>CM054060.1:160542321-161110235 GCA_028641055.1 Alopecurus myosuroides | reverse complement strand
ATAGATAGTCGTACTATCAAGAGGGCCTCTTAAGTGAGTAACTTGATCGAATCGTTTTGGAGAGCTCAAACCTTTGCATACTTGGCGTATCATATTTCTTGCTTCTTATTTGGCTTTTGTCTCCTTTGGGTTTTAGTGCTTGTCGTGATCTTCATGACAAGCCTTGGTTTCTTGAAAACGGTTTTGGTAAGAAAAACTTGTTGCGTTTTCGGTGGTGAAAATATCCGGTTCAGCTTTGAGAATGTTTCCACACCTTCCATGTGTGGTAACTTCTCCATTCATTTTTTTCGATACTCCTTGCTGTTATCTTTCCAACCCAATTGGATTCACCTCTTTCGGAGTTCATTCGCAAAAGTTATGTTTGTTTCGGTGATGGAGGTTTTACCGGTTGTTCCTTTTAGAGAGGTTAAACCTTTCTACATCTGGTTTTAATTTCCATTGTTGGTCAGTGATGTTTCTCTGCATGATCTTGTAGAGTTTTTCGTTTCAAACTCAACGAACCAAAGATCATCAAAAACGGAGTCCGGACGCAAAAGTTATGAACTTTTTAGGGCCGGAATCTCCGGCTATCCGGAGTCTCCGGTGTTCAGTCCGGAGTCTCCGAACCAAAAACACCCCCAGGGGTTGCTCCAATGGTGTCACCCACTGTATAGGGTCCGGAGAGTGTCCGGAGTCTCCGGTTCAGGCCGGAGTCTCCGCTCTTCAGGACGGAGTCTCCTGTGTGGATCTTTTTCTGTGTAGGAACCCGTGTTCGCGAGTCTGGTGTCACCCACTGGACTCACATCGGAGACTTACCGGAGATACACCGGAGTCTCCGGTGTGAGTTTTCCTGCAAAGACTCTTTTTTCGTGGGGACCTATAAAAGGCCCCCTTTCTTCCCCCAAAGAGCTAGGTCTTCCAAGAATGAATTTTTCCCCTCTCTCTCTCCTCCATTGTTGACCTTGGAAAGCTTGCCCTTCTCTCAATTCCTCCCATGATTCTTGCATATCTTTGTGGGAAAAGAGAGAGGAGATCTAGATCTAAATTTCCACCAATCCATCTTCCTTCTTATTGAGGGAAACCTAGTAGATCTTGATCTTGGAGTTCTTGGTGTTTCTCCTCCATTGTTCTTCCTCTCTTGTTCCCCATAAGCATTTGTTGCTTTGTTGGAATTTGAGAGTGAATGATTTGAGCACTTGTTCTCTTGCCATTTGCATCGGTTGCATTGGTTTGCTCTCTCCACGAGGATTTGTGGAAGTGAAAGTTCGTTAGATTGTTACTCTTGGGTCTTGGACCCTATATGACTTTGTGGTGTTCTTGGGAGCCTCCAATTGAGTTTTGGATGTGTGCCCCAAGATTGTGGTGACACCGAGAGCCTCCAATTAAGTTGTGGATGCGTGCCTCGGGTTTGAAGGTTTCCAATAGTGGAAGGTGAACTAGACCTTTGTGGCGTGGTTCATCGGAGAATAGGGTGAGGCCTTTGTGGAGAGCTCACACCCCTCCAACGAGACGTACTCCCTTAACAAGGAGGGACTTGGGAATACATCATCGTCTCCGTGTGCCTCGGTTATTTCTATACCCGAGCTCTTTACTTATGCAATTTACATTGTGATAGCCTTCGCGCTTGAAGTTATATATATTGCTATCACCTTGTTACTTGGCTTTCTTAGCATAAGTTATTTGTGCACTTAGTTGAGCCTAGAATATTTAGGTTGTATGCTTGTTAATTTAAACACCTAGTTTATTTCCGCATTTAGCAAGCCTTAACCGAAAAAGTTTTAATCGCCTATTCACCCCCCTCTAGGCGACATTGTTGCACGTTCAATTGGTATCAGAGCCTCGGCTCTCTATTAGGCTTTACATCCTAGAGAGTACGATTTCGTTTAGGGAAATAGAGCACGATCCCGCTTTATATTCTATGGTAGAAATTATGATGTTTGGAAAATTTGCATTCTTAATTTTCTTACGGACATGGGTCCAAACTATGTAAGGAGAATTGTAGATATGGATTTTCCTCCTCCAAATGATTCTCAAGATTTATCTTTAGAGGATGAGGAAAACTCTTATCTCGATACTCTTCTATCTAATGGTCTCTTGTGTGTTTTGAGCGATGTAGTCATTGAATCAATCAAGCCTTTTCGGAACGCTCGTGAGTTATGGACAAAACTTCAAGATATATATGATGTGTCCAACATTATCATGTAGTCATTGAATCCACTTCCGGCCGTGATAAGTTCTCATCTTTATCCACTCCACCAACATGTGATTTGTCACAAGGTAATGATACGGTGAGTGGTGATAGAAATTGCATTGTAGATAGTGAATTTACTATTGAGTATACTTCATCTCTATCTCATTGCAAATATTCTATCTTTGGACTTAATCTCTTCTAGCACTCAAAATTCCTTACATGCTAGTATTGATAGTCCTTGCATATCATGTAATAGTTGTTCAACTAAATCTCATGATGATATGCTTCCTATGTCTTGTTTTCATGAAGACAATGCTTCCATTTCCTCTAATACTTGTGTGGCTAACAATGTAGAGGAATCCCACTTTTTGGTGGAACAAGACATGGAACTTAATGGTGCTTCAAGTAAATCTTCATCATCGTTGTCCATTTCTCATATGTTCCTTATGGATAAGGATTCAAAGGTATCACCACCTTTGGAACCCTCTACATCTTGTGATGATGAGGATGAGGATTTATTTTATGGAGAGGAGGATGCGCTCTCTTTAATGGAGAAGGGTGAGTTGGTTCTTCTTGTTCTCCCTAAAGTTAGTAAAGCTATCACTTCTTTGGGTGAAATTTTGTCTTTTGCTATTGATAGCGCTAAAATCATTGAGAAGAAAGGTGGGATTGAAAGAAGTGATGCCGATGAGAAGGCGTCCCTCACTATGTCTCTTGAGGAAGAGTATGAGCTCCGAGTTACTCTTGAGGAGAAACTTGAATCTTTTGAGGAGCTCCATAATGAACAAATAGCCTTTCTCACTAAAGCACGTGACCATACTATTTCTAAATATAAAGTGCTTAAAAAGGAAAAGGTTGAATTTGTAGTTGGCAATGCTAATCTAATTGAGGAAAACTCTAGGTTGAATAATGAGCTTGCCAAGTTGTCTTCTTCTATTTCTTATGATGCTTGTGCTACTAACTCCACATCTTGTGAAGCATCTATTTTGAAGGAGAATGTTGAGCTAAGGGCTCAACTTGAGTTGATGACTAGCAAGTGTGGGAAATTGGAAGAAAGCCATGAAAAGCTATCTAGCTCTCATGAGGATCTTCTAGCATCCCATACTAAGCTAAAGTTATCTCTTGAGGCTATCACTACAAAGGTAACATCTTGTGAGCCTCATGTAGTTACTAGCACAATCTCTTCTAGTAATGCTATATTTCCTTGTGCTAGTATTAGTAATTTATCCTCTCATAATGTTTCTACATATTGTGATGAGTTGATTTCCTTGCCTTGTTGCTCTAACAATGAAGCATCTACTTCCTCTAGCTCTTGTGTTGATTCTAACCATGTAGAGGAAATTAAAGAGCTCAAGGCCCAAGTCACTTCTTTGAAGAAAGACTTGGAAAAGTGTCATGAAGGGAGTTCCACACTTGACAAGATGTTGAGAGTGCGAAGACTTCCCAAAGACAAGAGTGGACTTGGATTCAACTCCAATATCAAGAACAAGTCCAAGGTTGACAATAAGAAGGGCCAAGAACAAGAAAAGGATTCGGCCAAGATTATTTGCTTCAAGTGCAAGATTGAAGGGCACCATGTTATATCTTGCCCTTTGAAGAAGAAGACTATTAGTGAGAAGCAACTAGGGAAGCGTCCTCTTGTTCAATCTCATGCTCAACCACGAGTTGAACAACGACCACCTCCTAAGAATACTCAAGCCAATGCTCCTCAAGTTGAGGAGCCTATTAAGAAGAAAGAGAAGAGTTGATGTTGCTACCTTTGTCGTGAGAAGGGACACCTTGCTTGTTCATGCACTAATGGTACATTATCCAACCCTATCCTTGTTGATGGTGTGTATTCCATTCGGAAGGATAATGTGGGCAATGTGTTTGCCAAGTTTGTTGGTACTCAAAGTGGTGTCAAGAAAAGAACCATTTGTGTTGCCAAACCCTATTGTGACTAACCTCTTAGGACCCAACTTGGTTGGGGACCAACAAGCTCAAACTTGATCATTAGGTGTTGGTGGAGGGCATTGGAGACTTGGCTTTCTCATGAGTATTTAAGGGATCTTCATCAATTATATTTCCTCAAGCCAAGTCATTTGGATTTTATATATCTCATATCCAATGTGCCTCCTTGCGGTAACTTGTAGTTAAATCATATATTCATTGAAAGTTGCATGCTCCCTTGCATATGTTAGTTTTGTTTCTAGCATGTGTTTGTATATATTGTGCTTACTACTTACCCATCTTGGTTAATCTAGTATGAGTTTGTTGGTTTGCACTCCATGTACTTGTGTGCTTTGTGTTGAGCCTTCATTGCAATTATTGCTTATTTTAGTTGGCTCTTTGGGAGTTTAATGGACTATCCCATTTTGGGGGAGTAATATGCTCTTGGCACTTTACTATCCTATAATGTGTGTACATGAGGAATACCACTTAGTGTTTATATATAAATATTATCTTGTCTCTATATGGTATGTCTTTCTCATGAGAAATTCAAATTCTAATGTCCATTAACTTTCTCTTGTTATATTTGTTTTCTTTGCCCTTTGTTAAAAAAATTATCACATTATGGCAGAGTAATAAGCTATGTGCATATTACAAGCCTATAAAATGTGAACACATGAGGTATTGCCACCTAGAGTTGATATTATTAGTTATATTGTTCCTATGTGGCATGTTGCTCAAAGAAGTTCCATATTTGCTTAAAATATCTTTTGTCCCTTTTATTTTGGTATCTTGTTTGTGAGAGAGTTTCTTGGTGCTTTGCATATTCGATTTTTATTTGAAGCCTTAAAGAATCTCTATCTAAGCATGTTTTTTCTATTCCTATCTTTTGTCACATGCTTATGTTTTGTGAATATGATTGTGAACAAATCTACCACCGAGAAATATCTCCATACATCTCTTGTCTTTGACAAGTGATAATAATTTTTGGTAAGTTTATTGATCATATTTACTTTGGTCTTTGCTCTAAAATTGCTTTGTTTCTTGCCAATGATTTGTTTGGTTTAACTCCCATGTGTCTTCCTTTCTCTACTCAAAATTTGTTTTGTGCTTTCTTGTGGTACGAAAAGCAATGATCCCATTCTTGTGCACTTATGTACAAAGTCATACTTCTTTGGGTTGCACTATTCTTGGGGAATCTATCCTACATTGAGTATATCGCCGTTCTATAAATTGGTATTGCATCTTATTGATTTTATTTAACATGACTAGTGTTTGAATAATATATATGGAGAGTAATGATTCCATTGTGTGCATTTTGTATTCAAATGCAAGATCATAAATAATGCACTATTCTTGGAAGAGCTATCCTATATGCGGTTGAACACTTGTTGTCTTTCAATTTGTATTTTATCCCAATGACTTGTCTCTTTGGAAGACGAACATTTTTCGTCTTGGTACTTTGTGTGCCATCATGAAAGTGTAGAGGGTTTGTTTATTCTTTGATGTTTTTTTGTTATCTTCTCTATTTGGTTTCCTCAATCATGTGTTGATTTGGTTTTTTATATAATTTGGACAATTCTATTTCTTTTCACTCGTGTGAGCGCCTTCTTGGTTTAATTGGTGTTTTGTCCAATTTGTATCTTGTTTGGTTCTTGAAAGTTTTTGTGCATGTGTATTTACTTTATATCTTTTGGCATACATACTTTCCTTGATCCAATATTGTCACGAACCCGGACCCAAAGGTATACATACTGTTATGCGCTCCTAGTCATGGACCCACAAGGGCTTCAGGGTTACCAGCCCCGGCCACAACAAACAACGGCAGACAGATCGGATTCATCGGCACGTAGGCCGGATCACCACGGTACTACTAATCCTTGTGTCCATGCTAGTCATAACCAACTATGCATATCAAAGCGTCCACGAATCGTATGAAACTGAAGGAACGGGACCAAAACTATACAGAGACGCTATGTTTCCAAAAAGTGCAACAACAATCAAGGGTTACTAGGGTTACCAAGCCCCAGGACGAATCACATCGGCAGACGTGCTCGGAAATGGATCATCGGCTCCACAACCCCTCGACTGCGACAACTATGCAGGCATAGCCAAAACTGTATAACAATGAGCTCGAAACCCACAACCGATCAAAGCAGCACTCTAGACATGGAAACTGTATTAAACAGGTGTTACTAGAGTAGCTTTATAAATAGAGGTCACATGACCCAATATTACACCAGACAACGAAAGGAAATATATATTGCTAATCAACAAGAACCAAAAAGGCCTAAGAGGCCGCAACATAAGGCGACGTCCCAGCCCATAGATTTTAGGCTGCTACCTGGGAACCCCAAACTACTCGTCGATGTCCACGTTGAATCACCACCGATGTGAGATTTTCACTTGAACCAAGATTAAGAAAACCTGAGTACGGGAGGTACTCAACAATACTTAGCTAACCTATTATATATCTTCTATATTCAGAAAGGGTTTTATGAAGGCTATTTTGCATAAAGCAATCTTTGTTTTCCAAATCGAGGACGAACAACACGTCTCATAGAATGTTTTCAAAACAGATAAGAAACTCAACTACTGTAATCATCATCTTTTTATCCACCGACATCATCTCCCAACCTCTCACATGCTACAAGGATCACCCCTCTCGGCATCTTCGAGGATGCACCCTTCAATCATTGTCAACATCTTTTACGTCACTTTCAAGTTATCTATGACCTCGTGTCTTCCACCAAGTCGTCCTTAACTGTGGACACGCCTTTACGAAAGATTTATCCCTGCAGCGTGGTACACTTTACCCACACGTACCATCCGACTCTTAACGCCACGTGTACGCTCCTTGGGTGTGTGGCAGAGGGTGGTTGGCCACGACCTTTACCTTGTCGAGCCCTATCCATGAGTCAACCCAAACAGGGCCACCTCGTCAACAGGGAGTTGGCCACCTCCTGACGACACCTATTCAGTGAGTCGGGATCAAGATCCGTGTACGTCCATCACTTGTCCCGGTCACACCCTAAACACCTCCAAAAGGTTTTTGACTCACACGCAGATGGAACTCCCAAACTACGTGACTCACGGATAGAACCAAACAAGTTAGTTAGTCGAGCGCGGTCTGTTAGGCCCTGCGTGTGGTTGCACGCTCAATCTTGGTTTCCGCGGCGAGACCTTAATCCTAGGGTTGGCAAGTACAGGACAAACAACCACTTCCCTAGTGGCCTCCTATCCAAGCCTTAGTCTGGTTAAGCACACAATGCTCACCTCACCACGTCATCATATCATACTAGGTTATCGCAGCTCTGATTCATCAACCGGATGGAGCAGAGGTAACAAACATGTATGACTAAGCGAAGCAGATATGAGGCTCTGGCGATGCGCACAAGCAAATCTATGGCGGCTAGGAGCAGTGGATCAGGGTATTGAGGTAATGCAGTATATAGGTGAACTATATCTACTAGCATCAAATACTTTGGAATCGAATGCAAAGTAGGAGATTCAAATGTTGTTCGGAAACATATATGAGCAGATAAGAGGTTATGCTTGCCTTTGTTATAAGAAAACCAGATAAAGGCTTCTGGAATAAGTTCTTGACTTGTCGGTTAAGATCAATTATTCGCCATTGGAGTTGATGGCCTTCACTTCGGAGTCGGATTCTACCGAGGGGGAACAACACCGAAAAGAAGAACAACAATCAAACATGGCATCGATGCAATGTACAACATGTATGCATGAGCAAGTTAATGCACTGAAATAAAGCACTAAACATGTTCGTTGGGTTGCTAGGGTTCTTATGTCAGTTATGCAATTTTACAGAAACTAGCCCGAAATAAACCCTCGAGGGGCAATTCGGGTGATTATGAAGGTGAGTCCAATTTTAAAAGCTCAAATGGGTTTGAAAACATCATAAATGGATTGCATTTGTCATTTTGAGCAATTTGATATATAACTTTTAATTTTCTAATTTTATTGAATAAAAACTTATTTTCTCTATTTTAAATGATTTAAAAAAATTCAAATAATGGTCAAAATTCAACTTTATCAAACACGTATGAAAATCACATATTCAGATAGATTACATTTTTCTGAGCATTTCCATGTTTTTACTTTATTTTTCTGATTAATATTTTGGGAGATATTCAATTTTCCATTTTTAATCATTTTCTGTAATTTAAATAACAGAGGGCCCACGTGTCAGTGTATTTAAACATTTACTAATTATTTCGTTTAAAGAAACAAACCACTGACGAGGGGGCCCCATGTGATGTCAGCGTGACATCACGCAGGCGTCAGCAACCGGCCGGCAGTGGCCGGAGGTGCTCATCGCCGGCGACCGGGGCCGAATTGGCGCCCGAGGAGGGGTGCACTCGACCCACCGCATCACAGGCGACCAACCGGTGGCGGCGCCGCTCCTTACTGTCACCGGAGAGCCACTGGCGGTGAGGTGCTGCGGCAGTGGAGAAAGGCGCACGGTGGCAGCGAGCTCGGGAACGCGGGAAGGCAAATTAAAGGGACATGGAGGCACTGCAGCTCACCAGGAGCATGTAGGACTCACCGACGAGGAAGGAGGAGGCTCGACGGAGCATATCGACGATGGCGGCCCTCTGCCATCCGCGAGGAAGACGACGATGGGCTAGACGATTCCGGCCGTCTCGGCTCAATTCAGTTGGCCAGGAGGTAGAGGGTGGCTCGGTGAAGCTGATGGCGTCCTCGCCGGAACGCGGGGAAGGCCCGAGCGACGGTGCACGACGGCGGCCGCGCAGTTAGGGTTAGTGTTCTGGTGAACCTCCCAGAGAGAGAGAGAGGGAGAGGTCACAAAGAGGTTCTAGAGGGAGAGAGGAGGGCAAGGCGCCCTCGGCTATCCACCCGAGCGAGGGCTCAAGCAGGTGCCTGCACGGCGGCCTCGCTGGCGGACACGCAGGTGCCTGCCTGCGTGGAGAAGAAAACAAATTTTCAAAAAAAAAACCAAATTTCCTAATTTTTTTGAAGAGGTCCTTTTCTATTTTAAAGGAGGACAGAAAACAAAGTTTTGAGGCCCTTTTTGCAAGAATAAAATTTGGCAAAAATACTTTTTGGAAAGCTTATAAAATTTCCAACCTTGCCATGTTTTGCTTTGGTGAATTTGAATTATTTTTCAGTACTAAATTTTGGAACCCATATTAAGTACTATTTGTGGTATTTTTCTCAAACCATTTAAATTCACAATTTAAATTGTTTCAACATGGTTTAAATTTTTGTTTTCATGCATGTATGGGATGAACACAACACCACAACCGTTTTGTTAGCAAAATTTGGGATGTTACAAATCTACCCCCTTACAAGAATCTCGTCCCGAGATTCCCGAAGGAGAAAGAAAGAAGGAACACTGGTTTTGAACGATCTTCTCGAACCTTACGGTTTTCTTCTTGTAGAGGTTGATCCGTAGCACTTGTGAAGATATCCAGCGGCTACGCCTTAGGTAGGAGGAAAACTCTTAAGAAATTGATCTTCACGAAGATCGAGTATCTCATTGATAACTCATGACAGGAATGTTCATAAAAAAACCTGTTGAGTTATCGTGCATTAAACACATCAAGATAACAGAGAGAATAGGAGATGGTTTCAAGTTTGTGGACGATGGTTCTTGAAAGGATTTAGAATATGAGCGTTGCACAAGACTTTAAATCCTTTTGGAAAAGAAGGTTGAACAACTTGTGGCACCAAGGCTTCCTCGAAACATAATACCAAGATGGAAAGGATTGTTTTGGATACCACAAAGTAATATCCGTAAATGAGGGGAAACACGAGAAAACACTGTAATCGTGCGTCGGAGAAAATTTGATACAGGATCATGTTCACTCTTCGGAGTGGACACAGAAGATGAAGGAACTTTCATTCCGTCAATTTCTTTATAAAACCTTGTCAAGGATCGGGATGTTACTTCACGACAGAAGATGAGTAACCACGGAATGTTGGAACACTGTATTAAGGAGGAATTCTTGGTCACACCATAAGATGGGTAACCCTCGGGGTTTGGAACACCAAAAGGAAATGAGGAATCTCTTTCCTATTGTGGTTTGGACATAGCAATACATCTAACACATGGTTAAGATCTCAGGGCTAGAGTGACTGACAAATTCACACAATGTGTGAGTTGAACAGAACTTCAGGTACTAACAACTTGAAAAGGGGAGCTGATCAATGGCGGTTACAAAACACCAAGAGATGGTTCTAATGATGAACTTGTTTCCACTACAACAAAGGTTTTGGAGGTTCAACAGAGAGATACTGGGTATCCTTGATGTTCTAGATACCGACAGTAGGCTTATGACAAGCCTTCTATAGGTTATCAAGTGAATGTAGAACTCCGGTTTGAAAGAACGGTGAGGGAAAAACTTGTTAGGATGAGCCACACAAGAATTCTTACGGAGAGTGGTTGTTTTTGCTGATTCAAAGGGTATGACATTAGGAGTTCTGTGTCGAGACATTGTAGTTTTGTTCATAGATGGGGGTGCCATGAGGCCTACGAGTAAAGACGTGAGAGGGACGTGGTAGTATGACAACCAAGGACACAAAAGTTTACCCAGGTTCGGTACGTCGCAATTAGGCGGCGTTCCTACTCCTGCGATCTCACTAAATCAGGGCTGAAGCCTGAAGTATACAAAGTACAATGTGAGTTGGGTTGCTAACACAACGAGGATCAGCTTCTCGGCGAGTTGGATTCTAGCTAATTGTTCCTATCTTTCTTCTCTCCCGTCCGGCTTTATATAGATAGCCGGGTTAGGGCTTACAGAAAGGAAACCTAGAAGACTACGGTAAGTTCTAAATTGGAAGGCAAGAATCCGCCTTCTACTCCAAGCCGCACCACATGGGCCGTGGTCCGGGTTCTTCTAGAACCCGGCTTCTGTGCGTCAGCTTACTGGGCCGCCTAATGGACTATAATCCATTACCATTCAGGCCACCCCGGTAATCCGGCTCTTTAGGACACTATCTGATATACCCCTAATCAGTATATATCCGACGGTAGCCCCCAAGAAGGATTGAGACTCCAATTCGCCGTCTTTCGTCAATTTTGTAACTTTTCCGAGAAATGCTGGCTCTATGTCTTGATTCTTCTTTTCTTCAATCTTGCTTATTGCGAAACTCGGATTTCGGGAAAGCCGGCATTTTCTTCCTCGAACCTTCGAGGAGAAGAATCCTCCTACGTCAGCAATAAAATCATGCTGACGTCAGGGACGTTTGGGTTTCGAGTGTGATACCCTGAAACGTATATCTGACAGATTCTCGCGGGAAACAAGGAGATAGCAGTAATCACTTGCCACCTCATTTCCTGGATTTTCAGGTGGGTGACACGCGTTGATGATCTTATGGTCCAAAGAGCCATTGTAACGTATCTTAAAGTTTTTTCGGCTATAAATAGCCTACCTCGAGCCCTCCGGCGACCCTTCTACTCTCACTCCGCCTCCCAGCCCCCAAGCGCCACTCCACCCATGCCAAGGTTCACTCGGAGCGAGCAGAGCTCACGCACGTCCGCGCCGTTCCCGGAATTCTTTGTCGAGAGCTTGCAAACCTCACCGCGCCTCCCGCGAATGGACTTCGGCGATTCACCACGCGCGGCGGAAAAGCTCTCTGTCTCCGTTGAGATCGACGATATCATCAACTCCATGGATCCACAGCTCGATTACCCGAGTCGCGCCTCCGCCAACGCACCGGAGAAGAACTCCGGCGACCAGGCTCGCGAGGAAACGTCTCTCGCGGCCGAGACTCTGGCTGCCTCTTCCTACGTGCCGCCTCCGCCGTTCTCTCCTGAAACAACAGAGGAAAAAATCCTCCTCGTCGGGGAGGAGATCGCCGCCGCGGCCACCGCCGCTGGAGCCGAAGACGAGGGCGAAATCTCCGGCAACTGGAGCCGGTGTAACATCACCCCCTCCCTTCTTCCGACAATGGAGAAGGAGGGGTTGATTGCGAAAGGGAAATGAGGGCATGAGGAAGAAGAGTCTGAGCCCTCGCCCAAAGCCGGGGAACGGGTCCTCCTGACCTCGCACATCTCAAGAGGTATGGGAATTCTGCCTTCCAGCTTCTTCCTCGAAATCCTTAGCCACTATAACATCCAGCCTCACAACCTGCCACCAAATTCCATTCTTTATCTAGCCGGGTTCCAGCCCCTCTTCGAAGGGTATCTAGGATTAGCACCCAGGCTAGACTTTTGGCAGTATTGCTTTGGGATTAAGCGAAATCCCTCAGAGGGCGCTCTCCCAACTTGCGGAACCATATCTTTTACCCTGCGTAGATTCAGGGAAGATTGGTTACCCAAGATAAAAACGTCGAAATCCGTCAAGTTTTGGGCGGGTTCATTTTTCTACCACAAAGACATCCCGTTTCCTAGAAAGGAAACAGGGGTTCCATCTTTCGTCAATGCAGCCGCCACTCCACAGGAAAA
Organism: Alopecurus myosuroides; assembly: GCA_028641055.1. Classification (NCBI taxonomy): domain Eukaryota; kingdom Viridiplantae; phylum Streptophyta; class Magnoliopsida; order Poales; family Poaceae; genus Alopecurus; species Alopecurus myosuroides. The sequence goes on along the minus strand of CM054060.1, from coordinate 161,097,705 downwards.
CGGCCAATGTACACGGCGACAAACCCCGCCCCAAAGGTATGGTTTATTCATTTTGGGATTTCGATTTCGCGTTCCTCCCTTGTCGGATTCTTAACTCAATTATTGTCCTTTTTTTACAGCTTTTTGATCTTCCTGAGAAGGATCTTGCATCCGACGCCGAGTTAGACGCCATGCGTGCTAACTTCGCAGGTGGGAGGAAGCGTAAGAAGCCTTCTGCCGCTCAAGAAGTAATCGATCTTGACGGAATTCCCATCGCAACCTCCAGGTTAGTCATCTGGTTTTTATTTGTTTTCTCGGAAATTTATTCCTTTGTCTAAGAATTCTGATTTCTCGGGATTTTTTCTTTCTAGCCTGGCTCCAACAACACTGAAGCCAAAAAGGCTGAGAAAACTTAAGTCTGTTGCCCAAAGAGGGTCACAACCTTTTCCTGTAACTACTCTCGAAACTCCAGTCGCAGCTGCGGAGGAAAATGTTGTTGCTAGAGAGGAAGAAACCCTGCAGTCCAGCCAGCCTTTTGCATCCGAGCCGGATGCGAGGGAAAGGGCGGACCCAGAAATGGGTGGTCCTTCTCGGACAACTGAGGAGGAGCCCATTCCTACTTTCGACAAGGATTTCAAGGTCATCCAGGATGGCCTTAATAACGTCGGGGCTCTTTTTGCAGAATATGCAAAAGAGTTCAACAAAAACTTGCCGGGTTTGCAGCGGATGAGCCAGGTAATGTCTCTATCCCCCAAGTAATAAGTTGAATGTACACTTTCTTCTTAATACTTTTTTCATTGTTATGCTTGTTGTTAACTTAAGAATTTTTCGTTTCTTTTCCATGTTTCAGCAAAATGCTGAAAACATCAACATGGAGATTTTCAACAAACTTACCATCAAGAACAAAGAGGTGAAATCCCTTCTTTCGATTCTTGAGGGTAAAGAGGCAGAACTGACATCCACTCAGCAACAGCTGAAGGATTCAGCAGGTAATTATTTCTGTGCTTTCAATTGTGAATTTTTTCTAAGTAGCTTTCCGAGTTTTAACTCTTCCTTTACTTGCTTTTCATCTTCTTTGGCGAAAGCCAAGAAAATTGCTGAAGATGCCAGCGATGCCGAAAGCTCCGCCGCGAAAACCTGGATCTTCACAAGCTTAATGTGAAGCTGCAGCAGGACCTGGAGGCCAGCCAACTAGCCGTTGGCATTGCCAAATCTAAGGCCTCCAGCCAGGCCGAGAAGGATAAGGCCACCATCCGAGACCTGGAGAACGCCTTGAACCAGCGCCTAGAAGAAGGCGCTGAGATGGACAAGATTCTGGTAAGTTCTTTGTCATTTACCGGATTTTCCATGTTTCATCTCCTTCTGTTTTTTCTAACATTTGTGTGTTTTACTGAAACAGGAGATAGCCCCCTTACCCGGATTGAAAAAATCCGGTCGTTCGGGAAGGTGTTCACCGCGATCGAGGCTGTGGGAATGTTGCTTGTCAATAAGTGCCTTCCCGCCAGGTATGGGGAATTCTCGGAAGTTGAAAAACTTTCGGAAGCTATGGTGGAGGTGGCAGAATCCAGGGAGTCCCTTCTCCATTCTGCAGCTCGTGGTGGTGCACGCATGGCTCTTGGGCTCATGCGCATGCACTACCCAACTGCCAAATCTTGGCGTGTGGCGTCCGACATCCCTCAGGGATACACGGATGCTCAACGGGCCAGCATCTTTGATGAAATCAAAGGTCAGGCCACCAAGATTGCCACCATGGTGAACATATCCACCTTCTACCCTAAAGAGGCCATCCCGGCAACTCCAGAGTAATCCAGCAGCGAGGAAGAGTCGGATGCCTAAAGAAGTGGAAGGACCTGGGTAGAATTAGGGAAATAGAAGCATTATTGTTCTTAAAATGTAAACTTATTGTAATGCTTTCTATCCTTTTGTATAAACAAGTACTCCGCTTTTGCATTTAATTATTAAGTCTTTGTAAGTTTTCCGGGTTTTTATTCCTTTGTCTTCTAAGTTATCTGGTTTATATGTTTTAACTGTCCTTAGTGTTTGAAATGGATCATAGTACTTTAATCTTCATGCCAAGTAACTGGGTATAACCAATCAGTCGAAACTCGGAAACATGGATCATACTAAAGGCATTTTTACTTACTAGCTCCAGTGACCCAACATAAAAACAATCAGATAATACTTAGAGAAGAACTAAGGAATTTTTTGAATGAAACTCAGGCACGCAGGCACAATCTGGGTTTCCTTAAGCCATTTTTGGCTGAAAATCATTCAGTTTTCTAACAACGAGCACGCATGCACAATTCGGGTTAACATTGAGTATTTTGAAAGATCATTGGGAAATAGATAAGGCGGGCTTATGCTTTGTACTATAATAAACATGTAAAAAACATAGATGTATGTACTCCGACAACTTTATTTCATGATCTCAAAGATGTTTACATAGAAATTGAACTAAGTGTAGAAGGGACGTAACTGCTGGATGCTCCAGGATCTTTTGGTGTCCCCTAGTTCGTCATCTATCTTTCTCTTTCTTATGCGATTCGGTCTTTTGGGATCATCTTTCGTGTCCCGAATATCTACAAGATAGTATGGTCCATTTTTCATAGCCTTGCTAATGACAAATGGTCCTTCCAAACTGGGTCTATCTTGTGCTTTCTTTCTTGCACCAATCTTAGCACTAAGTCACCTTCTTTAAAAGAACGATGCCTAATTTTCCGACTATGGTAACGTCATAATCCTTACTGATAAATGGCAGATCTTTGAAGCATAAGTTCTCGTTCTTCTTCTAGGAGATCGACGGCATCCTGTCGTGTACTTTCAGAGTCCGAGTCATCGAAAGCTTGCACTCTTGGGCTATCATGGAGCATGTCCGTTGGAAGCATTGCTTCTGCGCCATAAACTAAGAAAAACGGGGTTTGCCCTGTTGATCTATTTGGCATCGTTCGAATACTCCAAAGCACGGAAGGTAACTCTTCCACCCATGCTCCAGCTGCTCTATGAAAAGGAGATTCGAGTCTTGGGCGTATTCCTTGCAGGATTGAGCTATTCATTCTTTCAACCTGCCCATTGGATTGTGGGTGAGCCACAGACGCAAGGTCTAGGCGTATTCCCGTTTGTCAGCAATATTTTGCCAACTCTCCAATAGAGAAATTTGTCCCGTTGTCTGTGATTATACTGTGTGGAACGCCGTATCTCATGACTACGTCAATGATAAAATTTCTGGCAGTTACACCGTCAAGTTTTTTGATGGGTTTTGCCTCCACCACTTGGTATACTTATCTACTGCAACGAGTAGATGTGTGAGTCCACCTCTTGCAGTTTTGAATGGTCCCATCATATCTAGCCCCCAGAACGCAAATGGCCATATGATAGGGATAGTTTTTAGTGCTTGGGCTGGCATATTCGTCAGCTTGGCGTAATACTGATATCCGGCACATGTGTTCACTATGTGTTCGGCATCTGTCTTGGCTGTTAGCCAGAAAAACCCTGCATGGAATGCTTTCTTAACTATGCTTTTTGATTGAGCATGATGTCCGCAATCCCCTGCGTGGATTTCTTGCAGTATTTCTCGGCCTTCTTCTGGCGAAATACATCACTGAAAGATTCCGGTAGTGCTGCGTTTATACAGGCAACCATTGATTACCGTGTATCCTTTGCATCGACGTTTTATTTTCCTTTGCAAGACCTCATCTGCTCATCGATGTGTTCGGCATCTGTCTTTGGGGATTTTAGCACTACACCAGCTCTGGTGCCTTCCTTCATCTTGGATCCATCAAAGTGCATAACCCAGTATTTCGACTCCGGCATTGCTGTGTTTTCCATTGCTTCTGTCCAATCAGCGACGAAATCTGCCAACGCTTGGGATTTAATTGCCGTCCGGGGTTGGTACTTAATGTCGAACACAGCCAGCTCGATGCCAAATTTGGCTATTCGGCCTGTTGCGTCTGCATTGTTAATTATGTCCCCTAGTGGTGCTTTACATACCACTGTTATGGAATGTCCTTGGAAATAATGGCGGAGTTTTCAAGATGCGAAAAATATGCCATATGCCACCTTTTGATAGTGTGGGTACCTTTGTTTGGACTCGGAAAAATCTTCGCTTATATAATATACCGGATGTTGATCTGGTATGCTTTGCTCTTCTTTCCTTCTTTCCACAACTATCACAGCACTAATAACCCTGTTTGTTGCTGTGAGATACAGTAACATGGGTTCTTTGTCTTTTGGCGATGCCAAAATCGGAACTTTCATCAAGGTTTCCTTTAACTGGGTTAATGCTTTGTCCGCCTCTTCTGTCCACTCAAATTTGTCGGATTTCTTCAACAATTTGTATAATGGCAGAGCTTTGTCTCCTAGCCAAATTATAAACCTGCAGAACCTGTCAATCTTTGTACATCTTTTAAGCATGTAGGCTTTGTGATGTTTAGGATTGCCTTGATCTTTTCCGGGTTTACTTCTATTCCTCTGTGAGAAACGATGAAACCCAGAAGTTTTCCTGAGGGAACCCCTAATACGCACTTTAATGGATTCAACTTGATTTTGTAAGTGCGCAAATTTTCAAAAGTTTCTCGCAAATCTTCAAAGAGTGTATCCTTTTCCTTGGAAACGACGGCAATATCATCCACGTAAACATGAACATTTTTGCCAATCTGACTATGCAAACATCGTTGCATGCAACGCTGGTAGGTTGCACTTGCGTTCTTCAGGCCAAAAGGCATGGTTATGTAATAGTATGTTCCATATGGGGTTATGAAGGAGGTTTTGATTTGGTCTTCTTCCTTCATACGTATTTGGTGGTACCCGGAATAAGCATCCAAAAAGCATAAAAGCTCAGAGCCAGCAGTGGCATCTATTATTTGATCGATTCGCGGTAACGCAAACCTATCTCTTGGACACAATTTGTTCAGGCCGATGTAATCTATACACATCCTAAGAACAGTACTATCTTTCTTCGAGACTAATACTGGGTTTGCGGACCATTCAGTATATATAACTTGCCGGATAAAGTCAGCTGCTAATAGCCGGATAATTTCTTTAACAATAGCCTTCCGTCTTCTTCCGTCAAATCAACGGAGACCTTGTTTGACGGGTTTAGATCCTCGAATCACCTTGAGTTGATGCTCAGCAAGTTCCCTGGGTACACCCGGCATGTCTGCAGGACACCAGGCAAAAATATCCCAGTTCTCACGGAGGAACTCGATGAGCGCGCTTTCCTATTTGTCGGTCATCCCTGTCCCTACTACGACAAATTTTGTCGGATCTTTGGGGTCTAGGATAACCTGCCTTGTATTCTCGGAAGCTTTGAAACTATCTGCGGGCTTCCGGCTTTATTTACCTGCCAGCATTTCTGTCGACGATACTTCTTTTGCCAGCTCTTTCAATTCCTCCTTTGCAATCACTTTTTCTGCGCAAAGGGCGTTTCCTTTTTCCATCTTGTTTGCCAACTTGAAGTCTCCTGATATGGTAATCACTCCTCCTTTTGGCCATGGCATCTTCAGCTTGTTATAGATATAACATGATCTTGCCATAAATTTGGCGAAAGCTGGACGTCCGAGAATTGCGTGGTATACACTCTCGAACGACACGACCTCGAAAGAGAATTTTTCCTGCCGGAAGTGCTCTTTTTCTCCAAAGGTTACATCTAGGGAAATTTCTCCTAGGGATTGTGCTTGTCTGCCAGGAACGATGCCGTGGAAACATATGTTGCTATGATTGAGCTGGGTCTCGGAGATTCACAGATGCTTCAGTGTATCCAGGTACATTATGTTAATGCTGGATCCTCCATCCATCATCACTCTTTTTAGACTAGTGTTTTGAACAATAGGACTTACAATTAGAGCTTGTGTGCAGGGTTTTTTGATATTTCCGGGATGATCAGACTGATCCCACGTAATTGGTGTTTTCGAGTACTTCAAGAACTTGGGGGTTGGTGGAACAACCGCGTTTATTTCTCGAAGTGGGTTTCCCAAATTGCGAATGGTGGACACAGTTCTCCTACTTAATCTTTTCCCACTCTTCCTTTGTGTAAGGGATAGGTTCTGTGTTTCTTCCTTTCCATTTGCCTCCATTATCCTTTCTAAAGACTAGGCTAACTTCTTTAGGCTTTGGCTGTGTTTCTGGAGTAGCTTTTTTGTCAGAACGAGGCATCTTTTTGGCCTGAGCCAAAGCATCGATATTTCCACCTCTTGCTCTGATGTCATCTTCGGCCGCTGCATGCTCGTTTGCGGTTGTAAGCATAGATCCGAGATCTTTGTGCTGTTTTGAACCAACCATGAACGGTACGAGGCCGGGTTTTAAGCCATTGACGAAAGCATGCATTGCTTGTACGTCACTTACTCCAGAGCAGCTGTTCTTCATTGCAGTCCTTTAACATCCCAATTTTGCTAAATTAGGGTGTGTGGTGTTGTGTTCATCTCATACATGCATGAAACAAAAATTTAATCATGTTTGCAACAATTTAAATTGTGAATTTAAATTGGTTTGAGAAAATACCACAAATGTTACTCAATGTGGGTTTCAAAATTTTGCACTGAAAAATATTTCAATTTCACCAAACAAAAATATGGTGTTGTTGGAAATTTGACAAGGTTTTCAAATCTTATTTTTGCAAAGTTGTCTGTTTGCAAAAAGGTCCTCAAAATAATGTTTTCTGTTCAGTTTTAAACTTCAGAGGGACCTCTTCGCAAAAACAAGAAAAATCTGGGGGTTTTCGCAAAAGTGCTTTGTCTTCTTCCTCCTCCGGCCAGAAGGACGGGAGAGCGACGTCGAGGTGGCTTGCCACCTCCTGCTTCCCATGCGTGAAGAGATAACGACCCCGGGTGCCGTCTCGATCGAGCTCACCCCCCAGAATCCCCCACTCGCAGCTCCCTCCGTTCTCTGTTTCTCCTGCAGAAGCAAACCCTAGCCGAGACGGCCTCCGGCGAGCGCCGTCGCCTCGAGCAACCCTGTGGCCTACCGTTTGCCCCGCGAGCTCCGCATGGCCCTCCTCTACCTCCTCATGGAACCATGCTTGCCGGGAGCGTGCCAATCGCCGGAATCGGCACCGTCTTTCTCGTCTCCGGCCGAGGGCCGCCTTGCTCATCGTCGTCGAATACGCCAACCTTCGGCCTCCTCGTCTGCCCCTACACCTTCACGGTGAGCTCCCGAGAATGCAGGTGCTCCCGCCATCCCTCCTACCCCTCTGGTTCCTCTCCCCGCCGAAGGCCGCCGTCGGCCGCCGCCGCTCGCCATTGTCGCGGTTGCTCCGGTGGCCAATAGATGGTGGCGCCACCACCCCTATGTTCAACTCGACCTCCTCTTCCTTGTGGTGCTTTTCGATCTCCAAATCGCGCGCGAAATCGACGGATTCGAGTTCTTCTGTGAGGAGCAGAGCACGGTGACGTCACCCTTTCGTCATGCTGACGTCACAATACTGTTGGGAATATGCCCTAGAGGCAATCATGTATGATGTAATTCCCACTGTATTCATAAAGTTATTAAGTTGTCCTTGTTATGAACATCTGATATATGTCATTGAATATGTGATTCGATTGTGGAACTATATATTCATGTTGTTCATACTAGATTGTCCTTGGTCATTTAGGTTGTGCTGGACACACACCCTAGACTAATGTGAGTGTTGGCTGATGACACGGTTCCACTTGTCATGGGCATGGTGATGCCATTCCAACGTTCACGGACTTGGCTAAAGAGTTTAGCAAGTCGGACTGACCCATATTGAGATGCAACGATCAAGTCGTCATTTGCATGTCTCAATCAATGTAATCCTTAGACCTGAGGTTGTCGCACAATCCGAGTTGTGGATCACCGACTTAGGTTCTGTCAAACGTTGTTCTGTGACAAGGCAACTATAAAGGCAGAGTTCGGGTCGAATGAGAAGCAAGCTGCGTGATGTGGATAATCAAGATGGGATTTTGCCCCTCCGAATGGAGAGATATTCTCTGGGCCCTCTCGAGTGATATGATTCAGGAAGCATGGCCATGCGCGACTCAGTTAAGTGTTAACTGTGTCGATTGACTAAGAGTTAGTCAGATGAATCACATATCACGGATCGAGAAGAGAGTTGAGCTATTTAAGGGATGACGATAAATCGCCTATAGCTCGACAAGGTATATCGTGAGGCAAAAAGGACTAAGATGAATATCACATTGAAAGGTATGTCGTCATGACTCAATGGTACTTGGGAGTCGGCACGTTCTGCTAGGAGCCGCTACCGATTGATCGATTGGGAGTTGGACTCCAATCGTGTCCAAGTCGCCATGAGCCTGCAGGGTCGCACACTTAAGAGCGGGAGCAAGTATTGGTTGGGTTGGACCCGAACCGGAAATGGACTGAGTTAGTGAGTCGGACTCACAGAGGGAATGGGCCACAAGTGTTGTGCAGCCCATTACCATACGCTATATAAAGAGGGGCGCAGGTTGCCCAACGGGCACGTTAGTCCACTCTCCCATGCGTTGGGAACCCTAGCCCCACTCAGTCCAGCCGTCGCACCAGACCTAGCAGTCTGCCGTCGGAGCTCCTCCTCGTACGTGTGGATACCGGCAGAGGTGTTGTACGTTCAGCACTTCGACGTTCGAGGGATTGGATCGGCCGGATCGGATCGTGGGACTGCACTGCCCCGACGCGCTGCACCGATAATCCGCAACTGCGCGTCTAGTGGTAATCATCGTGGCCTTCTACCTCGGCTAGATCTTGGGAGTACCGCGTAGGAAAAGTTTTCGTTTATCTATACGCGCCCCAACAGTGGTATCAGAGCGGTAGCTTCTGGTATTAGGCCCGAGATCCGTACTTTTGTGATATGTAGTTAGCGTTAGATGTGATCTAATTGCTGTTTTGGTGGTTGGTCTATGAGATAGATCGGTTTTGTATAAGGTTGATTGGATCAATCGTACTCGGGGTTAATGGATGATCAGGTTTCCGTGATCATACTGCTAAGGTCGTGAAACAACTTACCCCTACCGGTCGGTTTCCGCCATCGGGGTATACCGTGACACATAAATCCAGTTGCAGTGATCGAAGATCAAAGAGTTTGGTCGAATCGGAATATGGACCGCCGGCTTCGCCCTGTCGTAGCGCCTTAGATGTCGTTGCGAGTTCACAACGCCGGTAGATATCGTATCTATGCATAACTTGTTTTTGCAGGAAGTTGTGAATGGTATGGCTTATGTGCATGTGATGTGTGTAATCCATACATGATCTGCGTATCATGTTTGTGTCAGCCGGCTGGAGCCTAGGTGTTGTCATTTTATTGTATACCGGCCTGCGTGTCGGATTCTCTATGTAAATTTTCATTTACTAGCTAGTGTAGCTTATTGGAGAACCCGGAAGGCATGCAAGTCGATGTACAAGTCGGCTACATGGAGCAAGATGGCACGTGACAAGAGTTGACACGAGCCGACTTGCAAGCTTCGTGGAGATGGAGATCACCATGAAGAGAGCCATACCATTTCACATTATAATTGCCTTATTTGTGTTATTGTTATGTCTCTATTTACCTCTATTAGATAGTTGGTAGATTCTTTAATCCCTCAAAGAAGGTCTAGTCGGTCGCCCCGCCAGTGCTGCACCATCACAAGTCGGACATTCTTGGTAGTGGGCTCATAAAATTGAGGTGCTACCAATTCTTTCCGGTTAGGTGGGTTTGAGTCGGACTCTTACAAGCAGAAGCACTCGGTAATCTAGACGAGTCCATCACAACGGTTGTGGGGCTCGGGGCGAGGTAGGTTGGGAGCCGGGGCATGTGATGTCACCCAACTAACAGGAGTCGTATTGGATACGATTGGCAAGGTGTTGCCTACCTAGATCACTTGACGGCTAGCGGTGATGCTAAAGCTCACTAGTCGGCTTGCTTATTTAGGATCTTGAATCACTTAGCAACCATCGGAGGGATGTTGGTTCTAGTGGGAGCATAAGTATTAAAGCGTTTAATATGCCTGCTCTTTTATGAATACATGTCTTAAGTGTTTTTGCGTATTTTCTGTTGTAGATCGATGGCACCTAGCAACCTTCCTCAGTTGTCCGCGTTTGCGTTGAGGTCAATCCTAGAGAAAGATAAGCTTAATGGAACTAATTTCACCAACTGGTATCGTAATCTGAGGATAGTCCTCAAGCATGACAAGAAAGAACATGTTCTAGAAACTCCACTTCCAGATGAGCCTGATGACGATGCGACTGTCGCTGTCATGAATGCCTACCGTAAGGCTAGAGATGAGTCTACGGAAATCAGCTGTCTTATGCTTGCACACATGGAACCGGACTTGCAGCAGCAGTTCGAAAATGTTGAGGCCTACGATATGATCGAAAGCCTCAAAAGTATGTTCCAGGCTCAAGCAAAGACTGAGAGGTATCAAGTCTCTCAAGCTTTGCTTGGCTGTAAGCTGAAAGACGGCGATCCACTGAGTCCGCATGTAATCAAGATGATTGGTTACATACAGTCTTTGGATCGGCTGGGCTTCCCAATTAACGAAGAGTTCGCTACTGATATAATTCTGAACTCTCTTCCTAGTGCGTATGGTTCGTTCATCTCGAACTACCATATGCATGGTATGGATAAGAGTATCACTGAATTACATGGGATGCTCAAAACGGCAGAGGCTGATATCAAGAAAGGCACCAGTCAAGTGTTGATGGTGCAGAATAAGGCTAAGTTCAAGAAGAGTTCTTGGACTAAGAAGAAGAAGGATAAGTCGGGAGGTAGCACCCATGGCCCTGTCCAGAGTGCTCCCTCAAAGACTAAACCTTCTCCTACAGCCGGAGCCAACTACTTCTATTGCAAGCAAGATGGCCACTGGAAGAGGAACTGCACCAAGTATTTGGCTGACAGAGCCAAGAGTGGAGGTGTGACTTCCAACTCAGGTACGCTTGTGTGCAATGTTATAGACATTTATCTTGCTGATGCGCCTAATAGTTCTTGGGTATATGATACCGGATCAGTTATTCACATATGCAACTCGTTGCAGGGACTGGTAAGAACTAGGAGCGTGGCAAGAGGAGAGGTTGACATTCGGGTCGGCAACAAGGCGAGAGTCGCTGCGTTGGAAGTCGGCACGATGCAACTTCATTTACCTTCAGGATTTATTTTGGAACTAAATAATTGTTATTATGTTCCAGAGCTTAGTCGAAACATTATTTCCGCCTCATGTTTGATGAGACAAGGTTATGAGTCGAATATTAAGAATAATGGTTGTTCTTTATATTTGAAAGATATGTTTCATGGCTTTGCACCCGTTCAGAACGGGTTATTTATTTTAAATCTTGATAGTGAATCAGTCTATAACATAAATGTTAAAAGGTTGAAACCAAATGATCTGAATATGACTTACTTTTGGCATTGTCGGCTTGGTCATATAAGTTGGAAGCGCATGAAGAAGCTCCATGATGATGGACTTCTAACTTCGTTTGACTTAGAGTCATTCGAGACATGCGAATCATGCCTACTAGGCAAGATGACCAAGACACCTTTTGCAAGGAGTTGTGAAAGGGCGTCCGACTTGTTGGAACTAATACATAGTGATGTATGTGGTCCAATGAGCACGACATCCAGAGGTGGTTATGAGTACTTCATTACCTTCACTGATGATTTGAGTAGGTATGGATATATCTATTTAATGAAACACAAGTCGGAAGCCTTTGAAAAGTTCAAGGAATTCCAGAGTGAGGTACAGAATCAGCTCGGCAAGAAAATAAAGTTTCTACGGTCGGACCGTGGGGGCGAGTACATGAGCCATGAGTTTGATGACCATCTAAAGAGTTGTGGAATAGTTCCTCAACTCACTCCGCCGGGTACACCGCAGAGAAACGGTGTATCGGAACGGAGAAATCGGACCTTGTTGGACATGGTACGATCAATGATGAGTCGGACAGATCTACCTTTATCATTTTGGGGTTATTGTCTAGAAACTGCAGCTTTCACACTAAACAGAGTACCATCAAAGTCAGTAGAGAAGACACCACATGAGATGTGGACTGGTAAAAGGCCAAGTTTGTCTTTTCTTAAGATTTGGGGTTGTGAAGCATTTGTCAAGCGACTTCAGTCGGACAAGCTCACGCCCAAGTCGGATAAGTGTATTTTCGTGGGGTATCCGAGGGAAACCTTGGGGTACTACTTCTACAACCGGGAAGAGGGCAAAGTGTTTGTCGCTCGGAATGGTGTCTTCCTTGAGAAAGAGTTTCTCAGTCGGGAAGTCAGTGGGAGCACAGTGCAACTCGAAGAAATTCGAGAGGAACCGGCTAGGGGCGAGTCGGCGAACGCCTTGGAGGCTGAGCCGGTCGTGGTACCTACACCGGTAACAGCACCTGAACCACGGAGATCTGCCAGATTACAGAGTGCTCGAGATGTTTTACTGTTAGACAGTAATGAGCCGGCAACTTATTCGGAAGCGATGGTGGGATCTGATTCCGAGTCATGGCTTGGAGCCATGAGATCCGAGTTAAAGTCCATGGATGAAAACCAAGTTTGGAATTTGGTTGATCTGCCTGACGGTGCAAGACCCGTCGAGTGCAAATGGGTCTTTAAAAATAAAATTGATATGGATGGAAATATTTCCGTCTATAAAGCACGACTTGTCGCGAAGGGGTTCCGACAGGTTCAAGGAGTTGACTACGACGAGACCTTCTCGCCCGTAGCGATGCTTAAATCAATTCGGATCATGTTAGCCATAGCAGCCTATTTCGACTATGAGATATGGCAGATGGATGTCAATACGGCTTTCCTTAATGGAAATTTAACTGAGGACGTGTATATGATACAGCCCGAAGGTTTTGTCGATCCAGCTAACGCTCACAAGGTATGCAAACTTCAGAAATCCATTTATGGGTTGAAGCAAGCATCTCGGAGTTGGAACATTCGCTTTGATGAGGTAGTCAAATCGTTTGGCTTCATCAAGAGCGATCATGATTCTTGTTTATACAAGAAGTTTAGTGGGAGCAAAGTAAATTTTCTAATCTTATATGTGGATGACATATTACTGATTGGAAATGATGTCATGATGTTGCAAGAAACCAAAGAGTCATTGGAAAGGAGTTTCTCAATGAAGGATTTGGGTGAGGCAACTTACATATTAGGAATCAGGATCTATAGAGATAGATCAAGGCGACTTATTGGATTGAGTCAGAGTACTTATCTGGACAAGGTTTTGAAGAAATTCAAAATGGAAGAGTCCAAGAAGGGATTCTTACCGATGTCCCATGGTATAAAACTTAGCAAGACTCAGTGTCCTTCGACGACTGATGAGCGAAGTCAGATGAGTGTGATTCCGTATGCTTCGGCAATCGGATCCATCATGTATGCCATGATTTGTACTAGGCCAGATGTTTCCTATGCTCTAAGTGTTACGAGCAGATACCAGGCTGACCCTGGCAAAGCCCACTGGGCAGCGGTTAAAAACATTCTTAAGTATTTGAGAAATACTAAGGAAATGTTCCTAGTTTATGGAGGTGATGAGGAATTCAGTGTAAAGGGTTACACGGATGCGAGTTATCTCACCGACTCGGATGATTCTCGTTCGCAATCTGGATACGTGTTCGTGATGAACGGAGGGGCTGTGAGCTGGAAGAGTTCCAAGCAAGATACGGTGTCTGCATCTACAACAGAGGCTGAGTATATTGCTGCCTCAGAGGCGGCAAAGGAAGCTGTTTGGATCAGGAACCTCCTGATTGATCTTGGTGTGGTTCAGGGCGCGTCCAATCCTTTGGACGTATATTGTGACAACAATGGTGCTATTGCACAAGCCAAGGAACCTAGACAACACCAGAAGAACAAACATATACTCATGCGGTACCACCTCATTCGCCAGTTTGTCGAACAAGGTGATATCAAGTTATGCAAAGTACACACGGATGCAAACATTGCAGATCCGTTGACAAAGGCGCTACCACAGCCTAAGCATGAGGCGCACACGAGAGGCATGGGCATTCGATGCCTAGGCATATGATGCCAGGATGATTGACTCTAGTGCAAGTGGGAGACTGTTGGGAATATGCCCTAGAGGCAATCATGTATGATATAATTCCCACTGTATTCATAAAGTTATTAAGTTGTCCTTGTTATGAACATCTGATATATGTCATTGAATATGTGATTCGATTGTGGAACTATATATTCATGTTGTTCATACTAGATTGTCCTTGGTCATTTAGGTTGTGCTGGACACACACCCTAGACTAATGTGAGTGTTGGCTGATGACACGGTTCCACTTGTCATGGGCATGGTGATGCCATTCCAACGTTCACGGACTTGGCTAAAGAGTTTAGCAAGTCGGACTGACCCATATTGAGATGCAACGATCAAGTCGTCATTTGCATGTCTCAATCAATGTAATCCTTAGACCTGAGGTTGTCGCACAATCCGAGTTGTGGATCACCGACTTAGGTTCTGTCAAACGTTGTTCTGTGACAAGGCAACTATAAAGGCAGAGTTCGGGTCGAATGAGAAGCAAGCTGCGTGATGTGGATAATCAAGATGGGATTTTGCCCCTCCGAATGGAGAGATATTCTCTGGGCCCTCTCGAGTGATATGATTCAGGAAGCATGGCCATGCACGACTCAGTTAAGTGTTAACTGTGTCGATTGACTAAGAGTTAGTCAGATGAATCACATATCACGGATCGAGAAGTGAGTTGAGCTATTTAAGGGATGACGATAAATCGCCTATAGCTTGACAAGGTATATCGTGAGGCAAAAAGGACTAAGATGAATATCACATTGAAAGGTATGTCGTCATGACTCAATGGTACTTGGGAGTCGGCACGTTCTGCTAGGAGCCGCTACCGATTGATCGATTGGGAGTTGGACTCCAATCGTGTCCAAGTCGCCATGAGCCTGCAGGGTCGCACACTTAAGAGCGGGAGCAAGTATTGGTTGGGTTGGACCCGAACCGGAAATGGACTGAGTTAGTGAGTCGGACTCACAGAGGGAATGGGCCACAAGTGTTGTGCAGCCCATTACCATACGCTATATAAAGAGGGGCGCAGGTTGCCCAACGGGCACGTTAGTCCACTCTCCCATGCGTTGGGAACCCTAGCCCCACTCAGTCCAGCCGTCGCACCAGACCTAGCAGTCTGCCGTCGGAGCTCCTCCTCGTACGTGTGGATACCGGCAGAGGTGTTGTACGTTCAGCACTTCGACGTCCGAGGGATTGGATCGGCCGGATCGGATCGTGGGACTGCACTGCCCCGACGCGCTGCACCGATAATCCGCAACTGTGCGTCTAGTGGTAATCATCGTGGCCTTCTACCTCGGCTAGATCTTGGGAGTACCGCGTAGGAAAAGTTTTCGTTTATCTATACGCGCCCCAACAAATACGTGTTTTTCTTTATTTCCAGAAAATGAGTTAATTTTGTAAATTAAATAACTATTAAAATATTACTTAGAAAAATAATATAAAATATGGAATTGTTTAGAAAATTATTATCTATCCAAATATGTAATTTTCATACATGTTTGACAACCTTTATTTTTTGAAATTATTTAATATTGTGTAATTCTTTTAAAATAGAGAAAATAGGTTTTTATTCAATAAAATTAGAAAATTAAAAGTTATATATCAAAATGCTCAAAATGACAATTGGAACCTAGTTATGATGTTTTCAAACCCATTTGATCTTTTAAAATTGTACTCAGTTTCATAATCGCCCGAAACCCCCTCCGGGGTCTATTTCGGAACTTTTTCAGTAAAAATGCATAACTAATATCCGAACCCTAGCAAACCATCTAACATGTATAGGGCTTTATTTTAGTGCATTAACTTGCTCATGCATACATATTGCGCACTGCATCGATGCCATGTTTGATTGTTATTTCTATTTCGGTGATTTGCTTCTGATCGGTAGAACGCGACCCCAAAGATAAGATCGACAACGCCATGACGAATACTTGATCCTAACCGACAAGTCAAGCACTTATTCCCGAAGACTTTATCTGGTTTTCTTGAAGCAAGGCAAGCATAACCTCTTATCTGCCCATATATGATTTCGAAAGGCTTTTGGTTCTCGTACATTGCATTCGATTCCAATGTATGTTGTGTCAGTAGTTAGAGTTCTCCTATATTATGCATAGCCTAATTATCCTGATCCACTACTCCTAGCAGCCATAGGTTTGTTTTTGTTCATCGCCAAAGCCTTAAATATGCTGTGCTTAGTCATACATGCTTGTTATCTCTGCTCCATTCGGTTGATGAATCAGAGTTACGAATGAATCTAGTATGATAGGATGTTGTGGGAAGTTAAGAGAACTTGTATAATATGATTTAAAGGTGTGAACGACGAGACCACAGAGGGTCTGTGGTGGTTGTCTCGTTCATTCCCCTAGGAGAGAGTTCTCGTCTTCGAGCCAAGACTGAGCGTGCATCCACACGGGGATTGGATTCCCCTCGGTCTCAACTTGCCTAGTTTGTTCCATGAGTTGCCTAGTTCGGGCTTTCCATTTGGATTTGCGGGGATATTAAAATTCAAAACTAGGACGTGGGGATGTATCGGCGCTCTGCGGGTAGGTAACCTCGAGCATTGCGCACAACGATAGAGACCCGACAGGAGATGGCCACTCCCTATTGGCGGGCCATCTCTACTCGGAGAGACTCATGGAATAGGCGAAGTAAGGGAAAGGTCGTGGTCAACCACCCTCTGCCGGCACTTCCCGGACTAGTGCTAACCCGGTGGCACTAAGAGTCGGTTGATACGTGTGGGTAAAGTTGTACACCCCTCCAGGGTTAAATCTTTTCGAAAAGCCGTGTCCGCGGTTAAGGACGACTTGGTGACGGATTCTGTGATCATAGATAACTTGAATGGAATGACTAAAACTTGCTGATAACGAATGAAGGATGCCTCCTCGGAGATGCCGAGAGGGGTTACCTTGTAGCATGAGTTACCGGAACAACTTGAGGTGGTGATCTTTAAAGCACGAGGTGCCGAATGATTTGGTGGATTAAAAGATGATGATATCAGTAGTTGAGTAGCTTTCTCGCCTGTTTTCAAAATACTCCATGAGACGTGTTATTCCTTCCTCAACTTGGAAAACAAAGATAGCTTTACGCAAAATAACCTTCATAACTCTTTCTAAAAGAAGCAGATGTATAATAGGTTAACTAAGTCTTGTTGAGTACCTCCCGTACTCATGTTTGCTTCAACTTGGTTCAGGTGGAGTTCCTCAGTTCGGTGGTGTTTCAACATGGACATCGACGAGTAGTTTGGGGTTCCCAGGTAGCAGCCTGGAATCTATGGGCTGGGACGTCGCTTTATGTTGCGGCCTCTTAGGCCTTTTTGGTTCTTGTTGGTTAGCAACATATTTTGCTTTCCGTTGTGTGATGTAATGTTGGGTCATGTGACCTCTGCTTGTAAGCTATACTCTAGTAACAGTTGTTTAATACAGCTTCCATGTTTAGAGTACTGCTTTGATCGGTTGTTGGTTTCGAGCTCATTGTTATACAGTTTTGGCTATTCCTGCATAGTTGCCGCAGTCGAGGGGTTGTGGAGCCGATGATCCATGTCCGAGCCCGCCTGCCGATGTGATTCGGCCTGGGGCGAGGTAACCCCAGTAACCCTCGATTGTTGTTGCACTTTCTGGACACATAGCGTCTCTGTATAACTTTGGTCCCGTTTCCTTCAGTTTCATACGATTCGTGGACGCTTTGATATGCATAGTTGGTTATGACTAGCATGGATACAAGGAGTAGTAGACCGGTGATCCGGACTACGTGCCGATGAATCCAGTCTGCCTGTCGTTGTTTGTTGCGGCCGGGGCTGGTAACCCTGAAGCCCTTATGAGTCCATGGCTAGAAGCACATAATAGTATGTATACCTTTAGGTCCGGGGTCGTGACAGAAAGTGGTATCAGAGCAGGACTGGCTGTAGGAAAACCTTACTTCTTGGTCGATGTTGAGTCTAGTGTTTGTGAAAACTACTTTGAAACTTCAAATGATTGTGAAAACACTTCTTAGGATTCTTTTTACTCCTTATCTGGTATCGCTCTAACTCTGGGTCACCTTACCTGTTTTGATTTGAAAAGGTGCTAGTCATTCAAAACTTAGGTGCCATGTTTGGCAAGACGTTCTTTTACCCAAGTTGACCTAGTGTTAAAAAGTTTCTAGAGTCGTGTGTGTTCCATGTTTCGTTATCTCTTAAACTGGGAGATTCCCTTTCCATTCTAATCTCTCAGAGTTGTGTGGATTCCACATTCTTACATGTTCCAAAGTTTTAAATCCTGAACCTCGAGATTTCCTTTCCATCTCGAATGTGTCCGTTATCCTCTACTCAATTCTTTTAGAGTTATGTTTTCCTTTTGAAAGACATCTCGTGATTGTTATTCGTAGTATCCTTGAAGTCTCTAAGATAGTAGCTATTCCTTTCCCTATGTTGTCAACCCTCGGACTTGAACCGAAGGTCCCGGAAAGTGCTGAGTTGTGGTGAGTTTAGTCATGTGGTTTCTTAACCATGTGATGCTCACGCTACCAGTACAGGATGCTGACCTTTAACCCAAATTTTGTTCCGTTGAATCCTAAGGAATCTGTTCTACCTCAGGATGGCTAGGTAATCTCAACTCCAATAGCTATAGGTTCTCTCTTGGAACCAAAAGGGATCACAACAAGAGTGGTCATCTTGAATTCCACATATTTGTTCTTATTTCAGCTATACCAACCTATTGGCATGGGTTTTACAAATGAGTCTGACTCTATGCATCCAACGTGATCTCAGGATCTTCTAGAGCACGTTCCTACTCTTTAGTTGCTTCCCGAACTTCGTCCGTTGTTTTGGAATACAAGTTGCATATGTGTGTTGGATACTTCCAATGCATTTCCTCTTTTTTTCCGTCAAAACATTCCACCTTGGAATGTAAGGAGAAACAAACTCCAGTACCTCGTTCATCTCTAGGACCAGGTCAGAGTTTTGTAATTCGCAGATTAAAGAAGTTACATTAACTTCTATTCTGTTCTACCTTCGAGTATCACACTCTTTTATATCAATAGGTTGTATTGAGTTTCATGGACTTGTTGATGAGGTGATGCTTTTACACATTTCCCTCCCCCTTCCTCCAAGCTTGAATGCTAAAGAATGTTGGGTGCGCATTGAGGTGTGTATCAGATATTCTGAGCAATTCTTATTGCTTTGAAAGTTTAAGAAACATCCGTGTCCTTCTTAGCACTATTGGTCACCCGGTTTCTATCTAAAGTTGACCGTGTTACCAAATCCGTTCATTCCGGTGCACATTCTTGGTCAGAGAGATAGGTTCGTGTCGAAGCTCTTAAGATCATATAGACTGCTTTGAAAAGCAAGACTCCTTTCGAACTCCGAGACATATCGGTAGGTTGTGATATTCTGGTTGTCTTTCTAGGAGTATCACCAGGTTTGTCACCTGACCGTGATGTCTAAACAAAGTGTACTTTGAATTACTCTTTTCTCCAAGAGAACAATGCTGGATATCCTGGACTAGTTGGTTGAGCTTAAACAACAACTTGGAGAGTTGAAAGACACGAACTCTTCCCAGCATGTTCCTTTGTTAAGGGATGTCTAGTTTCCATGTGTTGAAGAAGGATAGTACCTCTTTTTCGTAAATGCTATCATTCTACCTTGATTTGATTTGGGCTATCATCAGGTCAAGTTCAGATTCAAGGACTATCTTGACAGTGTTTTCACTCATAGTGTTTTTCCTGAGTACACCTTCATGTCCTTTGGTTTAACCAATGTTTTGCCTTGTTCATGTAACATATGAATACCTCTTCTTGGAGTATTTTGTAAGCGTGTTGTTGAGCCTATCGATGACATTCCTATTTTTCCCCAAGTTGCAAGAGGTTTATGTTGAACACTTGGCACTAATGTTGGAAACTTTCGAGAACCATCTTTGTTCCATTATGAAGATTGTGCTCTCGATGTTCGAAGTGACTTTCTCGGGTTCATGTGCTTTTGGTGAAAGTTGTCACCGTGGATTCGAAAAAAAGTTTTCTTGTTTCCCCGGGAATAATCCCAAGTCGGTCATGTATGTGTGGACTATTCTTGAGATGGTAGGTTGTTACCTCCATTTATTGAGGAAGTTTGCATCCACACTAAGCCACTGACTGATTGTTCGTAAAAGAGAGAAAGTTTAAGAACTTCGTTATCTTTCTGACCGTTTACCCAACAAGGACTCCGATGTGTTTCATTGCAAGTAGTCCATGTAGGTGCAACCGTCTTTCGCAAGTTGCTAATACCCGAGTTCTGCAATCTCGCTCATCTTCTTGAGCGTGGCATCATAGTCCATATCTTGAGAATCCAGCATATGTATCTCAGTTGTAATCGGTGCAATCTCTTCGCTCAAACATACCGAGCCTGAGCTATAAATCCACTAACCAGAGCTGAATCTCAAGAAGCAATGATGGTTGGTGTTCCCTCAAGAGAATTGAATTGGGTTCATTTGAAAATACGGCATGGTTGGTGTTGTGGTTGACAAAATTAGCCGGAAGGCTGTCGCACCCTGGGTTTCTAGAGGATACTCCCCGCACGAACTGGAAGTCAGGTGCTTGGATTATGGGGCATAACTGCTCCCACGTCCCAGCTTCCTGGTAGGCCTGCGCTTATGCGCGACAACACAAGCCCTGCTTCCACCGTCGAGGTAAACTATCCGCTAGGAACCTAAAGGCACTACTGTCGACGTACTTCATAATCAAACACGCACGGTACGTCAACAGTTTGGTACGAATGATAGCACAGAATGTCTCTACGACACAAAAGAATGAAATAAGTGCAACTGGCCTTCACTAAGGCAGAAAATATCGAATACAGTCATCCAGAGGACACATGTCCCAACATATCATTCATTACAACAGCGGAAGCAATCAAAGGGGTCTGAGTACAGACAAATCCATGGCTTAAGAAGCCTGAGAACATAAAGGAAAACGAAGCCCATCCACGTAGGTCTGGATCCTGCCCTGGTCCAGCTAACTACTCGTCTGCAGCGTCGTCGAACTCCACAAAGTAGCCATCCTGGGAAGCATCGTAGTCGTAGTAGTACTCTGCGTAAACCACAGCCCCAACGGGGTCAGTACATCCAAGTACTGGCAAGCAAGACTCACAGTTCATCAAGGAGTTACCCGTCAACACAAGCTTTGATGCTTGGGATCAACGGAAGAAAGGGGTGATATAAAAGTTGCTGCTGGCTGCTCTAACCAACTACAGAATATAACTACAAGTCCGGCTAACAGAAAAGATAAGATCGGGGATTGTAACCAACTGAAAGATAACTTCAACCAAACCCATCCTGGATCTCGCCCCTTATCCAAAGAAGCGCTCCGAGGATAACTCACACAGTTGTGATAAGGTGAATCAAGTTATTGTGTGAATAACCTATTACTAGTCAGGTTATTAATCATTGGGTGAAACATGATTGATCATTATGTTGAAGTTGTCCTGAGTACTTGTTAGCCAGTACTTTCACCAAGTAATCCATAACCGCGGAAAACACGGCTTCTCGAGAAGATTATCCCTGCAGGGTTGCACCAATTTGGCCGTACACTCAAGAATAACCCGCCAGATGGGAAGCTAACCCACCAAGCGGGGTACTCTACACAACCAACCATTCTCCGCATCAAGCCCAAAGCACCTTGGGCGCACGGCTAATCGAGCTCAGAAGAAAATGGACCCTCATAGCACTCTAAGAACGTGTCCCCCTATATGCCGACTACAAAAATTCCACCCTGCGCTGGGCTCGCAAAAACATGCATGCGGCAAATGGAAAACACGAACTAAATGAGGCGATTTGGACGAGATGCGAATCAGGTCAAGTTGAGGGGGGCGCCCATACTCGCTTCCCAAATGCGGGTAGTGCGCTCATCATGGATCAGTAGACAAGACCCTTTTCCTATTAGGGTCGACACTAGCAGGCTCCAAAACCACTCAAGGGCCTCCTGCCGGTGCCTTATCATCAAATTATTATTAACATTAGCAATTAACAGGATTGATTGATTAATAACGAGCCCCGGTACAAGATAATAAGATAGTAACAGTAGTAACCGACAACAGACTCGAGTAAAAGCAACCCTAAGCATGCTAGATAATAACAGGCACAAGCAATGGCTGTAGGTATGGAGGTGGTGGCAATATCATGGCTCAAGGTATCATGTGATGGGTTCGGAGAACAAGCAACGATACATAGGGCTAGCAATAGTAGACAAAAAGATAGTATCGACAACAAGTGTGGAAAGGAACTCGATGATTCATGTGAGTGATAACTTGCCTGGCAGCTCAGCCTCGTACTGGGCTGGGTCCTGAGTAGTGGTGTCGTAAGGCTCGTCGGTACCAACGTCGTCGTCTATTCGAGAAGAAGCAAAAACAACAACGAAGGAAGGCAGGCAATCAATACATGGCATAAGTGCACAAGCATTGGATGATGCATGTCATGTTTAATAGATGCAACAAAATAACTTGCTTGACATGAAACACAAGTTTAAATGGATTCCATATGCAAAAGGATGCATATGGAAGCCCATGCTTGGAGTTGAATTAATTGTTCTATCACTAAGCATTAGGTGTAGTGGAATTAGTATGATGCATGCATGATGAATAACAATAACATAACAAGTTAAATGCAATTGGAATGATAGTTAATCATTTTAGAAAACATTAACAAGTTTGGAATTATTGGTACCTAATGGTGGTTAACAAGTATTGATTGTTTTCAACAATTTAAAGTATGCAAAACCAATTACAAATTTTATATTTGAAAAGTTTATCAAATTTTAGTTGGATTACATGTTTCACAATTTGAAATTGGACTTAGGATTAATTATTTATGAATTAAACAATTTTAAACAATTTTTAATTGAATTAAACAAGTTTTAAATAGTTTAGGCAATTTAAATTGTTCAAACCAGAAAACAAAATTTATATTTGAATAGAGCATTCAAAATGGTGTGAAAAACATATTTTATTTGTATTATTTGAAAACAGTATGAATTAGTTATGAATTATTTCAATTTACATTTGAATTATTCAAATTTGAAATTTAAATGAATTTTGAAAATTCAAAACAGAACACAAATTGCATATTTGGAATGTTCATGAAATTTGGATCAGAACAGACATCAAGTTTATATTTATTGGGTTTATAAAAGGGGAGATATTGAATTTTAAAGTTTTGAATTAATTTTGTTATTTAATAGAATTTGGAATTTCTGAAATTCGCAGAAAACATTTGTTACTCAGGGTCTATCTACCCACTGCCACTGCGCAGTGGGCCAGAGGGGCCAGCGTGGCACACACGCTGGCGTGGCCTCCAGTGCCACTGCCTGGTGGGGCTCAGCGTGGGGGAGAAATCCCCAAAAAGTTTGTGGCTTCCGGGACTCGAACCCGTGCCCAGGCGCAGCGCGCAAAGGTTCAGTACCACTGCGGTGTTCGCGTTCAGCTGACAGAGGAGGCGACGCGGAGAGGATATAGTTTCAGTTTGAAACTCTGAACTTTGCTGACGAAACCTGACGAGCGAGCGTTGCTCGACTGACAGAGGAGGTGGCGATGCTCGCCGGCGTGAACCACGGCCAGCACGCTGCTGTGGGGTGTTTGGGTGGACGCGGGCGTGCACGGACGCGAGCAACAGAGGGAGGAGGAGACGGTGCTCACCGGGATGCTGCCGCGGTTGCAGAGGAGAACAGCGCTCGACGGCGGCGATGTCGTGGATGGCGTGGTCGATCTCGTGCGTCTCCGTGCCCCCGCGGGTGTCCAAGATGTAGAGGAGATGGTGGCGGTGCTACTCCCGTGCTCCAAAGCCGTAGCGCTGCTCTGCAACGGCGACGGGGTGTACAGGTTCAGAAAACGGGGCGCGGCGGCCGGAGAGAAAAAAGAAGACGGCGTCGACGATCGGGGGCTTACCAGGGGCTCCTCTGGTGTCCAAGAGATAGATGGTAGGGTGGCGAGCTGATTCCCGGGTTTTGGTAGCTAGGAGGGAGTCGGGGGTGGCGAGGCCATGGCGATCTTCAGAGGGTTGGCGCCGGCGATGGGAATCAGAGAGGGGGAGCGAGGGATTCCGGCGAGAGGGAGAGGTTTTTGGCGGCGCTGAGGAACCCTAGAGCTTAGGGCACACCTAGGGGGGCTAGGGCTCCCTTTTATAGCCTGGAGGCGCTGCGGTGGCCGCCGTGGTCGCGCGCGGTCGCCGTGGATGCCTCCGATGGGCGCCGTACGGGAGGACGAAGACGGAGAGCTCGCGCACGAATCTCCGCGCAGCATCGAAACGGTAAGTGGGGTTGATGGGTTGGGTTGCTGCGCGCCGGGAAGGAAACGGGCTGGGCCTGGATAGGGTTAGTTAGGTGCCGCTCGTTTTTCTGTTTTATTCTTTTCTGTTTTTATTTTTTTTGTACTTTTGCTTTTGGAAGAAATCTGTTAAGGATTTATTTGAGAAAAATTATAGAAAAATTAAGTTAAGCTTTTTAAACAATTAGAAACCACAATGTAAACTTGGATTTCAAAATTTGAAATTTAAAATTAGGGTTTGTGTTTGAATTCAAAATAGGGGATTTGAGTTTAATAAAACCTTGATAAAACATGAATAAAAAAATAGGGTTACCCCTAGGGCTTTAGAATGTTTTAGAGGGAAGAAAAGTTGGTGATTTTTATGGTTCCCAAAAGGTACTGATTTGAACTTGGTTTGGGAATTTAAAAAGGTGATTTGAGAATTATTGATTGAATTATTGGTTGGATTTAAAACAACAATTTAATAAGTGAAAACAAGGAATAAAAGGGTTGTTTTTGTTTGTTATTTTGGTTCCAAAGGTTGTAACAGAGCAAGTATGAAACCATGTTTGAAAAAGGTTTGAATTTGAGTTGTGAAAACAGAATAAAACAGATGGAAAACAAATGCAAACAATAAGTAAACATGATGACATGATGCATTGCTTGAAATAAAACAAGGAACAAAGCATTCTAGGGGTATTTTCATACTTGGGATGTTACAAAACGCCCCCCCTTGAAGGAATCGCGCCCCGAGATTCCCTACTGAGAAATGAACAGGTCCGGATACTTCTTGCGAAGATCCTCCTCGGTTTCCCACGTTGCCTCTTTATCAGAATGATGCGACCATTGGACTTTCAAGAACTTGGTGCTCTTGTTGCGAGTCTTACGCTCGGTCTCATCGAGAATACGAATAGGGTGCTCCTCATAAGATAGATCATCTTGCAGCTCAATGGAATCATGATCAACTGCACGATCTGGATCTTTGAAACACTTCTTGAGTTGTGACACGTGGAACACATCGTGCACCTTGGAAAGTTTTTCTGGAAGTTCAAGACGATAAGCATTCTCTGCACGTCTTGAGAGGATGTTGAAAGGGCCAATGTATCTTGGTGCAAGCTTTCCTTTCACACCAAAACGATGGGTGCCTCTGAGGGGAGTTACACGGAGATATGCCTTATCACCAGGTGCATAGACCATATCCCTGTGCTTGCTATCATAATAGCTCTTCTGACGAGATTGAGCAATCCTGAGATTGTCACGAATGATACGAACTTTCTCCTCGGCTTCCTTAACAATGTCAGGGCCTAGAAGTGAACGTTCACCAGCTCCAGACCAATTGATTGGACTCCTGCATCTGCGACCATACAGTGCCTCAAATGGTGCCATTCCTAGGCTTGCCTGGTAGCTGTTGTTGTAGGAGAATTCAGCATATGGAAGGCAATCCTCCCATTTCATGCCAAAGGAGAGACCACATGCTCTGAGCATATCCTCGAGAATCTGATTGACTCTTTCGACTTGCCCCTGAGACTGAGGGTGGTAAGCTGTGCTGAACAGAAGTTTAGTGCCCAATGCTTCTTGAAAGCTTTTCCAGAAATGAGAAGTGAAGATACTTCCACGGTCTGAGCTTATTTCCAATGGAACACCATGAAGGGGAACAACCTTTGCTGTGTAGAGCTCTGCTAACTGGCTAGCTGAGATAGTTTCCTTTACAGCATAGAAGTGAGCAACCTTAGTGAGACGATCAATAACAACGAAGATTGCATCGTTGCCCTTTTTGGACTTTGGAAACCCAGTAACGAAGTCCATTTCAATCATGTCCCACTTCCACTCAGGAATTTTCAGAGGTTGGAGTAGACCTGCTGTCTTCTGATGGACTGCCTTAACACGTTGACAAACGTCGCATTCAGAAACGTATTGAGCAATTTCACGTTTCATGCCAGGCCACCAATACAGAGTCTTGAGATCCTGGTACATCTTTGTACTTCCAGGGTGAATGGATAGAGGAGTTTCATGAGCCTCCTTGAGAATGATATCCTTGAGACCTTGAACCTGAGGGACTGCAATGCGTCCTTCGAAGAACACAGTTCCCTTGTCATCAATTGAGAAGGACTTGAACTTATCATTGCCCTCCTTGATGTGATCCACAATCTTCTTGATTTCATTATCACGAAGTTGTTCAGAACGAATCTTGTCCTCGAGAGTTGGGCTGGCTGTCAAGCTAGCAAGGTATCCTTCAGGAACAAGACCAAGGTTCAGCTTCTGGAATTCTTCATGAAGTGGAGGTTGGCTCTCCCTGATCATGAGATTATTGCAATAGGATTTGCGACTGAGAGCATCGGCCATAACATTAGCCTTGCCTGGAGTGTAAGAAATGGTGAGATCAAAGTCTTTAATCTTCTCAATCCATCTCCTTTGCCTGAGGTTCAGATCTGGCTGAGTGAAGATGTATTTCAGACTCTTGTGATCGGAAAAGATTTCAGTTTTGTTACCCAACAAGTATTGTCTCCATTTCTTGAGGGCAAACACAACTGCTGCAAGTTCAAGATCATGTGTGGGATAGTTTTGCTCATGTGGGTTCAACTGACGTGAAGCATAAGCCACAACTTGACGTTCTTGCATAAGAACTGCTCCTAGTCCTTGGAGAGATGCATCACAGAATATCTGGAAAGGTTTGGTGGTGTCTGGGCCAACTAGAACAGGTGTGGAAGTGAGTTTAGTCTTCAGAAGGTTGAAACTCTCATCACATTGTGGAGTCCAAACGAACTTTTTGTCCTTCTTTGTGAGATCAGTGAGAGGTTTAGCAATCTTGGAAAAGTTTTGGACGAAACGACGGCAATAGCTAGCCAAGCCAAGAAAGCTTCTAACTTGTTTCACCGTCTTAGGGGGTTTCCAATCAACAATTGCCTTAACCTTTTCCGGGTCAATGGCAATGCCTTTGGCAGAGATGATATGACCAAGATATGCAACTTCTGGAATCCAGAACTCACATTTGGAAAACTTGGCATACAAACGATGCTCGCGAAGTTTCATGAGAGTGAGACGAAGGTGTTCTCCATGCTCTTCCTCGGATTTTGAGTAGACTAGAATATCATCAAGATATACCACAACGAACTTGTCGAGGTATTCATGGAAGACAGAATTCATGAGTCTTGAGAAGGTCGCCGGTGCATTGGTGAGACCAAAGGACATGACGGTGTATTCATATAGACCGTACCTTGTGGTGAAAGCTGTCTTAGGAATATCTTCCTTTCTGATCTTTATCTGATGGTACCCCATCCTCAAGTCCAACTTTGAGAATATTGAGGCTCCAGCAAGTTGATCAAAAAGATCATCGATACGAGGAAGTGGATACTTGTTCTTGATGGTTTTCTCGTTGAGAGGACGATAGTCAACCACGAGTCTCTTAGTTTGATCCTTCTTGGCAACAAACAGAGTTGGGCAACCCCAAGCGGAGGAACTAGGCTGAATGAAACCTTTGTCCATATACATATCGATTTGCTCCTTCAACAATTTCAGTTCAGGAGGAGCTATCTTGTATGGATGCTTAGAGATTGGAGCAGTACCTGGCTCAAGCTCGATCACGAACTCAACTGCTCTGTCCGGAGGCATCCCTGGCAACTCTTCTGGAAAGACGTCAGGGAATTCACAAACCACCGGAACATTTTCAATTGCCGGAAGGGGTTTGGCATCGAGGCTGAACAGCTGAGCAGAAGTTGATCCATATGGAGAATAGACTATCTGGCCTGAAGTGTGGGAGAGAGTTATTGACTTTTGAGCACAGTCAATTTTAGCTTTGTGGGTCTTCAACCAATCCATACCCAGAATGACATCAATGTCAGAATTTCCCAGCAACATGAGTGAAGCAAGGAATACACGACCTCCAATTAGGATCTCATTGTCCATGCTTATCTTGGAAGTCAACATTTGCGGTCCCGGAGAGTGAACAGTCATTTGATTGCTTAGCGGAACCAGAACTAGGTTGTATGCTTTTGCAAAAATCTTTGACACAAATGAATGCGATGCTCCAGTATCAAACAACACTTTAGCTGGAATAGAGTTTACGGGTAATATACCGAGAACGACGTCAGCAGCCTCTTCGGCTTTGTCGGCCTTGATATGGTTCACCCTCGCGTTCCTCCCGACAGGCCTATTGTTGGAGTTGAAGGCTTTAGCCGGAGGAGCACGAACCATAGCCTGGTTGGTGTTGGGGCGAGGAGGTAGGGGTAGCTGCTTCTGAGTGCACTTGTCAGCATAGTGTCCAGTATCCTTGCACTTGTAGCAAGTGACGATACGAGAAGGACCCGGCCTTGGCTGCCCCATTGGAAATCTCTGTCCCTGCATCTGAGATGGGTTGGGTGGGCGGGGACCAAAGCCTGGAGAAGCTTGGGCATTTGGAGCCCGAGTGACAGCACCATTTGGCACCCAGATGCGGCGCTTCTGCGGAGGGGTGGTCATGTTGGAGGAGGTACCACCCTCACGCGAGTGCTTGCGCGACTCCTCGAACGCCTTGCGCCCATTCTCCTCATTGAGCGCGGTGTTCACAAGCTCGACGAAGTCCTTGCACTTGATGTTTGTGAGAGCGTACTTCAGTTCCGGGTTAAAACCTCGGCGGAACCTCGCCATCTTCTTGGCTTCGGTGGACACTTCGTCACCAGCGTACCGAGCGAGACGATTGAACTCGTTCTGGTAGCCGAGAACGTCCAGCTTGCCCTGTCTGAGAGAGCAGAATTCCTCACGCATCTTTTCCATGAGACCATCCGGGATGTGGTGCTTCAGGAAGGCATCTCTGAAACATCCCCAGTTGATAGGAAAGCCAACCCTCATGGCCTGGTAGTTCTCCCACCAAGTAGCTGCCTGACCCTTCAGTAGGTAGGTGGCGTACTTGACCTTATCCTCTTCAGCAACATGAGCTATCTCCAGAGCTCTTGCTACGTCACGGATCCAGTCATCAGCATCCAGGGGCTCACGTGTTGCCACGAAAGCTTTTGGGCCCAAGCTGAGGAAGTCCTTGATGGTGACCCTTGGAGCATTCTGGTTGTGTTGCTGGTTAGCCTGGATCTGGGCCATCTGTGTCACCACTTGGGTCATCTGAGCCAATAGCTCCCCCATTGGTGGTGGCGGAGGCGGGTTGTTCCTGGTTGGAGGCATCCTGAACAGAAATTCATTTTAGCACAACAACAGAAAAGGATAGACTTGGTAACCGAAAGATAGATTATTCCGACGCATGAATAGATAACCAACAGGTACATCATCACATGTTCAAATACATCAGAATATCCAACAGACCAAATACATGGTTCGAAAACGAAAGGATAAACTAGACACAGCTAGTAATGGATACAACGGTACTCTCATGCTCATCACGCAGGACGGCGGTGAGTAGTACGACGAGAGATACGGTGAGGAGGAATCCCACGGAAGTAGGTATCACGACGATCCATGTAGATAGGAACTGCTCTGAGAGCAACTCTCGGTGTGGTGAAGTGGAAAGCGTCGTATCCCTGTGCTCCATAGCGGGGAATCCCTGTGTAACCAGCTCCGAGATCGAGAAGTGGACCTCTGATCGGCTCGTAACCTCCAGCATCTGGCAACGGAAGACCAGCTGGCTGAACGACACGTGCGAAGCGCTCGTCTCTAACAAAGTCTGTGGTGTACGTCGCCAGACGAGTGAGAGCAAGGCGGAGCTGCTCCCTGACTGAGGCTAACTCCTGAGAAAGTGCGGAAGCAACAGCATCACTGTGACTAGCGAACTGGGCAGTGACCTGGAGCCTGGAGCTATCAGTCTCGTAGGTATCCATGTCGCGGTGGATAGTGAAGTGAGCTCCTGCTGCCGTGATGTAACCACGGGGGATGTGACGAAAACTGGACTTATCAAACCCCCAGTAGTCAGCACGGAGAACGGTGACACTCACGTACGCTGCCTGCTGCACTGCCATATCCACTGTGGACCCTACTGCCTCGTACTGGTGTGCAATGCTCCTGCCATCATCCGACAGAATGTAGACGATAGCCCGGTAGCAAGTCTGGTCACACTCTCGCTGGTGCTCGTAGACCTGGTACTCTGGTGCCCAATGGAACCCCAGAAAGGTAACCATGTCTCTCAGCAACTCCGGAAAACCGGCGGTGCTCTCACAGCGAGTCATGCGAACCACCTGCGGATAGTAGTTGAGACCCATCTGCAGATTATTTGGAAGGTTTTGATTAGACTCCGGTAGAAGGAAAAGGATGTGGAAAACAACAACAAGGTTCAATGGACGAAAAGGATGTTGAAAAGAGCATGATATTGAAGCAACATCGGGAAAACGAGACCAAAAGTCCTGAGGTACTACAGATAACCCAAAACACGTGAAATCCTAACTTGAAAGTTTAGGTGAGAACAGAAAACAACGTTGCACTTCCTTACCAGAAAAGGGGTGGGTGGGTGGGGAAAGAAGAAAAATGGCAGAATTCCTACTCTCACGTTTCATTTTTCCTGTATAGCTACAAAATAGTTTCTAGACTCAACTGCGACCAGTAAAAAGGGATCCTACAGGCAGACAGGCTCTGATACCATTTGTCGCACCCTGGGTTTCTAGAGGATACTCCCCGCACGAACTGGAAGTCAGGTGCTTGGATTATGGGGCATAACTGCTCCCACGTCCCAGCTTCCTGGTAGGCCTGCGCTTATGCGCGACAACACAAGCCCTGCTTCCACCGTCGAGGTAAACTATCCGCTAGGAACCTAAAGGCACTACTGTCGACGTACTTCATAATCAAACACGCACGGTACGTCAACAGTTTGGTACGAATGATAGCACAGAATGTCTCTACGACACAAAAGAATGAAATAAGTGCAACTGGCCTTCACTAAGGCAGAAAATATCGAATACAGTCATCCAGAGGACACATGTCCCAACATATCATTCATTACAACAGCGGAAGCAATCAAAGGGGTCTGAGTACAGACAAATCCATGGCTTAAGAAGCCTGAGAACATAAAGGAAAACGAAGCCCATCCACGTAGGTCTGGATCCTGCCCTGGTCCAGCTAACTACTCGTCTGCAGCGTCGTCGAACTCCACAAAGTAGCCATCCTGGGAAGCATCGTAGTCGTAGTAGTACTCTGCGTAAACCACAGCCCCAACGGGGTCAGTACATCCAAGTACTGGCAAGCAAGACTCACAGTTCATCAAGGAGTTACCCGTCAACACAAGCTTTGATGCTTGGGATCAACGGAAGAAAGGGGTGATATAAAAGTTGCTGCTGGCTGCTCTAACCAACTACAGAATATAACTACAAGTCCGGCTAACAGAAAAGATAAGATCGGGGATTGTAACCAACTGAAAGATAACTTCAACCAAACCCATCCTGGATCTCGCCCCTTATCCAAAGAAGCGATCCGAGGATAACTCACACAGTTGTGATAAGGTGAATCAAGTTATTGTGTGAATAACCTATTACTAGTCAGGTTATTAATCATTGGGTGAAACATGATTGATCATTATGTTGAAGTTGTCCTGAGTACTTGTTAGCCAGTACTTTCACCAAGTAATCCATAACCGCGGAAAACACGGCTTCTCGAGAAGATTATCCCTGCAGGGTTGCACCAATTTGGCCGTACACTCAAGAATAACCCGCCAGATGGGAAGCTAACCCACCAAGCGGGGTACTCTACACAACCAACCATTCTCCGCATCAAGCCCAAAGCACCTTGGGCGCACGGCTAATCGAGCCCAGAAGAAAATGGACCCTCATAGCACTCTAAGAACGTGTCCCCCTATATGCCGACTACAAAAATTCCACCCTGCGCTGGGCTCGCAAAAACATGCATGCGGCAAATGGAAAACACGAACTAAATGAGGCGATTTGGACGAGATGCGAATCAGGTCAAGTTGAGGGGGGCGCCCATACTCGCTTCCCAAATGCGGGTAGTGCGCTCATCATGGATCAGTAGACAAGACCCTTTTCCTATTAGGGTCGACACTAGCAGGCTCCAAAACCACTCAAGGGCCTCCTGCCGGTGCCTTATCATCAAATTATTATTAACATTAGCAATTAACAGGATTGATTGATTAATAACGAGCCCCGGTACAAGATAATAAGATAGTAACAGTAGTAACCGACAACAGACTCGAGTAAAAGCAACCCTAAGCATGCTAGATAATAACAGGCACAAGCAATGGCTGTAGGTATGGAGGTGGTGGCAATATCATGGCTCAAGGTATCATGTGATGGGTTCGGAGAACAAGCAACGATACATAGGGCTAGCAATAGTAGACAAAAAGATAGTATCGACAACAAGTGTGGAAAGGAACTCGATGATTCATGTGAGTG
The DNA here is from genome assembly GCA_028641055.1 of Alopecurus myosuroides. Lineage (NCBI taxonomy): Eukaryota > Viridiplantae > Streptophyta > Magnoliopsida > Poales > Poaceae > Alopecurus > Alopecurus myosuroides. The sequence continues at coordinate 161,065,231 of CM054060.1, read as the reverse complement.
ATAACTTGCCTGGCAGCTCAGCCTCGTACTGGGCTGGGTCCTGAGTAGTGGTGTCGTAAGGCTCGTCGGTACCAACGTCGTCGTCTATTCGAGAAGAAGCAAAAACAACAACGAAGGAAGGCAGGCAATCAATACATGGCATAAGTGCACAAGCATTGGATGATGCATGTCATGTTTAATAGATGCAACAAAATAACTTGCTTGACATGAAACACAAGTTTAAATGGATTCCATATGCAAAAGGATGCATATGGAAGCCCATGCTTGGAGTTGAATTAATTGTTCTATCACTAAGCATTAGGTGTAGTGGAATTAGTATGATGCATGCATGATGAATAACAATAACATAACAAGTTAATTGCAATTGGAATGATAGTTAATCATTTTAGAAAACATTAACAAGTTTGGAATTATTGGTACCTAATGGTGGTTAACAAGTATTGATTGTTTTCAACAATTTAAAGTATGCAAAACCAATTACAAATTTTATATTTGAAAAGTTTATCAAATTTTAGTTGGATTACATGTTTCACAATTTGAAATTGGACTTAGGATTAATTATTTATGAATTAAACAATTTTAAACAATTTTTAATTGAATTAAACAAGTTTTAAATAGTTTAGGCAATTTAAATTGTTCAAACCAGAAAACAAAATTTATATTTGAATAGAGCATTCAAAATGGTGTGAAAAACATATTTTATTTGTATTATTTGAAAACAGTATGAATTAGTTATGAATTATTTCAATTTACATTTGAATTATTCAAATTTGAAATTTAAATGAATTTTGAAAATTCAAAACAGAACACAAATTGCATATTTGGAATGTTCATGAAATTTGGATCAGAACAGACATCAAGTTTATATTTATTGGGTTTATAAAAGGGGAGATATTGAATTTTAAAGTTTTGAATTAATTCTGTTATTTAAAAGAATTTGGAATTTCTGAAATTCGCAGAAAACATTTGTTACTCAGGGTCTATCTACCCACTGCCACTGCCTGGTGGGGCTCAGCGTGGGGGAGAAATCCCCAAAAAGTTTGTGGCTTCCGGGACTCGAACCCGTGCCCAGGCGCAGCGCGCAAAGGTTCAGTACCACTGCGGTGTTCGCGTTCAGCTGACAGAGGAGGCGACGCGGAGAGGATATAGTTTCAGTTTGAAACTCTGAACTTTGCTGACGAAACCTGACGAGCGAGCGTTGCTCGACTGACAGAGGAGGTGGCGATGCTCGCCGGCGTGAACCACGGCCAGCACGCTGCTGTGGGGTGTTTGGGTGGACGCGGGCGTGCACGGACGCGAGCAACAGAGGGAGGAGGAGACGGTGCTCACCGGGATGCTGCCGCGGTTGCAGAGGAGAACAGCGCTCGACGGCGGCGATGTCGTGGATGGCGTGGTCGATCTCGTGCGTCTCCGTGCCCCCGCGGGTGTCCAAGATGTAGAGGAGATGGTGGCGGTGCTACTCCCGTGCTCCAAAGCCGTAGCGCTGCTCTGCAACGGCGACGGGGTGTACAGGTTCAGAAAACGGGGCGCGGCGGCCGGAGAGAAAAAAGAAGACGGCGTCGACGATCGGGGGCTTACCAGGGGCTCCTCTGGTGTCCAAGAGATAGATGGTAGGGTGGCGAGCTGATTCCCGGGTTTTGGTAGCTAGGAGGGAGTCGGGGGTGGCGAGGCCATGGCGATCTTCAGAGGGTTGGCGCCGGCGATGGGAATCAGAGAGGGGGAGCGAGGGATTCCGGCGAGAGGGAGAGGTTTTTGGCGGCGCTGAGGAACCCTAGAGCTTAGGGCACACCTAGGGGGGCTAGGGCTCCCTTTTATAGCCTGGAGGCGCTGCGGTGGCCGCCGTGGTCGCGCGCGGTCGCCGTGGATGCCTCCGATGGGCGCCGTACGGGAGGACGAAGACGGAGAGCTCGCGCACGAATCTCCGCGCAGCATCGAAACGGTAAGTGGGGTTGATGGGTTGGGTTGCTGCGCGCCGGGAAGGAAACGGGCTGGGCCTGGATAGGGTTAGTTAGGTGCCGCTCGTTTTTCTGTTTTATTCTTTTCTGTTTTTATTTTTTTTGTACTTTTGCTTTTGGAAGAAATCTGTTAAGGATTTATTTGAGAAAAATTATAGAAAAATTAAGTTAAGCTTTTTAAACAATTAGAAACCACAATGTAAACTTGGATTTCAAAATTTGAAATTTAAAATTAGGGTTTGTGTTTGAATTCAAAATAGGGGATTTGAGTTTAATAAAACCTTGATAAAACATGAATAAAAAAATAGGGTTACCCCTAGGGCTTTAGAATGTTTTAGAGGGAAGAAAAGTTGGTGATTTTTATGGTTCCCAAAAGGTACTGATTTGAACTTGGTTTGGGAATTTAAAAAGGTGATTTGAGAATTATTGATTGAATTATTGGTTGGATTTAAAACAACAATTTAATAAGTGAAAACAAGGAATAAAAGGGTTGTTTTTGTTTGTTATTTTGGTTCCAAAGGTTGTAACAGAGCAAGTATGAAACCATGTTTGAAAAAGGTTTGAATTTGAGTTGTGAAAACAGAATAAAACAGATGGAAAACAAATGCAAACAATAAGTAAACATGATGACATGATGCATTGCTTGAAATAAAACAAGGAACAAAGCATTCTAGGGGTATTTTCATACTTGGGATGTTACAAAGGCCTAATTTCATATCTCTTTGAATCCGTAAGAACAGCCACTCTCCGTGACAATTCTTGTGTCTTGTTTTCAACAAGTTTTCCTCACCGTCCTTCCAAACAAAAGTTTTACTTTTACTTGATGACCTATAGAAGGCTTTTCGTGAGCCTGCTGTCGGTATCTAGGACATCAAGGATAACTTGGAAGTTGATTTTTTCAATATCTCTCCGTTGAACCTCCAAAACCTTTGTTCTAGTGGAAACAAGTTCATCGTGAAAAACATCTTGTGGTGTTTTGTAACCGCCTTTGATCAGTTACCTTTCTAAAGTTGATGGTACTTGAAGTTCTGTTCATCTCACACATTGTGTGAATTTGTCAGTTACTTCAGCTATGGGATCTTAACCATGTGGTAAACGTATTGCTACTTCAAATCCACCATAGGAAAGAGATTCCCTATTCCTTCCGGTGTTTCAATCCCCGTTGGTTATCCATCCGTATGATGTGATCAAGAATTCCTCCCTAATTACGGTGTTACAACATCCTTTGGTTACTCATCTTCTGCCGTGAAGTAACATCCCGATCTTTGACAAAGTTTTCGACAAGATTCGACGGAATGAAAGTTCTGTTAGCTTCGTGTCCACTCCGAGGAGTGAACATGATCCTGTATCCAATTCTCTCTGACGCACGAAGTATAGTGTTTTCTCGTGTTCCCCCTCGTCTACGGATATTACGTTGTGGTATCCAAGACAATCCTGTCCATCTTGGTACTCTGATTGAAGAAACCTCGACGTCACGAGTTGTTCAACTTTTCTTTTTCAAAAGGATTTAAAGTCTTGTGCAAAGCTCATATTCTAAATCCTTTCAAGAACCATCGTCCAAAAACTTGAAACCTTCTCTCAGTTCACTCCATTACCTTGATGTGTTTCATGTCTTTAACTCAAAAGTTCTTTACGAACATCCCTGTCATAAGTTATCCATGAGATACTTGATCTTCACGAAGATCAAATCCTAAGAGTTTCCCTCTACGATGCTACGGATCAACCTCTTCAAAAAGAAAACCGCAAGTTTCGAGAAGATCGTTCAAAACCGGTGTTCCTTCTTTCTTCTCCTTCGGGAATCTTGGGACGAGATTCTTGTAAGGGGGTAGATTTGTAACATCCCAATTTTGCTAAATTAGGGTGTGTGGTGTTGTGTTCATCTCATACATGCATGAAAAAAAAAATCATGTTTGAAACAATTTAAATTGTGAATTTAAATTGGTTTGAGAAAATACCACAAATGTTACTTAATGTGGGTTTCAAAATTTTGCACTGAAAAATATTTCAATTTCACCAAACAAAAATATGGTGTGGTTGGAAATTTGACAAGGTTTTCAAATCTTATTTTTGCAAAGTTGTCTGTTTGCAAAAAGGTCCTCAAAATAATGTTTTCTGTTCAGTTTTCGCAAAAAGTGCTTTGTGTTCTTCCTCCTCCGGCCAGAAGGACGGGAGAGCAACGTAGAGGTGGCTTGTCACCTCCTGCTTCCCTCGCGTGAAGAGATAACGACCCCTGGTGCCGTCTCGATCGAGCTCACCCCCCCACAGAATCCCCCACTCGTAGCTCCCTCCATTCTCTGTTTCTCCTGCGGAAGCAAACCCTAGCCGAGACGGCCGCCGGCGAGCGTCGTCGCCTCAAGCAACCCCGTGGCCTACCGTTTGCCCCGCGAGCTCCGCATGGACCTCCTCTACCTCCTCATGGAACCATGCTTGCCGGGAGCATGCCAATCGCCGGAATCGGCACCGTCTTTCTCGTCTCCGGCCGAGGGCCGCCGTGCTTGTCGCCGTCGAATACGCCAACCTTCGGCCTCCTCGTCTGCCCCAACACCTTCACGGTGAGCTCCCGAGTACGGAGGTGCTCCCGCCATCCCTCCTACCCCTCTGGTTCCTCTCCCCGCCGATGTCGCCGTCGGCCGCCGCCGCTTTCCATTGCCGCGGTTGCTCTGGTGGCCAATAGATGGTGGCGCCGCCACCCCTAGGTTCAACTCAACCTCCTCTTCCTTGTGGTGCTTTTCGATTTCCAAATCGCGCGCAAAATCGACGGATTCGAGTTCTTCTGTGAGGAGCAGAGCACGGTGACGTCACCCTTTCGTCATGCTGACGTCACAATACGTGTTTTTCTTTATTTCCAGAAAATGAGTTAATTTTGTAAACTAAATAACTATTAAAATATTACTTGGAAAAATAATATAAAATATGGAATTGTTTAGAAAATTATTATCTATCCAAATATGTAATTTTCATACCTGTTTGACAACTTTTATTTTTTGACATTATTTAATATTGTTTAATTCTTTTAAAATAGAGAAAATAGGTTTTTATTCAATAAAATTAGAAAATTAAAAGTTATATACCAAAATGCTCAAAATGACAATTGGAACCTAGTTATAATGTTTTCAAACCCATTTGAGCTTTTAAAATTGTACTCAGTTTCATAATCGCCTGAAACCCCCTCCGGGGTCTATTGTACTCAGTAAAAATGCATAACTAACATCCGAACCCTAGCAAACCATCGAACATGTATAGGGCTTTATTTTAGTGCATTAACTTGCTCATGCAGACATATTGCGCACTGCATCGATGCCATGTTTGATTGTTATTTCTCTTTCGGTGTTTTGCTTCTGATCGGTAGAACGCGACCCCGAAGAGAAGATCGATAACGCCATGACGAATACTTGATCCAAACCGACAAGTCAAGCACTTATTCCCGAAGACTTTATCTGGTTTTCTTGAAGCAAGGCAACCATAACCTCTTATCTGCCCATATATGATTTCGAAAGGCTTTTGGTTCTCGTACATTGCATTCGATTCCAATGTATCTTGTGTCAGTAGTTAGAGTCCTCCTATATTATGCATAGCCTAATTATCCTGATCCACTAATCCTAGTAGCCATAGGTTTGTTTTTGTTCATCGCCAAAGCCTTAAATATGTTGTGCTTAGTCATACATGCTTGTTATCTCTGCTCCATCCGTTTGATGAATCAGAGTTACGAATGAATCTAGTATGATAGGATGTTGTGGAAAGTTAAGAGAACTTGTTTAATATGATTTAAAGGTGTGGACGACGAGACCACAGAGGGTCTGTGGTGGTTGTCTCGTTCATTCCCCTAGGAGCGAGTTCTCGTCTTCGAGCCAAGACTGAGCGTGCATCCACACGGGGATTGGATTCCCCTCGGTCTCAACTTGCCTAGTTTGTTCCATGAGTTGCCTAGTTTGGGCTTTCCATTTGGATATGCGGGGATATTAAAATTCAAAACTAGGACGTGGGGATGTATCGGCGCTCTGCGGGTAGGTAACCGTCGAGCATTGCGCACAACGATAGAGACCCGGCAGGAGATGGCCACTCCCTATTGGCGGACCATCTCTAATCAGAGCAACTCATGGAATAGGCGAAGTAAGGGAAAGGTCGTGGTCAACCACCCTCTGCCGGCACTTCCCGGACTAGTGCTAACCCGGTGGCACTAAGAGTCGGTTGATACGTGTGGGTAAAGTTGTACACCCCTGCAGGGTTAAATCTTTTCGAAAAGCCATGTCCGCGGTTAAGGAAGACTTGGTGACGGATTCTGTGATCATAGATAACTTGAACGGAATGACTAAAACTTGCTGATAACGAATGAAGGATGCCTCCTCGGAGATGCCGAGAGGGGTTACCTTGTAGCATGAGTTACCGGAACAACTTGAGGTGGTGATCTTTAAAGCACGAGGTGCTGAATGATTTGGTGGAAATGATATCAGTAGTTGAGTAGCTTTCTCACCTGTTTTCACGTGTTATTCCTTCCTCAACTTGGAAAACAAAGATGGCTTTACGCAAAATAACCTTCATAACTCTTTCTAAAAGAAACAGATATATAATAGGTTAACTAAGTCTTGTTGAGTACCTCCCGTACTCATGTTTGCTTCAACTTGGTTCAGGTAGAGTTCCTCAGTTCGGTGGTGTTTCAACGTGGACATCGACGAGTAGTTTGGGGTTCCCAGGTAGCAGCCTGGAATCTATGGGCTGGGACGTCGCCTTATGTTGCGGCCTCTTAGGCCTTTTTGGTTCTTGTTGGTTAGCAACGTACTTTTCTTTCCGTTGTGTGATGTAATGTTGGGTCATGTGACCTCTGCTTGTAAGCTATACTCTAGTAACACTTGTTTAAAACAGCTTCCATGTTTAGAGTACTGCTTTGATCGGTTGTTGGTTTCGAGCTCATTGTTATACAGTTTTGGCTATGCCTGCATAATTGCTGCAGTCGAGGGGTTGTGGAGCCGATGATCCATGTCCGAGCCCGCCTGCCGATGTGATTTGGCCTGGGGCGAGGTAACCCCAGTAACCCTCGATTGTTGTTGCACTTTCTGGACACATAGCATCTCTGTATAACTTTGGTCCCGTTTCCTTCAGTTTCATACGATTCGTGGACGCTTTGATATGCATAGTTGGTTATGACTAGCATGGATACAAGGAGTAGTAGACTGGGGATCCGGGCTACGTGCCGATGAATCCAGTCTGCCTGCCGTTGTTTGCTGCGGCCGGGGCAGGTAACCCCGAAGCCCTTGTGAGTCCATGGCTAGGAGCACATAACAATATGTATACCTTTGGGTCCGGGGTCGTGACAAGTCCATCTTGAGATGAAGTCCACATATGGCTCATCTTCAAACTGGGTGCAGCGGTTGAGCTGGTTGATGCTGTTGGGGCGTTTGTAAGTTCCCCGAAAATGCTGAGTAAAGACTCTAGCCATATCATCCCAGCTATCTATGGTTCTTGACAGAAGCCCGTTAATCCAATCTCTGGCTCCGTCCAGTAACATTAGGGGGAGGAATTTTACTGCCTCTAAATCTGTCCCTTTGTTGATCTGGACGGCTGTATAATAGTTTGAGAGCCAGGTATCCGGGCTTGTACTGCCAGTATATTTTTGATATGTTGGACCAACTTTGGCGAAGCCAGAATGTAGAGTTATCCTTCGGATCCTGTCAGTAAAACACTTAGGTCCAAAGTATAGATCATTTCTTACCGCTCTGTCAGCGTGTACGGAATATCTACCGGCTGAATGGACAGAAGGGGATTTGCTCCTTTCTTTTCCATTGTTGCGCGAGTGCGCTCTTCCAGGATTATCCCTGTTTCCTCCGTCATCATGTCCTGTGGAATAAGGTGGAGTTCTACTCCTTGGACTTTCCTTATTCCTAGGAGGGGTACAGGATCTCTCACGCCTGTGAGGAATATCGTGTCTTCCGGCTTTTTCAGTAGGGCGTCTCGGAGGCGGCATTGCTTTTCTGTCCTTCCAGTTTTGTTTTTCCCGATCACGGGGGTTAATTCCACCTTTCGGCGGATGGGATCCTGTTCTGGACGCTGCATCCTTGTTGTCGGGAATTTTCTTGTCCTTTTTTGGATCTCCTTTCTTCTCTTTGGAATTGCCTGAATCTCCAGGTCCAGGTGCTCCAGCGGCGCATGTGGCTGTTTTGCATAAGGCCGAGTCGTCATGCAACTTCCGTGATCTCGCCTGCCCTCGCTGCTGATGTTGCAATGCTTTTCCTAGGAAAGCATACACCCCTTGGAGTTTTTCATCATTGGAGTACAGATCGTTGTTGAGGATGGCGAATGCGGCTTCCGCGTTTTCTGCTGCGGTTTTGTATATAGGTTCGCCCCTGGCATTGATGTTGTTTACTTGCTTTTGCCAGGCGGGGTTTTGGACCCGATCCTTTGGCGGGGTTTCCGGATCTATTCTTTCTCTCGTACTCCTCAATTTCTTCCTGCTTCAACTTAATGTCAGCCTGGGTTTGTAGGATACTTTCCCGAGTTCTGAATAGATGTTGTTGTTGCCTTTGAAGAGCTTGTCTCCTGGCTTCTAGCACTTCAGGGGGTTCGTGGGGTCCCACTGGTGTTTGAAGTAAATCCTGTTTGTCCTGTTCTGACATTGGTGGAACAGAGATTTCCTTCGTTTTCTTCTCCGTAGATTTGACTCCGCTTCTTCCTCCTGCTTCCGGGTTTTCGTTGGTGGCATCCACCAGTTTTTCTTCCGGAGTTTGTACTGGAGTTTCTTGGTAGCCTTATTTCTTTTCTTGGAAGAGGGAGGTTTTTTACTAGGTTCATCTTCTGTCAATTCCTTGACATCAGGATAAATTGGACTGGTTTCACCGTCCTCTCCTTCCTCATCTGGCGGAGGTGTTTGAGGATCTTCCTGACTTTTGGCATCCGAGTTATCAGTCGGTTTTGCCATAAGCACTTCATGGAATCCCTCTTGGAAAGATTAACTTTCTTTCGAAAGCGTCTTCATCTTTGTCTTCGGAATCGAGCTGGTCCGATCCGGGTTCCGATTCTAATATCGCCTCAATGGCGGCTAACATAGAATCAACTTTCGAGTTCGTCGTCAGGTTGGCGGATGTCGGATCTTCCACCACTATCGTGGGATTATTTTCTTCTGCCTTTTCCACGGGATTGTTTTCATCCGTGTTTTCAGCGATCTCGGTTTTCACCATACCAATAAAGTGCGATCTCATTGCAGGCATCTCCGAGGAGGCGGCGATTTGAGCAGGATATTGGCGATCTGAGCAAAATCCGGCATCATAGTTTTCTTCAACTGGGTATAGGGCGGGTGGGATAAATCTACTTCCACCACAGAATCCCATTGCCTCTGCAGTTAATCCGATAAAGATATTTGCAGATCCAATCGGTAAAACACAGGCACTTACCAGATGATTCTGTGCTGGCATGTACGATCCGTTGTCGAGGAAGCGCCCGACGTCGTAGTCGAATTCGAGGCTTCCGGCAGTTATGGTACTCCCAATTCCGCCGAGTATCCCCGATCAAAACATAACGCCTGACGTCGCTGGACCCACGTTGGGCGCCAACTGTCGAGACATCATAGTAGGGTTCATAGATGGGGGTGCCATGAGGCCTATGGGTAAAGACGTGAGGGGGACGTGGTAGTATGACAACCAGGGACACAAAAGTTTACCCAGGTTCTGTACGTTGCAATTAGGCGGCGTTCCTACTCCTGCAATCTCACTAAATGAGGGCTGAAGCCTGAAGTATACAAAGTACAATGTGAGTTGGGTTGCTAACACGACGAGGATCAGCTTCTCGACGAGTTGGCTTCTAGCTAATTGTTCCTATCTTTCTTCTCTCCCGTCCGGCTTTATATAGATAGCCGGGTTAGGGATTACAGAAAGGAAGCCTAGAAGACTACGGTAAGTTCTAACTTGGAAGGCAAGAATCCGCCTTCTACTCGAAGCCGCACCACATGGGTCGTGGTTCGGGTTCTTCTAGAATCCGGCTTCTGTGCGTCAGCTTACTGGGCCGCCTAATGGACCATAATCCATTACCATTCGGGCCACCCTGGTAACCCGGTCTTTAGGACACTATCTGATATACCCCTAATCAGTATATATCCGACATTCCGGCTAGTTGTGTCAACCACAACATCAACCATGCTGGATTTTAAAACGGAACCAACCCAATACCCTTGAGGAAACACCAACCATCGTTGTTGCTTGAGATTCAGCTCTGGTTAGTGGATGGATAACTCAGACTCAACATATTTGATCGAAAAGGTTGCACCGGTTACCAATGTGATACGTTCTAGATTCTCAAGATAGGGATTACAATGCCACGCTTAAGGAGATGAGCGAGTTTGCAGAACTCATGTATTAGCAACTTGCGAAAGACGGTTGCACCAACATGGTTTACTTGTGGAGGAACACATCAGATTCCTTGTTGGGAAGATAATTACAAAGATAACGAAGTTCTTGGACTTCTTCTCTTTCACAAACAACCAGTTAGTAGATTAGTGTGGCTGCAAACTTCTTTAGGACATAGAGGTACAACCATCCATCTCCAGAATAGTCCACACATACATGACCTAGTTGAGATTATTCCCGAAGGAACAAGGAAACTTTACTCGGATCCCTGGCGACAACTTTCACCATAAGCACATGGACTAGGGTAAGCCACTTTGAACATCCAGAACACAACTTCGTGATGACGCAAAGATGGTTCTCGAAAGTTTCCAACATAAGTGCCAATTGTTCAACATGAACCTCATTAAGCATGGAGAAAACAAGGATATCATCGTTGGGTTCAACAACACCTTTATCAAGACACTCCAAGAAGAGGGGTTTCATATGATATATGAACAAGGCGGAATATTGTTTAGACCAAAGTACATGAAGGTGTACTCGGGCAAAACACCATGAGTGAAACACCATCAAGATAGTCCTTGAATCTGGACTTGATCTGACGATATCCCAAATCAAATCAAGGTAGGATGATAGCATGTCCACTACGAAGATACTATCCTGCTTCAACGCAAAGGAACTAGACATCCCTTAACAAAGGAACACGTTGGGAAGAGTTCGTGTCTTTCAACTCTCCAAGTTGTTGTTTAAGCTCAACCAACTAGTCCAGGGTATCCAGCAAGGCTTTTTGGAGAAAAGAGTAGTTCAAAGTACCCCTTGTTTAGACATCACAGTCAGGTAACCACCTGGTGATACTTCTAGAAAGACAACCAGAATATCACAACCTACCGGTATGTCATGGAAGTCGAAAGGAGGCATGCTTTTCAAAGCAACCGATATGGTCTGGAGAGCTTTGGCATGAACCTAACTCTCTGATGAAGAATGTGCACCGGAATGAACGGATTTAGTAACACCGTCATCTTCAATTAGATACCGATTGACCAATAATGCTAAGAAGGATACAAATGTTTCTTAGATTTTTCAAAGCAATAGGAATTGCTAAGAATATCTGATGCACACATCGGTACACACCCAACCTTCTCGAGCATTTCAGGCTTGGAGGAAGGGTGAGTGAAAACGTGTAAGAGCATCACTTCATCATTAAGGCCATGAAACTTAACACGACCTCTTGATATAAAGGAGTGTGATATCCTGAGGTAGAACAGAATAGAAGCTAATGAAACTTCTTTAATCTGCGAATTACAAAACTTTGACATGGTCTTAGAGATGAACGAGGTTCTGGAGTTTGTTTCTCCTGGCATTCCAAGGTGGAATGTTTAGACGGAACACAAGAGCAAATACATTGGAAGACTCCAACACACATATGCAGCTTGGTGTCCAAAACAACGGAGGAAGATCTAAAAGCAACTGGACAGTAGGAACATGCTCAGGAGAATTCCTAAGATCATGTTGATGCACATGGTAATACTATTTTGTAAAACCCATGCTAAAAGAGAGGTATAGCAGAGTCATGAACAAGGAGGTGAGAATCATAACGAATACTCTTGCTGTGATCCTTCTGATTCCTAGAGAAAACCTATGACTATTGGAGCTAGAATTGCCTAGCCACTCTGAGGTGGAGCAGACACCTCAGAATCCAAATAAATAGAACTTGGGTTAAAGGTCAGCATCCAGTACTGATAGCGTGAGCATCACATGGTTATAAAACCGCATGATTCAACCCACCACAATTCAGCACATTCCGCGACCTTCGGTTCAAGTATGAGGGTTAAAACTTAGAGAAAGGAATAACTACTATCTTAGTGACTTCAAGGACACTACGAATAGCAATCATAGAGTATCTTTCAAAATACAAACATAGCTCCAGAAGATTTTGAGAAAAAGATAACGGATACATTCGAGATGAAAAGGAAATCTCGAGATTCTGTAGTTGAAACTTAAGAACATAGGAATGTGGAGTCCGGACAACTCTGAGAGATTATGGTAGAGAGGAAATCTCCCAATTTAAGAGATAACGGAGGATGGAACACACACGACTCTAGAAACTTTAACACTAGGCCAACTTGGTGTGACGCCCTGAGATCGGGCACTATGCAGATTTCAGCATTTCCGCCAAATCCGCATAATAACCGATTCCAGGTTGCCATTTATGATAACATTACAATAGTTCACGAATATTCCACAATTACAACAGAAACAGATAGATACAAGACGACTCGAACGAGTCAGGGATACAACTGATACAATACAAAGATCCAAATAACAGCGGAAGAAACAAACGTCCGGCTACGGACAAGATCCAAATTGGACTGAGAGTCCTGAAGATAACCGAGAGCGTCCAATCCCTGCCCAGGCCAAGCCGGAGGGATTCCCAAGCTAACGTCGTCAGACTTCAAACCTGTTGACTGCAATGTTGAATATGCAGCCACGAAAATGAATTCGTGGGTCAGTACGGTTAAGTACTGGCAAGGGGATAAAACCCATACTCACAAGATACCGGCGTAACCAGTCATCACAAGATACAAATACTTTGGGATCAACGGAAACGAAGGGGTTATTGCAAATAAGCGACAGCGGGCTGCGCTAACCAACTACAGAGAGATACTACAACTTCCGGCTAACAGAAAGAAGATAAGATCGAGTATTGTAACCAACTGAAAGATAACTTCAAACAAACCCATCCTGGATCTCGCCCCTTATCCGAAGAAGCAATCCGAGGATAACTCACACAGTTGTATTAAAGACGAATCAAGTTATTGTGTGAATAACCTATTACTAGTCAAGTTGTTAATCATTGAGTGTAACATGGTTGATCATTAGGTTTAAGTTGTCCTGAGTACTTGTTAGCCAGTACTTTCACCAAGTAATCCATAACCGCGGAAAACACGGCTTCTCGAGAAGATTATCCCTGCAGGGTTGCACCAATTTAGCCGTACATGCAAGAATAACCCGCCAGATGGGAGATCACCCCACCAAGCGAGGTACTCTACACAATCCAACCCTTCTTCGCATCAAGCCCAAAGCACCTTGGGCGCACGGCTAATCGAGCCCCGAAGAAAAGGGACCCTCATAGCACTCTAAGACCGTGTCCCCCTATATGCCGACTACGAAAGTTCCACCCGGGTACCAAGGGCTCGCAAGATCATGCATGCAGCAAATGGAAAACCCGAACTAAATGAGGCGATTTGGACGAGATGCGAATCGGGTCAAACTGAGGGGGGCGCCCATACTCGCTTCCCACATGCGGGTAGTGCGCTCATCATGGATCAGTAGACAAGACCCTTTTCCTATTAGGGTCGACACTAGCAGGCCTCAAAACCACTTAGGGCCTCCTACCGGTGCCTTATCATCAAATTATTATTACCATTAGCATTAACAGGATTGATTGATTAACATCGAGCCCCCCCAAAACGATAATAATAGTAAAAGGAGTAACCGACAACAGACTCGAGCAAAAGCAACCCTAAGCATGCAACTACGAGACGAGGGCCAGCAGGGTAAACAAACAACAATTATTAGGAAGTGGAAGGAAAAGGCTATATCATGGCTGCAAGGTAAACATACGATAGGATCGAGACACAAGCATCGAATCAAAGGCTAGAATAAGAACAACGGAAAGAATCGGTAACAAATGATGAAAGGCAACACGGATAGCAAGTGAGTATACTTGCCTGAGACCCCGCAAGGTAGCAGAACTTGTCGTTGCTCACATCATCTCAACGTCCTATCCGCGAAGAAGCAACGAACTAAAAGAAACACCGGATGCAACAATTACTACTACGGCAAAAGATCCAGCATGATCCTAGTTTATATGCATGACATGGCAAGATGCAACGGAGAGGAAACAACTTAAGCAATTTATTCGGAACCGGAGTCCGGAGAAATAGGAATTGGTTCAAGTTGTTTAGCTAACCATCAATATTAAATGTTGTTTCGCATGGAAAACAGTAAATAGGTGAGTTAGCAATATTAAATGGAATAGGGCAACAATTGAATTAAATACCCCAACACATTCCATATTTATTTATTAGGTGAACATACATAACACTACTACAAATGCAACATGCAAGGTGCAAACATGAACATGGATGGCATGAACAGATTAAGTGCATTTTTCTGGTATGAAAACATATTTTATTTGTTGGATTTGGAATTAAAATGAGCAAGTTATCAAATTAGCAATTTTAAATACATTAATTAATAAATAGTTGTTTTCAGCAATTTAATTTATTCAAAACAGAAAACAAAGTTTATATTTGCAAAGTTTAGAGAATTTTGATTGGAAAACATATTTTACTTTTCAAAGTTGGAGTTAAAATGAATTAGTTATGATTTATGCAATTAAACAATTTAAATTGAGCCGGAAGCCCAACATTTAATTTAGGAGGTTCGAGTTATTTATCTACCCACAAAAATGCAATGCAACACATGAATGAGATGACATTTTAATTATAGTTGATATGTTATAGAAAATAGGGCATAGGTATAGGGTTGGGGTTTGGGTTCGCACGTTGGAAAGAGGATCGCCGGGGTCGGCGCCGGAAACTTCGGGACGTGGAGGAAGTAGACGAAGAAGAGGAAGTAGACGAAGTCGTCGTAGCAGGGAAAGTAGACATTCCGTTGTCGATGTAGTCGAAGTCGAGGTCTTCGGGTCCTAGAGGAAGTAGTCGACGTAGGCGTAGCCGACGTCTTCAGGTAGAGGAAGTAGTCGACGTCGGGGGCGTAGGCGTTCCGATGTCGATGTAGTAGCGGAAGTAGTCGTTCACGTCGTCGTTCCCGTTCCGTAGCCGAAGTAGGCGTAGTAGTCGTGGGCGAACCGTAACAACACCGTCTTCGGGGTCGAAGGCGAACCTGACGGTCCCGGTCTTCGGGCGCGCACGAAGGCGGCCAACGCAAAACGGACACGGGGCGGTGACAGTAGCCGTTCACGTATCGTAGTCGAAGTAATCGTGGTCGAGGTTTGGTCCGAGGTCCTCGGGGTGGCGGTACTTGTCGGCGATGATCTTGTCGATGGTTCGTGCATTGGCGATGGAGTACTTGGTCGGTGTGGATCTTGGCGGTGCCACGGTCACGAGGACACGGGCACGAAGGCCACGGTCAGAACAACAGAACATGGGCACGAACGGGTGCCCGCAAGGAGCTCGGCCTCTTGTGGTATTTGCGTCGAACACTTGTTGTGCATCCATGACAGCGCGAGGAAGGGTCGTGGAAGACGAGCCGAGTCGGGGTCCCTGAAACTGCACCTCACGGATGGGAGCAGCAGCTTGGGCATGCCTCCCCGCCGACATTCTTGCGGCACCACGAGCTCCTCCCGCCAGCAGCAGGCCGGGGACAGAGTGGTGACCGGCAGCCGCAGGTCGGGGTGGTGGTGCTCCGGGCCGTAGCCGGAAAGGAGGACGGAGATGGCGGTGGCAGCGCCATCCGCGCAGGGAGGTAGCAGCAGCGGCGCCGGTGGGGGACGAGCTCGGAGGAGGGTTGGGGCCGGACGGCGCCATCTCCGGCGACGGTTGGAGGCGGGGGGATGGCCGGCCGGAGGCAGCGTCCGGAGCAGGAGGTCGGCGACGGCGGAACTCGGGCTGGAGGCGGTGGCGGTCGTGGCCGCCGCGAGGAGCAGGGGAGGCCGGCGGAGACGGGGGCGCGGCAGCGGCAAGGGCGCCCGTGGCCGGAGCTCGAGAGGGGAGGACGGCGGGCGGTTGGGGGGGAGCTTGGCGGCGACGGGAATGGCGAGGTGGAGGATGGCGTGCGGGAGGAAGGGGACGATGGGCTGTGAGAGCAGGGGATCGAGCGGGGGGGTCCTGCGTGCGTTGCGTTCGCTGCGTGCGTGTGTTGCTTCTTTTTTTTTTCTGGAGAGGTGGAGGGACCTGGGAGCAATTTTCGAAAACGGCTGGGGGTTTTTGCGAGGGAGAGAAATAGTTTTAGGGTTTCGGTTGGGGAGAAGGCTGGCTGGGCCTAGCTGGGCCGAAAATTGGGCCTGGCCGGCTGCTTGCCTCTCTCTCCAACGATTTTTTTTTCTTTTTTTTTTCACAGGGTTTGATTTATTAATTGTTAGATATTGTTATCACACTATTAAAAATAGTTTTTGAGGCCAAGCCCTCAACTTAGAGGTTATGAAAAATTAGAATTTGCAACCTTTTAATATTTTGTGAGTTTTAATGAGAATGACATGATGGCATGATGCATGCCGGTGCGAGAAAAAAAAAACACACAAATTCTAGTGGGAGAAAAACCCCGAGCGTTACAGACGACACCACTAACAAGGGATTGCGCCCTCGCAATCCGCCAACGCCAAGAGAGAGGAAGAAGCCGGACTATCGAGTCTTCGTGCTCCACGTGAATCTTCTCGACACCACTAACAAGAGATTCTTGCTCGGAGTGACGACGATGTTCTTCCTCCAGGAATCTTCCAATGATCGAACCTATTAGGTTAAAGGCTCAGAAAACGTCCACCCACGTAGGATCCTAACACTTTGAAAGATTGAGTACGAGAGTAGACTCCAAAACAAATGAGATAGAAGGAGAAATGGAATAGAGATAAGGAGAAAACAAGAATCCTATTGAGATGTTTTTCCAAAATAGTTTAGCAGAAATAGGTTTTGACACTCTAGAAACAACGACCGTTAGCTAGGTTATCCTACAGGCTTTGCGGACCCGTTGCTTCGATAACCATTCGTATCGAAACAATCTCGGGAATCGGAACCAAGGCTCTGATACCATTTGTGACGCCCCGAGATCGGGCACTATGCAGATTTCAGCATTTCCGCCAAATCCGCATAATAACCGATTCCAGGTTGCCATTTATGATAACATTACAATAGTTCACGAATATTCCACAATTACAACAGAAACAGATAGATACAAGACGACTCGAACGAGTCAGGGATACAACTGATACAATACAAAGATCCAAATAACAGCGGAAGAAACAAACGTCCGGCTACGGACAAGATCCAAATTGGACTGAGAGTCCTGAAGATAACCGAGAGCGTCCAATCCCTGCCCAGGCCAAGCCGGAGGGATTCCCAAGCTAACGTCGTCAGACTTCAAACCTGTTGACTGCAATGTTGAATATGCAGCCACGAAAATGAATTCGTGGGTCAGTACGGTTAAGTACTGGCAAGGGGATAAAACCCATACTCACAAGATACCGGCGTAACCAGTCATCACAAGATACAAATACTTTGGGATCAACGGAAAGGAAGGGGTTATTGCAAATAAGCGACAGCGGGCTGCGCTAACCAACTACAGAGAGATACTACAACTTCCGGCTAACAGAAAGAAGATAAGATCGAGTATTGTAACCAACTGAAAGATAACTTCAAACAAACCCATCCTGGATCTCGCCCCTTATCCGAAGAAGCAATCCGAGGATAACTCACACAGTTGTATTAAAGACGAATCAAGTTATTGTGTGAATAAGCCTATTACTAGTCAAGTTGTTAATCATTGAGTGTAACATGGTTGATCATTAGGTTTAAGTTGTCCTGAGTACTTGTTAGCCAGTACTTTCACCAAGTAATCCATAACCGCGGAAAACACGGCTTCTCGAGAAGATTATCCCTGCAGGGTTGCACCAATTTAGCCGTACACGCAAGAATAACCCGCCAGATGGGAGATCACCCCACCAAGCGAGGTACTCTACACAACTCAACTCTTCTTCGCATCAAGCCCAAAGCACCTTGGGCGCACGGCTAATCGAGCCCCGAAGAAAAGGGACCCTCATAGCACTCTAAGACCGTGTCCCCCTATATGCCGACTACGAAAGTTCCACCCGGGATCCAAGGGCTCGCAAGATCATGCATGCAGCAAATGGAAAACCCGAACTAAATGAGGCGATTTGGACGAGATGCGAATCGAGTCAAACTGAGGGGGGCGCCCATACTCGCTTCCCACATGCGGGTAGTGCGCTCATCATGGATCAGTAGACAAGACCCTTTTCCTATTAGGGTCGACACTAGCAGGCCTCAAAACCACTTAGGGCCTCCTGCCGGTGCCTTATCATCAAATTATTATTACCATTAGCATTAACAGGATTGATTGATTAACATCGAGCCCCCCCAAAACGATAATAATAGTAAAAGGAGTAACCGACAACAGACTCGAGCAAAAGCAACCCTAAGCATGCAACTACGAGACGAGGGCCAGCAGGGTAAACAAACAACAATTATTAGGAAGTGGAAGGAAAAGGCTATATCATGGCTGCAAGGTAAACATACGATAGGATCGAGACACAAGCATCGAATCAAAGGCTAGAATAAGAACAACGGAAAGAATCGGTAACAAATGATGAAAGGCAACACGGATAGCAAGTGAGTATACTTGCCTGAGACCCCGCAAGGTAGCAGAACTTGTCGTTGCTCACATCATCTCAACGTCCTATCCGCGAAGAAGCAACGAACTAAAAGAAACACCGGATGCAACAATTACTACTACGGCAAAAGATCCAGCATGATCCTAGTTTATATGCATGACATGGCAAGATGCAACGGAGAGGAAACAACTTAAGCAATTTATTCGGAACCGGAGTCCGGAGAAATAGGAATTGGTTCAAGTTGTTTAGCTAACCATCAATATTAAATGTTGTTTCGCATGGAAAACAGTAAATAGGTGAGTTAGCAATATTAAATGGAATAGGGCAACAATTGAATTAAATACCCCAACACATTCCATATTTATTTATTAGGTGAACATACATAACACTACTACAAATGCAACATGCAAGGTGCAAACATGAACATGGATGGCATGAACAGATTAAGTGCATTTTTCTGGTATGAAAACATATTTTATTTGTTGGATTTGGAATTAAAATGAGCAAGTTATCAAATTAGCAATTTTAATGCATTAATTAAGAAATAGTTGTTTTCAGCAATTTAACTTATTCAAAACAGAAAACAAAGTTTATATTTGCAAAGTTTAGAGAATTTTGATTGGAAAACATATTTTACTTTTCAAATTTGGAGTTGAAATGAATTAGTTATGATTTATGCAATTTAATCAATTTAAATTGAGCCGGAAGCCCAACATTTAATTTAGGAGGTTCACGTTATTTATGTACCCACAAAAATGCAATGCAACACATGAATGAGATGACATTTTAATTATAGTTGATATGTTATAGAAAAATAGGGCATAGGTATAGGGGTTTGGGTTTGGGTTCGCACGTTGGAAAGAGGATCGCCGGGGTCGGCGCCGAAACTTCGGGACGTGGAGGAAGTAGACGAAGAAGAGGAAGTAGACGAAGTCGTCGTAGCAGGGAAAGTAGACATTCCGTTGTCGATGTAGTCGAAGTCGAGGTCTTCGGGTCCTAGAGGAAGTAGTCGACGTAGGCGTAGCCGACGTCTTCAGGTAGAGGAAGTAGTCGACGTCGGGGGCGTAGGCGTTCCGATGTCGATGTAGTAGCGGAAGTAGTCGTTCACGTCGTCGTTCCCGTTCCGTAGCCGAAGTAGGCGTAGTAGTCGTGGGCGAACCGTAACAACACCGTCTTCGGGGTCGAAGGCGAACCTGACGGTCCCGGTCTTCGGGCGCGCACGAAGGCGGCCAACGCAAAACGGACACGGGGCGGTGACAGTAGCCGTTCACGTATCGTAGTCGAAGTAATCGTGGTCGAGGTTTGGTCCGAGGTCCTCGGGGTGGCGGTACTTGTCGGCGATGATCTTGTCGATGGTTCGTGCATTGGCGATGGAGTACTTGGTCGGTGTGGATCTTGGCGGTGCCACGGTCACGAGGACACGGGCACGAAGGCCACGGTCAGAACAACAGAACATGGGCACGAACGGGTGCCCGCAAGGAGCTCGGCCTCTTGTGGTATTTGCGTCGAACACTTGTTGTGCATCCATGACAGCGCGAGGAAGGGTCGTGGAAGACGAGCCGAGTCGGGGTCCCTGAAACTGCACCTCACGGATGGGAGCAGCAGCTTGGGCATGCCTCCCCGCCGACATTATTGCGGCACCACGAGCTCCTCCCGCCAGCAGCAGGCCGGGGACAGAGTGGTGACCGGCAGCCGCAGGTCGGGGTGGTGGTGCTCCGGGCCGTGGCCGGAAAGGAGGACGGAGATGGCGGTGGCGGCGCCATCCGCGCAGGGAGGTAGCAGCAGCAGCGCCGGTGGGGGACGAGCTCGGAGGAGGGTTGGGGCCGGACGGCGCCATCTCCGGCGACGGTTGGAGGCGGGGGGACGGCCGGCCGGAGGCAGCGGCCGGAGCAGGAGGTCGGCGACGGCGGAACTCGGGCTGGAGGCGGTGGCGGTCGTGGCCGCCGTGAGGAGCAGGGGAGGCCGGCGGAGACGGGGGCGCGGCAGCGGCAAGGGCGCCCGTGGCCGGAGCTCGAGAGGGGAGGACGGCGGGCGGCTGGGGGGGAGCTTGGCGGCGACGGGAATGGCGAGGTGGAGGATGGCGTGCGGGAGGAAGGGGACGATGGGCTATGCGAGCAGGGGATCGAGCGGGGGGGGTCCTGCGTGCGTTGCGTTCGCTGCGTGCGTGCGTTGCTTCTTTTTTTTTCTGGAGAGGTGGAGGGACCTGGGAGCAATTTTCGAAAACGGCTGGGGGTTTTTGCGAGGGAGAGAAATAGTTTTAGGGTTTCGGTTGGGGAGAAGGCTGGCTGGGCCTAGCTGGGCCGAAAATTGGGCCTGGCCGGCTGCTTGCCTCTCTCTCCAACGATTTTTTTTCTTTTTTTTTCACAGGGTTTGATTTATTAATTGTTAGATATTGTTATCACACTATTAAAAATAGTTTTTGAGGCCAAGCCCTCAACTTAGAGGTTATGAAAAATTAGAATTTGCAACCTTTTAATATTTTGTGAGGTTTAATGAGAATGACATGATGGCATGATGCATGCCGGTGCGAGAAAAAAAAAAAAAAACACACAAATTCTAGTGGGAGAAAAACCCCGAGCGTTACACTTGGGTAAAAGACGTCCTTGCCAAAGAAGGCACCTAGGTTTTGAATGACTAGAAGGGATAGCAAAACCTTTTAAATCAAAATAGGTAAGGTGACCCGGAGTTAGAGCGATACCAGATAAGGAGTAAAAAGAATCCTAAGAAGGTTTTTCACAATCATTTGAATTTTCAAAGTAATTTTCACAAAAACACTAGAATCAATGTCGACCAAGCAGTAAAGTTTTCCAACATGCAGTCCTGCTCTGATACCATGACTTGTCACGACCCTGGACCCAAAGGTCTACATACTGTTATGCGCTCCTAGTCATGGACCCACAAGGGCTTCAGGGTTACCAGCCCCAGCCGCAACAAACAACGGCAGACAGACCGGATTCATCGGCACGCAGGCCGGATCACCACGGTACTACTACTCCTTGTGTCCATGCTAGTCATAACCAACTATGCATATCAAAGCGTCCACGAATCGTATGAAACTGAAGGAACGGGACCAAAGCTATACAAAGATGCTATGTGTCCAGAAAGTGCAACAACAATCGAGGGTTACTGGGGTTACCAAGCCCCAGGCCGAATCACATCGGCAGGCGTGCTCGGAAATGGATTATCGGCTCCACAACCCCTCGACTGCGACAACTATGCAGGCATAGCCAAAACTGTATAACAATGAGCTCGAAACCCACAACCGATCAAAGCAGCACTCTAGACATGGAAACTGTATTAAACATGTGTTACTAGAGTAGCTTTATAAACAGAGGTCACATGACCCAATATGACATCAGGCAACGGAAGGCAAGATATGTTGCTAATCAACAAGAACCAAAAAGGCCGAAGAGGCCGCAACATAAGGCGGCGTCCCAGCCCATAGATTCCAGGCTGCTACCTCGGAACCCCAAACTACTCGTCGATGTCCATGTTGAATCACCACCGATGTGAGATCTTCACCTGAACCAAGATTAAGCAAACCTGAGTACGGGAGGTACTCAACAAGACTTAGATAACCTATTATATATCTGCTATCTTCAGAAAGGGTTTTATGAAGGCTATTTTGCGTAAAGCAATCTTTATTTTCCAAATCGAGGAAGAACATCACGTCTCATAGAATGTTTTCAAAACAGATAAGAAACTCAACTATTGTAATCATCATCTTTTTATCCACCGACATCATCTCCCAACCTATCACATGCTACAATGATCACCCCTCTCGACATCTCCGAGGAGGCACCCTTCAATCATTTTCAACAAATTTTACGTCACTTTCAAGTTATCTATGACCTCGTGTCTTCCACCAAGTCGTCCTTAACTATGGACACGGCTTTCCGAAAGATTTATCCCTGCAGGGTGGTACACTTTACCCACACGTACCATCCGACTCTTAACGCCACATGTACGCTCCTTGGGAGCGCGGCAGAGGGTGGTTGGCCACGACATTTACCTTGTCGAGCCCTATCCATGAGTCAACCCAAACAGGGCCACCCCGTCAACATGGAGTCGTCCACCTCCTGACGGCACCTGTTCTGTGAGTCGGGATCAAGATCCGTGTACGTCCATCACTTGTCCCGGTCACGCCCTAAACACCTCCAAAAGGTTTTTGACTCACACGCAGATGGAACTCCCAAACTACGTGACTCACGGATAGAACCAAACAAGTTAGTTAGTCGAGCGCGGTCTGTTAGGCCCCGCGTGTGGTTGCACGCTCAATATTGGTTTCCGCGACGAGACCTTAATCCTAGGGTTGGCATGTACAGGACAAACAACCACTTCCCTAGTGGCCTCCTATCCAAGCCTTAGTCAGGTTAACCACACAATGCTCACCTCACCACGTCATCATATCATACTAGGTTATCGCAGCTCTGATTCATCAACCGGGTGGAGCAGAGGTAACAAACATGTATGACTAAGCGAAGTAACATTAGGGGGAGGAATTTTACTGCCTCTAAATCTGTCCCTTTGTTGATCTGGACGGCTGTATAATAGTTTGAGAGCCAGGTATCCGGGTTTGTACTGCCGGTATATTTTTGATATGTTGGACCAACTTTGGCGAAGCCAGAATGTAGAGTTATCCTTCGGATCCTGTCAGTAAAACACTTAGGTCCAAAGTATAGATCATTTCTTACCGCTCTGTCAGCGTGTACGGAATATCTACCGGCTGAATGGACAGAAGGGGATCTGCTCCTTTCTTTTCCATTGTTGCGCGAGTGCGCTCTTCCAGGATTATCCCTGTTTCCTCCGTCATCATGTCCTGTGGAATAAGGTGGAGTTCTACTCCTTGGACTTTCCTTATTCCTAGGAGGGGTACAGGATCTCTCACGCCTGTGAGGAATATCGTGTCTTCCGGCTTTTTCAGTAGGGCGTCTCGGAGGCGGCATTGCTTTTCCGTCCTTCCAGTTTTGTTTTTCCCGATCACGGGGGTTAATTCCACCTTTCGGCGGATGGGATCCTGTTCTGGACGCTGCATCCTTGTTGTCGGGAATTTTCTTGTCCTTTTTTGGATCTCCTTTCTTCTCTTTGGAATTGCCTGAATCTCCAGGTCCAGGTGCTCCAGCTGCGCATGTGGCTGTTTTGCATAAGGCCGAGTCGTCATGCAACTTCCCTGATCTCGCCTGCCCTCGCTGCTGATGTTGCAATGCTTTTCCTAGGAAAGCATACACCCCTTGGAGTTTTTCATCATTGGAGTACAGATCGTTGTTGAGGATGGCGAATGCGGCTTCCGCGTTTTCTGCTGCGGTTTTGTATATAGGTTCGCCCCTGGCATTGATGTTGTTTACTTGCTTTTGCCAGGCGGGGTTTTAGACCCGATCCTTTGGCGGGGTTTCCGGATCTATTCTTTCTCTCGTACTCCTCAATTTCTTCCTGCTTCAACTTAATGTCAGCCTGGGTTTGTAGGATACTTTCCCGAGTTCTAAATAGATGTTGTTGTTGCCTTTGAAGAGCTTGTCTCCTGGCTTCTAGCACTTCAGGGGGTTCGTGGGGTCCCACTGGTGTTTGAAGTAAATCCTGTTTGTCCTGTTCTGATATTGGTGGAACAGAGATTTCCTTCGTTTTCTTCTCCGTAGATTTGACTCCGCTTCTTCCTCCTGCTTCCGGGTTTTCGTTGGTGGCATCCACCAGTTTTTCTTCCGGAGTTTGTACTGGAGTTTCTTGGTAGCCTTATTTCTTTTCTTGGAAGAGGGAGGTTTTTTACTAGGTTCATCTTCTGTCAATTCTTTGACATCAGGATAAATTGGACTGGTTTCACCGTCCTCTCCTTCCTCGTCTGGCGGAGGTGTTTGAGGATCTTCCTGACTTTTGGCATCCGAGTTATCAGTCGGTTTTGCCATAAGCACTTCATGGAATCCCTCTTGGAAAGATTAACTTTCTTTCGAAAGCGTCTTCATCTTTGTCTTCGGAATCGAGCTGGTCCGATCCGGGTTCCGATTCTAATCTCGCCTCAATGGCGGCTAACATAGAATCAACTTTCGAGTTTGTCGTCAGGTTGGCGGATGTCGGATCTTCCACCTCTATCGTGGGATTATTTTCTTCTGCCTTTTCCACGGGATTGTTTTCATCCGTGTTTTCAGCGATCTCGGTTTGCACCATACCAATAAAGTGCGATCTCATTGCAGGCATCTCCGAGGAGGCGGCGATTTGAGCAGGATATTGGCGATCTGAGCAAAATCCGGCATCATAGTTTTCTTCAACTGGGTATAGGGCGGTGGGATAAATCTACTTCCACCACAGAATCCCATTGCCTCTGCAGTTAATCCGATAAAGATATTTGCAGATCCAATCGGTAAAACACAGGCACTTACCAGATGATTCTGTGCTGGCATGTACGATCCGTTGTCGAGGAAGCGCCCGACGTCGTAGTCGAATTCCAGGCTTCCGACAGTTATGGTACTGCCAATTCCGCCGAGTATCCCCGATCGAAACATAACGCCTGGCGTCGCTGGACACACGTTGGGCGCCAACTGTCGAGACATCATAGTAGGGTTCATAGATGGGGGTGCCATGAGGCCTATGGGTAAAGACGTGAGGGGGACGTGGTAGTATGACAACCAGGGACACAAAAGTTTACCCAGGTTCTGTACGTTGCAATTAGGCGGCGTTCCTACTCCTGCAATCTCACTAAATGAGGGCTGAAGCCTGAAGTATACAAAGTACAATGTGAGTTGGGTTGCTAACACGACGAGGATCAGCTTCTCGACGAGTTGGCTTCTAGCTAATTGTTCCTATCTTTCTTCTCTCCCGTCCGGCTTTATATAGATAGCCGGGTTAGGGATTACAGAAAGGAAGCCTAGAAGACTACGGTAAGTTCTAACTTGGAAGGCAAGAATCTGCCTTCTACTCCAAGCCGCACCACATGGGTCGTGGTTCGAGTTCTTCTAGAATCCGGCTTCTGTGCGTCAGCTTACTGGGCCGCCTAATGGACCATAATCCATTACCATTCAGGCCACCCTGGTAATCCGGTCTTTAGGACACTATCTGATATACCCCTAATCAGTATATATCCGACATTCCGGCTAGTTGTGTCAACCACAACATCAACCATGCTGGATTTTAAAACAGACCCAACCCAATACCCTTGAGGAAACACCAACCATCGTTGCTTCTTGAGATTCAGCTCTGGTTAGTGGATGGATAACTCAGACTCAACATATTTGATCGAAAATGGTGCACCGGTTACCAACGTGATACGTTCTAGATTCTCAAGATAAGGACTACAATGCCACGTTTAAGAAGATGAGCGAGTTTGCAGAACTCATGTATTAGCAACTTGCGAAAGAAGGTTGCACCAACATGGTTTACTTGTGGAGGAACACATCAGATTCCTTGTTGGGAAGATAATTACAAAGATAACGAAGTTCTTGGACTTCTTCTCTTTCACGAACAACCAGTCAGTGGATTAGTGTGGATGCAAACTTCTTTAGGACATAGAGGTACAACCATCCATCTCCAGAATAGTCCACACATACATGACCTAGTTGAGATTATTCCCGAATGAACAAGGAAACTTTACTCGGATCCGTGGCGACAACTTTCACCACAAGCACATAGACTAGGGTAAGCCACTTCGAACATCCAGAACACAACTTCGTGATGACGCAAAGATGGTTCTCGAAAGTTTCCAACATAAGTGTCAATTGTTCAACATGAACCTCATTAAGCATGGAGAAAACAAGGTTTTCATCGTTGGGTTCAACAACACCTTTATCAAGACACACCGAGAAGAGGGGTTTCATATGATATATGAACAAGGCGGAATATTGGTCAGACCAAAGGACATGAAGGTGTACTCGGGCAAAACACCATGAGTGAAACACCATCAAGATAGTCCTTGAATCTGGACTTGATCTGACGATATACCAAATCAAATCAAGGTAGGATGATAGCATGTCCACTACGGAGATACTATCCTGCTTCAACACAAAGGAACTAGACATCCCTTAACAAAGGAACAAGTTGGGAAGAGTTCATGTCTTTAAACTCTCCAAGTTGGTGTTTAAGCTCAACGAACTAGTCCAGGGTATCTAGCAAGGTTTCTTGGAGAAAAGAGTAGTTCAAAGTACCCCTTGTTTAGACATCACGGTCAGGTAACCACCTGGTGATACTTCTAGAAAGACAACCAGAATATCACAACCTATCGGTATGTCTTGGAAGTCGAAAGGAGGCATGCCTTTCAAAGCAACCGATATGGTCTGGAGAGCTTTGGCATGAACCTAACTCTCTGATGAAGAATGTGCACCGGAATGAACGGATTTGATAACACAGTCAACTTCAATTAGAGACCGATTGACCAATAATGCAAAGAAGGATACAAATGTTTCTTAGATTTTAAAAGCAATAGGAATTGCTAAGAATATCTGATGCACACATCGGTACACACCCAACCTTCTCGAGCATTTCAGGCTTGTAGGAAGGGTGAGTGAAAACGTGTAAGAGCATCACTTCATCATTAAGGCCATGAAACTTAACACGACCTCTTGATATAAAGGAGTGTGATACCCTAAGGTAGAACAGAATAGAAGCTAATGAAACTTCTTTAATCTGCGAATTACAAAACTTTGACCTGGTCTTAGAGATGAACGAGGTTCTGGAGTTTGTTGCTCCTGACATTCCAAGGTGGAATGTTTAGATGGAACACAAGAGCAAATACATTGGAAGACTCCAACACGCATATGCATCTTGGTGTCCAAAACAACGGAGGAAGATCTGAAAGAAACTGGACAGTGGGAACATGCTCAGGAGAATTCCTAAGATCACGTTGATGCACATGGTCATACTCTTTTGTAAAATCCATGCTAAAAGAGAGGTATAGCAGAGTCATGAACAAGGAGGTGAGAATCAGAAGGAATACTCTTGTTGTGATCCTTCTGATTCCTAGAGAAAACCTATGACTATTGGAGCTGTAATTGCCTAGCCACCCTGAGGTGGAACAGACTCCTCAGAATCCAAATAAACAGAACTTGGGTTAAATTTCAGCATACTGTACTGATATCGTGAGCATCACATGGTTATAAAACCGCATGATTCAACCCACCGCAATTCAACACATTCCGGGACCTTCGGTTCAAGTCTGAGGGTTAAAACTTAGATAAAGGAATAACTACTATCTTAGTGACTTCAAGGACACTACGAATAACAATCATAGAATATCTTTCAAAAGACAAACATAGCTCCGGAAGAATTTGAGAAAAAGATAACGGATACATTCGAGATGAAAAGGAATTCTCGAGATTCTGTAGTTGAAACTTAAGAACATAGGAATGTGGAGTCCAGACAACTCTGAGAGATTATGGTAGAGAGGAAATCTCCTAGTTTAAGAGATAGAGGAGGATGGAACACACACGACTCTATAAACTTTAACACTAGGTCAACTTGGGTAAAAGACGTCCTTGCCAAAGAAGGCACCTAGGTTTTGAATGACTAGAAGGGATAGCAAAACCTTTTAAATCAAAACAGGTAAGGTGACCCAGAGTTAGAGCGATACCAGATAAGGAGTAAAAAGAATCCTAAGAAGGTTTTTCACAATCATTTGAATTTTCAAAGTAGTTTTCACAAAAACTCTAGAATCAATGTCGACCAAGCAGTAAGGTTTTCCTACAGGCAGTCCTGCTCTGATACCATGACTTGTCACGACCCCGGACCCAAAGGTATACATACTGTTATGCGCTCCTAGTCATGGACCCACAAGGGCTTCAGGGTTACCAGCCCTGGCCACAACAAACAACGACAGGCAGACCGGATTCATCGGCACGCAAGCCGGATCACCACGGTACTACTACTCCTTGTGTCCATGCTAGTCATAACCAACTATGCATATCAAAGCGTCCACGAATCGTATCAAACTGAAGGAACGGGACCAAAGCTATACAGAGATGCTATGTGTCCAGAAAGTGCAACAACAATCGAGGGTTACTGGGGTTACCAAGCCCCAGACAGAATCACATCGGCAGGCGTGCTCGGAAATGGATCATCGGCTCCACAACCCCTCGACTGCGACAACTATGCAGGCATAGCCAAAACTGTATAACAATGAGCTCGAAACCCACAACCGATCAAAGCAGCACTCTAGACATGGAAACTATATTAAACATGTGTTACTAGAGTAGCTTTATAAACAGAGGTCACATGACCCAACATTATATCAGACAACGGAAGGCAAGATATGTTGCTAATCAACAAGAACCAAAAAGGCCTAAGAGGCCGTAACATAAGGTGACGTCCCAGCCCATAGATTCCGGGTCGCTACTTGGGAACCCCAAACTACTCGTCGATGTCCACGTTGAATCACCACCGATGTGAGATCTTCGCCTGAACCAAGATTAAGCAAACCTGAGTACGGGAGGTACTCAAAAAGACTTAGCTAACCTATTATATATCTGCTATCTTCAGAAAGGGTTTTATGAAGGCTATTTTGCGTAAAGCAATCTTTATTTTCCAAATCGAGGAAGAACAACACGTCTCATAGAATGTTTTCAAAACAGATAAGAAACTCAACTACTGTAATCATCATCTTTTTATCCATCGACATCATCTCCCAACCTCTCACATGCTACAAGGATCACCCCTCTCGGCATCTCCGAGGAGGCACCCTTCAATCATTGTCAACATCTTTTACGTCACTTTCTAGTTATCTATGACCTCGTGTCTTCCACCAAGTCGTACTTAAATGTGGACACGACTTTCCGAAAGATTTATCCCTGCAGGGTGGTACACTTTACCCACACGTACCATCCGACTCTTAACGCCACATGTACGCTCCTTGGGAGCGCGGTAGAGGGTGGTTGGCCACGACCTTTACCTTGTCGAGCCCTATCCATGAGTCAACCCAAATAGGGCCACCCCGTCAACAGGGAGTTGGCCACCTCCTGACGGCACCTGTTCTGTGAGTCGGGATCAAGATCTTTGTACGTCCATCACTTGTCCCGGTCATGCCCTAAACACCTCCAAAAGGTTTTTGACTCATACGCAGATGGAACTCCCAAACTACGTGACTCACGGATAGAACCAAACAAGTTAGTTAGTCGAGCGCGGTCTGTTAGGCCCCGCGTGTGGTTGCACACTCAATCTTGGTTTCCGCGGCGAGACCTTAATCCTAGGGTTGGCAAGTACAGGACAAAAAACACTTCCCTAGTGGCCTCCTATCCAAGCCTTAGTCAGGTTAACCACACAATGCTCACCTCACCACATCATCATATCATGCTAGGTTATCGCAGCTCTGATTCATCAACCAGATGGACCAGAGGTAACAAACATGTATGACTAAGCGAAGCAGATATGAGGCTCTGGCGATGTGCACAAGAAAATCTATGGAGGCTAGGAGCAGTGGATCAGGGTATTGAGGGAATGCAGTATATAGGTGAACTATATCTACTAGCATCAAATACTTTGGAATCGAATGCAAAGTACGAGATTCAAATGTTGTTCGAAAACATATATGAGCAGATAAGAGGTTATGCTTGCCTTGGTTATAAGAAAACAAGATAAAGGCTTCTGGAATAAGTGCTTGACTTGTCGGTTACGATCAAGTATTCGCCATTGGAGTTGATGTCCTTCACTTCGGAGTCGGATTCTACCGAGGGGGGACAACACCGAAAAGAAGAACAACAATCAAACATGGCACCGATGCAATGCACAACATGTATGCATGAGCAAGTTAATGCACTGAAATAAATCCCTAAACATGTTCGTTGGGTTGCTTGGGTTCTTATGTCAGTTATGCAATTTAATAGAAACTAGCCCGAATAGACCCCTGAGGGGCAATTCGGGTGATTATGAAGGTGAGTCCAATTTTAAAAGCTCAAATGGGTTTGAAAGCATCATAAATGGATTGCATTTTTCATTTTGAGAAATTTCATATCTAACTTTTAATTTTCTAATTTTATTGAATAAAAACTTATTTTCTCTATTTTAAATGATTAAACAAATTCAAATAGTGGTCAAAATTCAACTTTATCAAACATGTATGAAAATTACATATTCAGATAGATTACATTTTTCTCATCATTTCCATGTTTTTACTTTATTTTTCTGATTAATATTTTGGGAGATATTCAATTTTCCATTTTAATCATTTTCTGTAATTTAAATAACAGAGGGCCACGTGTCGGTGCATTTAAACATTTACTAATTATTTTGTTTAAAGAAACAGACCACTTATGAGGGGGCCCACGTGATGTCAGCGTGACCTCACCCAGGCGTCAGCAACCGGCCGGAAGTGGCCGGAGGTGCTCATCGCCGGCGATTGGGGCCGAATTGGCGCCCGAGGAGGGGTGCACTCGACCCACCGCATCACAGGCGACCAACCGGTAGCGGCGCTGCTCCATAACTGTCACCGGAGAGCCACCAGCGGTGAGGTACAGCGGCGGTGGAGAAAGGCGCACGGTGGCAGCGAGCTCGGGAGCGCGGGAAGGCAAATTAAAGGGACGGGTTGGCACTGCAGCTCACCAGGAGCATGTAGGACCGACCGGCGAGGAAGGAGCAGGCTCGACGGAGCGGATCGACGACGGCGGCCCTCCGCCGTCCGCGAGGAAGACAACGATGGGCTAGACGATTCCGGCCGTCTCGGCTCAATTCAGTTGACCAGGAGGTATAGGGGGGCTCGGTGAAGCTGATGGCGTCCTCGCCGGAACGCGGAGAAGGCCCGAGCGACGGCACACGACGGCGGCCGCGCAGTTAGGGTTAGGGTTCCGGTGAACCTCCCAGAGAGAGAGGGAGAGGGCACAGAGAGGTCCTAGAGGGAGAGAGGAGGGCAAGGCGCCCTCGTCTATCCACCCGAGCCGGGGCTCAAGCAGGTGCCTGCACGGCAGCCTCGCCGGCGGACACGCAGGTGCCTGCCTTCCTGCGTGGAAAAGAAAACGAATTTTCAAACCCCCCCCCCCAAATTTCGTAATTTTTGTGAAGAGGTCCTTTTCTGTTTTAAAGGAGGATAGAAAACAAAGTTTTGAGGCCCTTTTTGCAAGAATAAAACTTGGCAAAAATACTTTTTGGAAAACTTATAAAATTTTGAACCTTGCCATGTTTTGCTTTGGTGAATTTGAATTATTTTTCAGTACAAAATTTTGGAACCCATTTTAAGTACTATTTGTGGTATTTTTCTCAAACCATTTAAATTCACAATTTAAATTGTTTCAACATGGTTTAAATTTTTGTTTTCATGCATGTATGGGATGAACACAACACCACAACCCTTTTGTTAGCAAAATTTGGGATGTTACAAATATATAGGATAAACTCCATCAAATCCTAAATGACTAAGATGTGCATGAAATTCAAATTCATATTAATATGCACATATTTATGTGGAGTTTGCCTTATGTATTGTAGTTGTTCTAACTACTTTGGACCCAATAAGTTTGGGAACCATTTTGTACTTGAATTTTGGTTTTAGGTACAATGGAGACACATTGGTTGCTTGCCTCATTCATAAGGAAGGTGTTCTCACCATGGGATTATAGGAGTCAAGCTACGATGATTAATGAATTCGCTTCCTCTTCATCACCAATCTCTATCTCGGTAACAAGTATCTATTTTATGCATACATTTCTAGATTTCAACCTTGTGTAGGTTGCATCTTGGCATGAATTCCATTTGTTGTATTTCATCTGGTTCTTGCAAATGTCTTATCAAAAGCATGTTTGTTGCAATTATGAGTAACCGGGATGATTACTTATCTAAGGGATATTTATAATCATTTTCATGATTCACCAGTCCCAAGTATATTAATCTAGCAACTTCTACTCGAAGTCTCTCATATGCAATATTTATGAATTCTCAAAAAACATTTGACCTTTTTTTATACATGTTACCTTTCTCGAAGGATTTCAACTATCACTTTTCCCTTGTGATATTTGTGATGCTTTGATGAGTTTGTTGACTTGTTCATATATATCCCTTTAATATAAAACTAAGCTTAGTTCTTTGATTTCAAGCAAAAATCTTTGGTATATTTATGAACCTCTCTTGGATATCATGTTCCTCTCCTTCATACCTATTTTGTGTTTGCATATTTCTTTGTGGACTTATATCTTGTGATTGGTGTCCACTTAGAAACTTATACACATGAGAATAGTTACATCTTTAATTGGTATTCTTATTCTTTAGTGACCACCTTTTATTGCCTTATATTCCTTGGTGGTTCCTAAAATGCACAAGCTTTTCTTTTCATTTGCTATTCCTTTTACTTCTTAATAAGCTTGTGGACCTATGTTTTTATCCTCGTTGGTTTGTGTGCATGGGAAAGACATGATGTGCACTATGTGCCTCATATATTGAAAGACTATGATGAAGCTTTGCTCATCCTATTAGTCTTCTAAAAATGGTTTTCCTTGTCACACTCATCCCTTTCGATTGAGTAAATCTTTACTTGTTGCTCCTTGATCTTATTTGCTCAACTTATGTTTGATTACAAGTTGCTTTGCTTCATTTCCCATCTATTCTGTTGCTCTTGTTTGTTTAAAATTATCTAGAAGGGAGTGATGATTCCATGTTGTGCACATTATATAGTAATTCAAATCTAACATTGTGCATGTACCTTGGGGAGCTCCCTCTTGATTTTATAGAACACTTGGTTGATATTTTCATAATATTGCTTTTGGTCAATCGGTTTTTTGGATCCTTTGGTTGGTTGCTTCTTTGTGAATGTATCCTTCAATTTGATTTTCTTTGAAAATCTTTGGATCCTCAATATAGTTTGATCTCCCTCCATCTTTTCATAGTTGGATATATGCACTTGATTTCACTCATATCATGAGGAATGCATACACTATGGGGGGCTCTTATTATATTGGCCTTCTAATCTTTTTGCCCATTTCGGCAATGGATGCCAATGGGGGAGAAGTTTAGAGGGTTTAAGGGAATTTGTTTTTACGCTTTAGTATCGTTCTTAAGCATTTGCCTTCCATGCTATTTCATCCTTGTTGTTTGTTTTGCATGGTTGCTTAATTCATCATATAAACCCTCGTAAAAAGGGATTGTCATCAATTACCGAAATGGGGGAGATTGAAAGCGCATGGTGCCCCATATGTGGTTTTGGTAATTAATGACAATCCTTATGGACTAATGTTTGCATTAAATTATCCTTGAAGATCTTGTCCATAGGAAATAATGGAGTTCATGTGTTGAACTCTATTAGCTTCCTTGATGGCCATTGTTATATTTAAGGATTTATATGAAGAATGGTCATGGCTTGAGTTGAGCTTATTGCTAGTGTCTCTTGAAGAAAAGGATTAGGTGATCTTTCATTATTATCTTCAATACATCATCATTTGAAGTGAGACGCAAAGATACAAGGTTGATCAAGCAAGTGATCAACACACAAAGCTACAAGATGTACCAAGTGGGATTGTGTATCCCGTGGTATGGTGAGAATTTGATCATATAGCTTTGTGAACTAACCCATGATATGTGTGTCTGGCATCTCTATGTGTGGTTAGGTATCTTTCCATGGGCATGAACCAAAAGGAAGTTTTCATATAGCCCATGGTCTATGTTGTCGTCAAACGGTGTTCGTCGTCGAGCTTGACGTGGAAGCTCAAGTGAAGCATCTAGAACAAATCCTATGCTTGATGCTTGCCACCCATTTGGAGTTTGTGGCCTCGTGAAGATTTTCCATTAAGGGTCTCTCCCATAATGGTGTATGGGGGAGTTAGCCTCTCCCATAGTGGTGTATGGGGGAGCAACTTGCAAGTCTTCATCAAGCGGAGCATGTGCTAGCAAGCACGATCAAGAAAGAAGATCCAACTTGAGAGAGTCAATATCGTCATCATCTAGCTCAAGTGGAATGCTCAAGGCAAAGGTATAATCTTGATAGGTTTTCTATTTTACCGGTCTCATGCCTTTGGGAGACCGGGTTATAGGATAGATAGTCGTACTATCAAGAGGGCCTCTCAAGTGATTAACTTGATCGAATCATTTTGGAGAGCTCAAACCTTTGCATACTTGGCATATCATCTTTATTGCTTCTTATTTGGCTTTTGTCTCCTTTGGGTTTTAGTGCTTGTCGTGATCTTCATGACAAGCCTTGGTTTCTCGAATCGGTTTTGGTAAGAAAAACTTGTCGCGTTTTCGGTGGTGAAAATATCCGGTTCAGCTTTGAGAATGTTTCCACACCTTCCATGTGTGGTAACTTCTCCATTCATTTTTGTTTGGATACTCCTTGCTGTTATCTTTCCAACCCAATTGGATTCACCTCTTTCGGAGTTCGTTCGCAAAAGCTATGTTCGTTTAGGTGATGGAGGTTTTATCGGTTGTTCCTTTTAGAGAGGTTAAACCTTTCTACATTTGGTTTTAATTTCCATTGTTGGGCAGTGATGTTTCTCTGCATGATCTTGTAGAGTTTTTTTGTTGCAAACTCAACGAACCAAAGATCATAAAAAACGGAGTCCGGACGCAAAAGTTAGGAACGTTTTAGTATTGGTGTTTCTGCTGTTTTCGTCAGTCCGGAATCTCCGGACTTAGGGCCGGAATCTCCGGCTATCCGGAGTCTCCGGTGTTCAGTTCGGAGTCTCCAGACCAAAAACACCCCCAGGGTTTGCTCCAATGGTGTCACCCACTGTATAGGGTCCGGAGTCTCCGGTTCAGGCCGGAGTCTCCGCTCTTCACGCCGGAGTCTCCGGTGTGGATCTTTTTCTGTGTAGGAACCTGTGTTTGCGAGTCTAGTGTCACCCACTGGACTCACACCGGATACTTACCGGAGATACACCGGAGTCTCCGGTGTGAGTTTTCCTGCAACAACTCTTTTTCGTGGGGACCTATAAAAGGCCCCCTTTCTTCCCCAAAGAGCTAGGTCTTCCAAGCACGAATTTCCCCCCTCTCTCTCCTCCATTGTTGACCTGGGAAAGCTTGCCCTTCTCTCAATTCCTCCCATGATTCTTGCATATCTTTGAGGGAAGAGAGAGAGGAGATCTAGATCCACATTTCCACCAATCCATCTTCCTTCTTAGTGAGGGAAACCTAATAGATTTTGATCTTGGAGTTCTCGGTGTTTCTCCTCCATTGTTCTTCCTCTCTTGTTCCTCCATAAGCATTTGTTGCTTTGTTGGAATTTGAGAGTGAAGGATTTGAGCACTTGTGCTCTTGCCATTTGCATCGGTTTGCTCTCTCCACGAGGATTTGTGGAAGTGAAAATTTGTGAGCTTGTTACTCTTGGGTCTTGGACCCTAGACGACTTTGTGGTGTTCTTGGGAGCCTCCAATTGAGTTGTGGATGTGTGCCCCAAGACTGTGGTGACACCGGGAGTCTCCAATTAAGTTGTGGATGCGTGTCTCGGGTTTGAAGGTTGCCAATAGTGGAAGACGAACTAGACCTTTGTGGCGTGGTTCATCGGAGAATAGGGTGAGACCTTTGTGGCGTTGAGTAGCCCTTTGTGGCGAGCTCACACCCCTCCAACGAGACGTACTCCCCTAACAAGGAGGAACTCGAGAATACATCATCGTCTCCGTGTGCCTCGGTTATTTCTATACCCGAGCTCTTTACTTATGCAATTTACATCGTGATAGACTTCGCGCTTGAAGTTATATATCTTGCTATCACATTGTTATTTGTCTTGCTTAGCATAAGTTGTTTGTGCACTTAGTTGAGCCTAAAATATTTAGCTTGTATGCTTGTTAATTTAAACACCTAGTTTATTTTCGCATTTAGCAAGCCTTAACCGAAAAAGTTTTAATCGCCTATTCACCCCCTCTAGGCGACGTCGTTGCACGTTCAGATGGTTCTCAAGAAACGAGCGTAGCTCGTAACACAAAAGCAATTCAATCTTATCCTACCGCGGATTCATCGAGCTTTATCACAGATCTACAATATGCACATGGATTATTGGAACAAAACGAGTTCGGGGTTGACTTACAGAGGGCGGATTCATCACACAATTGAGAAATGAGCATGGACCCGGCTTACCGCCGATGATCTCCGACGTCACCGTCGCCCTCTTCGTTAGTGGAGTCAACGCAGATCGAGCCATTACTTCGAGCGCACGAGCTTGATAGTGAAAATGGCAGTATTGGATT
The DNA here is from genome assembly GCA_028641055.1 of Alopecurus myosuroides. Classification (NCBI taxonomy): domain Eukaryota; kingdom Viridiplantae; phylum Streptophyta; class Magnoliopsida; order Poales; family Poaceae; genus Alopecurus; species Alopecurus myosuroides. The sequence goes on along the minus strand of CM054060.1, from coordinate 161,028,516 downwards.
TGGGGGTGAGACGGTGATTGTAAATAGTGGGGCGATATTTGGCGGACGGTGACCGAATTTGTCCCGCCGTAATTTCGGAGGTCGCGCCATTTCGACCTACAACAGCTCGCATGCCGCGTTTCTTTTCCTCGCACGCCCATAGCTGGGTCTGCCGATTCGGCGGTTCCTAGCGGGGCTAGGCCAGGGGTGACTTGAGTATCGTCTTGACCAAAATTTTGATCGCACGTAACCTGTGTGTGTCGCTCGCGGGGCTGGTCTGACCTCCTTCAGTCTACCAAACATGCCCCTGATGAAACGTCGAATGTACACCATGGAATCTAACGGTTGCAAGCAATCGCCGTCACGGCGTCACTCCTGTACAGAAAAGCTACCGAAAAATGCCATGTCCTTGCGTTTTCCCGTGACAACAATGACAGACGGCGCCGTGGAACAAGAACGTCGAAAGGCAACAAGGTTGGCATTCGGCGCGACGAGGCTGAACCTGGGCCGCACCCCTATTTTTTCTGGCCCAAACGCAGCACCAGATTTCATTTCAGCACCTTCGCTGCCCCGACACGGCGGCCGCGCCCGTGGTTGCGAGGCATCCAGCGCCTCACGATTCGGCCCTCGTCCTGGCCTAATCCGTGGCCCTTCCCTTATCCCCCAAATCTAATCCTCACCCTTCTTCTCTAGATAAGCGAACCCCTCTCGCCCCTCTCGCATCCTCTCCCCCCTATCCATCCCATCCTCTCCTCCTTCCCCCCCGCGCACCAGCGGCAGCGGCAGCAGCAGCTAGCTCGCCCCCCTCCCCCGAGAACCCGCCCCCATGGCCTCCCTCGCCGCCGCCTCCGCCTCCACGGCGCTCCTCTTCCCGCCCTCCACCTCCTCCTCCAAGCCCCGCCTCCCGCTCTCCGCCTCCCTCGGCTTCTCCACGCCCGCGCGCTTCCGCCGCGCCGCTGCGGCCTCCGGCAGGCGCCCGGGCCTCCTGGTCGTGCGCGCCGCCAGGGGCAAGTTCGAGCGGACCAAGCCCCACGTCAACATCGGCACCATCGGCCACGTCGACCACGGCAAGACCACCCTCACTGCCGCGCTCACCATGGTGCTCGCCTCCGTCGGGGGCAGCGCGCCCAAGAAGTACGACGAGATCGACGCCGCCCCCGAGGAGCGCGCCCGTGGTATCACCATCAACACCGCCACCGTCGAGTACGAGACCGAGACGCGCCACTACGCCCACGTCGACTGCCCCGGCCACGCCGACTACGTCAAGAACATGATTACCGGGGCCGCCCAGATGGACGGCGCCATCCTCGTCTGCTCCGGCGCCGACGGGCCCATGCCGCAGACCAAGGAGCACATCCTGCTCGCCAAGCAGGTCGGTGTCCCCAGCATTGTTGTTTTCCTCAACAAGAAGGACCAGGTCGACGACGAGGAGCTGCTCGAGCTCGTCGACCTCGAGATCCGCGAGCTGCTCACGGCCTATGAGTACGACGGGGACAATGTGCCCATTGTCTCCGGCTCTGCTCTCAAAGCGCTCGAGGCCCTCATGGCCACCCCTGGCCTCAAGCGTGGGGAGAACGAGTGGGTGGATGGCATCTTCTCATTGATTGATGCCGTCGATGCCCACATCCCTGTCCCGCAGAGGCAGACCGACCTCCCGTTCTTGCTCGCTGTCGAGGATGTGTTCTCCATCACTGGTCGTGGTACAGTTGCCACTGGCCGTATCGAGCGTGGCACCGTCAAGGTCGGTGACCCCGTCGATCTCGTCGGTATCAGGGAGACCCGCAATGCCACCGTGACCGGTGTTGAGATGTTCCAGAAGACCATGGACGATGCCATTGCCGGTGACAATGTTGGGCTGCTTCTCCGTGGTATGACCAAGGAAGACATTGAGAGAGGTATGGTGCTAGCAAAGCCTGGCTCTATCACGCCACACACCAAGTTTGAGGCTGTTGTCTATGTGCTTAAGAAGGAGGAGGGTGGCCGGCACTCCCCGTTTTTCCCTGGTTACCGCCCGCAGTTCTACATGCGGACCACCGACGTGACGGGGAACGTCACAAACATTATGAACGACAAGGACGAGGAGGCCAAGATGTGCATGCCCGGTGACCGTATCAAGATGGTCGTCGAGCTCATCCAGCCCGTGGCTTGTGAGCAGGGAATGAGGTTTGCCATCCGTGAAGGTGGAAAGACCGTCGGTGCCGGTGTCATCAATAACATCATTCAGTAAACTGAATGGAGGATATCCACCACGAGAATTTTCCTCATTTACTCTTTTGCGAAATGCTATGTAGTTGTTATTATGCGTTTAGGGGTGACTCATGTGAAATTGTAGTATGGCACTTTTTTCTTCAAGTGATTTTGCATACTTTGTGATATTCATGACAAAGATACGTCTTGATGTGCCGCCTGTTGTTCTGTGCTCAGCTGCTGGTCAGTTCATTCATTCCTGTTGTTGATATGCTTGAAGATGAATATCCTTGTGAGCTTGATGCTTCAGGGACTTGTTGAGTTGGAGACCTGTGGTTCTAGTTTATTTGCTGCTTCAACTATATGCTTGCTTGAGAGACATATCTTAACTCATTTTTTGTAGGACAGACATATCTTATCTTGAAGCTATTATTAGCAGTTTTCATCAATTCTCTACTGGTTAGCAATAACCTGCAGCATCCATGTGTCTGCTCATCTGTTTCAATACCAAAAAATAAGAGGCTTCATGTAAGGTTTTGTCACAAGGTTGCTTAATTGTTGGTTAGTGTGTTTTATCAAGTTTTCCTGTTCAAGCAGTGTCAGCTCAACCTATGCATTTCATGTTCAAGGAGTGTCAGCTCAACCTATGCATTTCATGTTCAAGGAGCGTCATCTCAACCTATGCATTTCCAACCATAATAATCTGCGGCGTGCATGTTTCCCAACAGTTGTGCTGCTTTCAGTTGTTGTATGACTGTTCTTTGTGTGTTCTAATTCTAGATCGCACTCATTCTGCTCTCTTCTGTTCCGTTCTAATGCCTCCATCTCTTGTGGTATTCGCATCACTGACTTGAACTCTGTTAGCCTCACTCATTGTTTATAACGTGCTGTGTAGCTCTAACTGAAGCTGGTCTATCACTATAGAGAAGAGGACAGTCACAGGTTCAGGAAGTAGCAGCTGGGAACTTGTTTAAAAAACGCTCAAGAATGGGGAGATGCCCACATATATTTTCAGAAGCAATATGTGCAGTGTGAGCATGGTCTGGAGAATTCACATTCTTGTGTTACTGGGAGATTTCTATGGAGTCGCTTCTCATCTTTGGTGTTTTGGAGAATTAGCTCAGGATGCCGAAGAGGATTCTATCTAGTGTTTTCATTTGAACATGTGAAAGTCAGCAGTACTCATCTCTCCGCTGCTCAGCAGATCGTCATAGCGGAGTTTGGCTGCTTGGCACCCCGTCTTCCATCATTCTGCTGACGTGTCTGAAGTTACCTGTTCAGTGTTCACCAACTGAAAGGAAGAACTTTGCTTTGCGATTCACCAAAGCATATCTACATGTTCCTATCCAGCTCCCGTTTTTATGTTGACACAGAGATAATTAAGGCCAGCGACTGCAACTACCGGTGCTTTGTTTCATTTTCAGTTGCTGGCTGGAAGCATGTGTAGTTTTATCGATGTTTTCCTTTTATTCCTGTTTTAGAGCATTCATAGGATAGGAAAACTATAGGAATAGGAAAAACATATGATTGCAATGTCGTACCCACTTCAATCCTATAGGATTTGTCATGCACCAAATTTTGTTCGATTCTATCAAAGGAATTGTAAAAAGAGATGCGAGTGGATGTTGATTTGCTATAGGAACTGGTACAAAATTCCTATAGGATCCAATCCTACAAATCAAATGATGAAGTTAGGAAAATTTCCTATAGGATTAAATCCTCCAAAAATCCTACTCCCTCCGTCCACTTTTATAAGGCTCACTTCTTGCTATTGAAATGCTGAGAAGTGTGTCTTATAAAAATGGACGGAGACATTGTAAAAAGAAAATATTTCAATTAGAGCAAGACGAGGGAACAATTGTTGGACAGGACAATTTAAAAGTATACATTTCTGAATATTATAAAACATTGTTTGGGGTGTCGGCCCCAGCCTCGGTTTCTTTGATTGAGTCTATCGTTGAGGATATGCCTCAGGTCTCGCAGCAAGAGAATGATCTCTTGACTGCTCCTTTCACCGAGGAGGAAGTGTTTTCAGCTATTTCTCAGATGGAACTCAATAAGGCACCAGGCCCAGATGGGTTTCCCGCTGAGTTTTATCAACGTTTCTGGGAGGTCATTAAAGTTGATTTGATGGCACTGTTCAAACAGTTGCATGAGGGAACGCTACCTATGTTTAAATTGAATTTTGGGGTCATTACCTTGCTACCTAAGAAGGAGGATGCATGTAGGATTGAACAATACCGTCCAATTTGTCTACTTAATGTGAGTTTTAAGATATTTACTAAGACGGGCACTAATAGGGTTACTTCTTTAGCACAAAAAATTATTAGACCTTCTCAGTCAGCTTTCCTTCCTGGAAGAAATATTTTGGAGGGGTTGTGGTTCTTCATGAAACCATTCATGAGCTTCATAGGAAGAAAATGAATGGAGTTATCTTCAAAATCGATTTCGAAAAAGCGTATGACAAGGTAAATTGGGCCTTTTTGGAACAAACTCTGCGCATGAAAGGGTTTAACACACGGTGGTGTGATTGGGTAGCCCGTTTTGTTCAAAGAGGGAGTGTAGGAGTGCGAGTTAACGATGACATTGGTCATTATTTCCAGACATTCAAGGGGCTGAGGCAGGGAGATCCCCTCTCTCCTATCTTGTTTAATCTGGTTGCAGATATGTTGGCTGTTCTCATTGAGAGAGCAAAGGACGACAACCAGGTTGGAGGTCTCATGAACCATCTTGTGGATGGAGGCATCTCAATATTACAATATGCGGATGATACTATTCTCTTTTTGGAGGATGATCTTGAAAAAGCTGTCAACATGAAATTGATTTTGTCCATGTTTGAACAGCTTTCTGGCTTGAAAATTAATTTCCACAAGAGTGAGATCTTTTGCTTTGGTAGGGCATCTGAAAGAGTGAATGAATATAGGCATATTTTTGGATGTGAGGTGGGAACTCTTCCATTTATGTATCTCGGTATCCCTATTCACTATAGGAAATTGCTCAACAAGGAGTGGAAGACTCTTGAAGATCGCTTTGAGAATAAATTGAGTTCTTGGATTGGTAAACTTTTATCCTATGGTGATAGGTTGGTTTTGATTAATTCAGTACTCACTAGCCTACCAATGTTCTTATTATCCTTTTTTGAAATACCCATTGGGGTACGTAAGCGACTCGATTTCTTTCGGTCTCGATTTTTCTGGCAGAGTGATTCTGTCAAAAAGAAATATAGGCTAACAAAGTGGAACATTGTTTGTAGACCTAAAGACCAGGGTGGACTTGGGATAGAGATTTTAGAAATTAAAAACATATGTCTTTTAAGCAAATGGTTGTTTAAATTACTATCTGAAGATGGGGTGTGGCATGAGTTGTTGACAAATAAATATTTAAGCGATAAAACTTTAGCCCAGGTTGAGGCCAAGCCTACTGATTCTCCCTTTTAGAAAGGGATTATGGTGGTCAAAGATGATTTTTTTCATCATGTGAATTTTAAGATAGGAAATGGAGAGGGAACTAGATTCTGGGAAGATTCATGGTTGGGAAACACACCGTTGGCTGTTCAGTTTCCGTCTTTGTTTGCAATTGTGCGTAATAAGAATGTTTTAGTATCCCAGGTGTTAGTACATGGTCCTTTGAATATTCAATTTAGAAGGTCCCTTGTGGAAGATAAGTGGGAAGATTGGCTTGTTCTAATTCAGAAAATCTTGGGGATTTCTCTTTCGGATGAGCAGGATAAGGCGATTTGGAGTTTAAATTCGTCTGGTTCTTTTACTGTGAAATCTTTGTATGTGGAGCTTATGCATGGAAATGTTAGATTTCTTCGTAATTATTTGTGGAAGTTAAAAGTGCCTCTTAAGATTAAGATTTTCATGTGGTTCTTATCCAGAAAGGAATTGCTGACTAAGTACAATTTAGCAAAAAGAAAATGGGTTGGGTGTACGAAATGTGTGTTTTGTGGTGCAGAGGAGTCCGTAGAACATCTGTTCATGTCTTGTGATTTTGCTAAAAAAATATGGCGTTTAGTTCATTTTACTTTTAGCATTTCACCTCCGGTAAACATTACGAGTATGTTTGGTAATTGGCTATTTGGGGTTGATCAAAGAACTAAAACTTTCATACGCATAGGTGTATGTGCTTTGTTATGGGCAATTTGGAATTGTCGGAATGGAATAATTTTTAACAATGAGAAAGCTGGAATTTTTTTGCAGGTTGTTCATATGGCAATGCATTGGATTCAGACTTGGGCTTGGCTCCTACCGGAGGACCAACGAGGACTCTTGGATTCCGGTTGCACACGTTTGATGGCGGTCGTTCGGGCTATCTTCAGCACGGGTGGCTGGTTGCTCACTAGGCGCATTGGATACGGCTAGCTTTTTCTTCTATCATTGTCAGAAAAACTGTTTGGTTATGGCCTGCGTGTCTTTTTGTTATTTGTCCGCATACTTGGAGCTGTAACTTTGAACATGAGGATTTGCTTTAAATAAAAGCCGTATGCATCACACCGATGCAGAGGCCGGGTTTCCCTTTTCAAAAATAAAATAAAAATGGACGGAGGAAGTACTACATATTTCCTTTGAATCAAAGGAGCCCTAGTGGTGTGAGTTGCTGCGAAGTTGACACAGACACGCACGCACACAGACACGAACACGCAGACACAAATGGAGGTTGGCTAGTTCTGTCGTTCACGAGACGCGAGAGAGTGAGCTCACCAGTGAGCTGAGATGGTCGTAGCATCTCCACGCGTCACACCGTCAGCCATAGCAGCCGCTGTCGTCCGAACTCCTCTGCTTTCGCGGCGGCCGAGCCTTTCAGGCTGTGGCCTGCGGATCGTGACTTTTGTAGTGCTCGCTCGCTCTCTGTTCAGTTTAATATGAATAATAAGGCGTGCGCGCGTTTTAACACATACTGACCAAAACTTTAATCAAGAGTACTAGTAGCTTTATTATGCACTACAAAGTTTGTATCACCGGATTTATATTGAAAAACACTTTCTACTAATATCGATCTTTATCAGATAACTAGCTCCCTATAAATCATTTTTTTTCTTCTAATTGGGAAGCATGGCATCGCTCTTCTCAATGGTACGTCGCAGACTAATCCGATTCTATCCTCTTTCTTATGATTCGAATGTGGATACAGAGCTACATTGCAACTTAGAAATTATTTTCACTGTCCGTATTCCACACAGTTGCATAGGTGGTTAAAGTTGATTATGTGATATGTGTACCTCCATGATGTACTAACCCACGTCCTAGTATCCCAACACACATATCCCTCCAGTGATGAAAAAACTCAAAACTCCTCTGTTCCCTCCACTCAGCCGGTCAGCCCACAAAAGTTGCCCCTTTCCACGTTAGACCAGCCGGCACGCACGGGCTGACGCGGCCCACGAGAGACAGGTAACGCTGCTGAATGGCGAAATGGAACATACATCTGACAGTTTAGAGACCGGTAGATGGCTGAATTATTGCCAACCTTTGATGCCAAGGGCATCCGTAACAGTTTGTATGTTAGATTGTTGGTATAACTATCCACGTCACCAGCCAACAACATAACATACAAGCTCTCCAATGAAACATACCTTAGGACATCTCCAGTCGTCCCCCCAGAGCCCCCATGCGGCTTTTTTCGCGCCGGAAGCGGCGAATAGCGCCGTTTCCTCACCACTCGCCCCCCAGAAGCCCAAATAGCGCCGTTTCGGCGCTATTTCGCGCCGCGGCACCCAGGCCAAACCCAGCCCGCTGGGTTCGGCCTGGGGGGCGATACTGCGCGGTCGCGCGCGCGGGCCAGCTCTGTCAGTGAACCGACGAAAAAGTGCGCGAACATAACCGCCCGTGATCGTCTTCTCGGCTCGCGCGCGGTCAAAAGGCTGCCGGCGTTTATGGCGTGGCGGCCGCCCAGTGCATGCGCCCGTTCAAAGGCTGCCGGCGTAATGGCGTGGCGGGCGGCAGCGAGGGGACGCGCGCGCAGTAACTGCTCGGCCGCCTATAAAATCCCCCCGCTGCTCGCCGCGCTCGCCATTCTTCCACCGGCGCTCTCATCTCCTCTTCTTCCCCCTCGGCGCTCTCCCTCTCCCCCGTTCTCCACGCAGCGAAAAAATGGCCAGCTACAAGGACGACGCAGCGGCCAACGGCTTCCCACGCCGCCACCTTCGCCGGAGCGAGGCGATGGCGCTGTACCGCGCGGGCTACCCGTGCTCGCCGGACAGCCGCCTCCCGAGCTCCGGCGCTGGGCAGAGCCGCTGGGCGCTCAGCGGCGGCGGGGTGCCCGTGCCTCCGCTCCCCAACACGGACGCCGAGTTCCGGCGCGCAATCCGCGAGATGCGCGCCGGCATGGAGGAGGCCGACCGCTTCCCGGAGTCGGGCTTCGACGAGTTTTGGTGGCAGCAGCTCGCCACTCGCCGCGACAGGGAGCTCGCCTCCCTGAACGACAACGGGCCTGTCGATGACCGCTTCAACGCCAACGGGCGCCGCCGCTGGTGGAGTGGCCCCAACCGCACCACTGAGTGGGTTGTGGACCACATCCACGTCGGCGACGAGCCGCGCCTGGAGATGCCACCCCGGCAGAACCAGGTGTGGGAAGCGCGCCGGACGGGCGCCTCCTCGTCTTCGGCCACGTCGAGCTCCTCCGGCGCCCACTCCCTCTCTATCTCCCCCCCTTCCTGAACTCCGGCGCGCCAGCCCGCATCGGCGAGCCACGCTTCGAACGCGTGGTTCGCCCGAAGACCGAGGACGCCGGCGACGACGAGGACGAGTGGCCCGACCAGAAGGTCGCGGAGCAACTCTCCTTCAACACGCTCCAGCCGCTCAACGCCGACGCCACCGCGACTTGGAGCCTGCGGGATAGCACCGCGGCGGAGCTGGAGCTCCAGTGCCGCCTGCTCGCGGAGGCCGAGAAGCTCAAGGTGGCGCGCGAAAAGGAGGCCGCCGCCGCCGCGTCCCTCCTCCGCCGCCGACGCAGGAGGCCGCCTACATCGTCCTCGACCCCGACACCGACGAGGACGACGAGATCCAGCAAGCCCTCGCGGCGAGCAGGTGGGATGGCTGCGGTGACGCCGGACAGGGGCCGAGCAAGCGCCCCGGCGACGGCCCCGACGACGACGACGTCGACTATAGCCAGGCCATCGCCGCCAGTCTCGGCCTTCAGTAGATTAGTTTTAGTTTAAATTTCCGTTCTAGTTTTAAATTCGCGTCGAATATGTATGAACTTCGCCTAAATTCAATAAAATTCGCCTAGTTTTCAAATTTTGTTTGTTTGGGCCGAAACTTGGGCTCGGGGAGCGACTGGGAAGCCTGCCCCCCCAGGTTCCAGATTAGCACCGTTTGACGCCGCGGAGGCCCCAAAACGGCGGCGTTTTGGGCCCTGGGGGGGCGCAACGACTGGAGATGCCCTTAGATTGTTTCTAAGAAGGGCCCACGAGCATTAGATTATTGAAGAACAAGCCAAGGAAAGGAAGGGCCTTGCCCCGAAGGCACAATTCTCGCTGGTAATTACATCGGAGTAGTTGCCTAGCTCGTTGGTACTTCCCTCTCTTTCCACATTTATTATCTGCCATGTCATCAAAATGATCTACATGGCAAATTTACCAATAATGATCATACGACTATTGGAGATGTCCTTAAGTGAGTGTTTCCTAGCCTGGTCCAACCCAGATATTCCCACCTCACCCCAATTTTGGGTGTTTGGTAGCCTGAGTGAGTTACTTGGGCCATGCCCACCTCATACCGAAAAAGGCTCACGGCCCTGCCCGACTGAGAAGGTCAAATCGAGATTCGCAAGTGAGCCAGGCCGACTCCATCCGAAAATTTCCATGCGTGGGCCCCACCTGTGAATAGCAACGACAACACCTCTAGGAACCCCAGCCATTTCCCCCTCCACCAGCTACGCTCGAGCTCGCCCAGCGCTGCACCGACCTCGCCCCGCCACCTAGTGCCGCACTCAACCTAGCTCCGCCGCCTAGCATCATTTCCATAGTGACGACACCATCCGACGTGCTTGCCGTCGAGCTCCTACAACGGGAGTGCCATGTGGAGCATCCCGTGAGGGCCTTAACACTGTTCGAGATGCTCGCATACCTCATGTCCACCCCAGCGGCGGTCGCGAGGAGCAGAGCATAATCCGCGACGTAGACGACAGGATCCGCTGCGTGGCAGCTCTAGAAGGCGCATGAGCTCCGGCCAGCTGCTCCCTGAAGCCATTTATGGGAGTGCAGGGACCCGGTTGCCTTTTCTATTTCTCTTCAAGGTATTTTTTTTTGTAAAACTATAGACCTATTTGTAATTTCATACTTACGCAACATGTCCCTACTCATACGTGCTACCAAACATCATATCTCTTCATCGTTTCTCCACTCATACGAGGTACCAAACACCCAACATAATCTCAACACAACATGTGTATGTCCAGCTTGTATCAAGTGGGAAACCTAGGATAGGGTAAGACGGGCTACCAAACACACCATAACTATTCTTACTTGAGACAACCAACCTAACTTTGTATGGTTAATAGATATGGAAATGGGTCACGGTTAGGGTAAGCTCTATCCAAGTTAGTTCATTTTTTGAACTAGAGAGTGTAAAAGGTATCCGAATGGTGACCCATTCCCATCTTTAATGGTTAATAGAGTGGTCGTATGCTCAATCTAGCCGAATTTAAACCCCAAATTTGACACGGGTGTATCTCATTAGTTAAGGAGACGAAATATAATTTAGTATGAGACGATGTTTCCATCTATAGCGAAACACTGTTGGAGGTATTGCCCCAGAGACAATAATATCCAGTTATTATTTAATCTCCAAGTTCAAGTTTAGAATTAAGTTTATGTCATAATGCTACAACCGCTACAGTACTTGAAAAGTGAGTTTTCAAAGGAAAATCTTTGTGCGGATGTGAAGACATAAACAAACAAGAGTTACTAATATTGTATCTAAGATTAGCTTATGGTTTGTGAGATGATCACATTTTCCTAATCACGGACTTGATTAAAGGTCTAGCAAACAGTAAGAGTTTATTGTTAGGATAACAATAGTACTGTACCGACCAAAGTATATGATTTTGCTAAAAGAGACTAAACAATTGTAATGTATTTTATCAAAGTACATATGAAGTTTTTATTGAATATAATTCCTATACTATGAGAATATCTAGTGATTGCACGATCGAAATTTATACTTTGGATGTCATCAACCGTCTTGCCGTAACTGAGGATCATAACGGCGATGTGTGGGTATAATCTAGAAAGTGTAATGAAACCGAGATCTTTCAAGACTAGTACTTAACTCCTCTAGACATAGAGAGATACGCACTCTGGGCCCTCTCAATATCACCGATATCGACCAATCGTCTGGCTAGACATAATATGATTTATCACAAGCACATCGGGGTATGGATGAGAAAAGATGATGATATCGGTAACGAGTTCTATATGTGTTATGATCAAAGAGTTTGATCATACGAGAGCACATAGCCTCAACTCGTGATATTGTTGGTATCGTGAACTTAAGGGAATAAGTGTAATGGCTAACTTATAAGGTCCCCTCGTTCTTCGTGAACACACAATAGCCATCATGGGCGTCCATGGTCCCGCTATTGGTTATTGTTTGGTAGGTTTCCGAACATATCTTCGTGTTATCCAGGCTTTACGGATCACATGTTTAATATGTGCGAACCATTAATTGAGATAATTAATATGTTTTTAATTGGATTTATGAATGTTTGATGTTAATATGATGTCTCAGAAGCAAGTCCGGTGTCAATCGGAGTGGTTTCGGGGAAGTTACTACAAGGAAGAAATTATGCGCGTATATGGAAGAATTTATATGAGAGATAACGGAGGACATGAGATGTCCCGGGATGTTAGAGTAGAAAATAAAACCAAGAGGGACGGGGGAGGGAGTGCCGGAGGGGGAGGAAATTTCATCCTTAGGCCACACCAATAGGTGGGCCTGACTGGTGGGCCCTAGGGCCTCCAATCATGGCACTAGGAACCTTCTAGTGTTTTTCCTATTTTATTTGAAGTGAATACGAAAAGAAAAGGGGAAAAGGAAAAATGAGAGAGGATGTGGAGTTGGAATCCTACAAGGGAGTCCAATCCGAGTTGGGCTAGGAGAGAGGCCACCTCCATGGTTCGACCAAGCCCCTCCTAGCTCAACTAGGACTCCTCACTCCCTTTGGAAATTCCTCCTCCCTCCAACTATAAAAAGGACCCCAAGGCTAAGAGAAAGAACATAGTTTTGAGAAAGCCCCCTCTCTCTCTAGTAGAACTTAATATTCATATTAATCTCCGTACATGTATGTCTCCATGATGGGAACTTCTTGTGGCTCTTCTTGCAAAGTTCTTGATAGGACGAGTCTTGGTCTTGTCCTTGCGAATGATATTTCCTTCATTTTCTTCTCTTGGATCAAAAGGGAACTTCTTGACAAAGTGATTTTCACTTCCACAATTATAGCATGTGTTTGGACGCTCCCCCTTAGACATAAAGTTCCTGTTGCTTAGAGTCCTAGGAGCACGTGCCTTCCTTGCTTCTCTTCTCTTCCAATAGCCATGAGTGGCAAGAGCAATGACCTTGTGAAGTACTTTGTAGACATAATGTTCATCACTATCATCATCATACTCTTCAACTTACTCAACACGAGATACCGCCTTGAACTTGAGAGCAAGGTTGGAAGCTTTGCCAACTCCCCTAGAGAGAGCGAGAGCAACATCGACACTCTTGTGAGCCAAAGAGATGGCGATAACTCACCAAGAACACCAACGAAGTTGAGGCAGGTGAAGTCCGATATTGTGCGAATGTTGGTAGAAAGATCCTTTCTTCTCAAATTGTGTGATAGCCTTAACAAACTTCCTTTTAATGAACTCATTACTAATCTCATCTTCTCCAAAGTCTCTCAATTGAGTGGCAATGGTCACTAGTCTTCTATATAGCTTTTTGGGAGACTCATCTTCATGCATCACGAAAGTCTTGGCTTGATCAAGAGCAATATCATATTTTGAGGATTGGATGCTCTCATTGCCTTGAAACAAGGTTTTGAGGCTATTCCAAGCCTCCTTTGCCGTCTTGCACAAATTAATGTGAACTAGATGCTCTCGAGAGAGAGAGCCTTTTGAATGATGTGCAAGGTCGGTTTTGTTGAGTTGAAACTCCATATATTCTCTTGGAGTCAAATTGTTTGGATCTTGGGGATAAAAGCCATGAAGCACACTTATCCAGAAGGCAATGCAATATCTTGATATATGAGATGCCATTTCAAATTTTCACATAGAAAAATCATTATTGTTAAGCATAGAAGGTGATCCAACATTGACAATGTGTGGCATAGGAGCAACAGGATGAACCGCGCCATAATTGAAAGGTGGTGGAACTTTTGAGTTAGACGCCGAGCCATTAGCCTTGGAATACTTGGATTCCGAGGCACCATTCGCTTCACTCGCCTTAGCCTTGGCTTGCACTTTGGTTAGTGATACGTCATAAACGTATCCCTAATTTCTGATGCTCCATGATCATATTATGCCAATTGCTACAGGTTTTCTCCCTTCTTTATGTCATTTTTATCGATTTTCCGGACTAACCTATTAACAAGATGCCACAGAGTCAGTTCCCTGTTTTCTGCTGTTTTTAGTTTCAGAAAACTTGTTCTGAAAATATTCTCGGAATTGGAAAGTTCGAAACCCAAAAGTCCTATTTTCCCCGGAAGCATCCAGAATACCAAAGAGGAGTCGAAGAGGGGCAGCAGGGGGGCCACACCATAGGGTGGCGCGACCCCCTGGCCGCGCCTGCTATGGGTGTGGGCCCCCTGGCCTCCACCGCCTTTGCCTTTTCGCCTATTTAAGCCCCCCGGATGGAAAACCCTAAACACCTGATCAAAATCCCCGAAAAAGTTCCGCAACCGCCGTCACCATCAACCCCAGATCAGGGGGGTTCTGAAGCTGTTTCCGGCACCCTACCGGAGAGGAGATCATCACTGGAGGCTTCTACATCACCATGCCTGCCTCCGGAGTGATGCGTGAGTAGTTCATCCTTGGACTACGAGTTCGTAGTTGTAGCTAGATGGTTGCCTTCTCCTCATATGCCTCCATGTTTATATCTCGTGAGCTGCCTATCATGATCGAGATTGATCTTATGTACTTCTCTATGTTGTGTTTGCTGGGATACGATGAATATTGACCTTATGCCAAGTTGATTATAGTCTTTATTTGCATACGTTATTTGTGATCTTGCATGCTTTCCGTTGCTAGTGGTTACTCTGGCCAAGTAGTTGCTAGTGACTCCAAGAGGGAGTATTTATGCTCGATAGTGGGTTCATGCCTTCTTGTTGCCTTGCTCGAGTGACAGAAACGTGAAGGGGAGGATGTGTTGTTGCCATTAGGGAGAAAACAGCGGTGAGAGTGTCCGCGTGCATAATCATTGCTTACATTACACACTTTGTTTAATGCAATTATCTGTGGCTTGCAACTTAATACCTAAGGGGGTTCGGATGATAACCTGAGGGTGGATTATTAGTCATAGATGTAGATGGATGTCGGTCTATGTATCTTGTTGTAATGCCCGCAGTAAATAGCATAGTAATCATCATGTCATATTGTGCACTATGGTGCAACCTCTATTTGTCAATTGCCCAGCTGTAATTTATTCACCCAGCATGCTATCTTTTATGGAGAGACACCACTAGTGAAACTACGAAGCCCGGTCCATTTTTCCACACTGTTAAACAAACCACAACAATTTCCTGCTTTCTTTACTTACTGCAAGCATACACCGTTTTTCCACACTATACGTCTAATCTTTGTTTTCAGCAAGACCGGTGAGATTGACACCCTCATTGTACCGTTGGGGCAAAGTATTTTGGTTGTGTTGTGTGTAGGTTCCACGTTATTGCTTACACCGGTGAAGCGCCAGCACCACCGTCAGTGGCATCAACCTTCCGAAGGTCCTCCTTGTCTACTGGATTGATAACCTTGGTTCTTAACTAAGGGAAAACTCCTACCGCTGTGCTCATCACACCCTCCTCTTGGGGTATCCCAACGAGTGCAAGATCTGTACCATCAGTTAGGCAAATGTTTTCCTCAACCATATTGGAGGCACCAGGGATATACGCGGTCTCTAAAACTATGAGAGCGACGGCGAGAGGTGTCTCTCGATCCTTAGGCTTACCCATCAAAGCTTGGAGCATCTTCTTCAATTCGGAGAGGTCCAACCTGAAACTAGAGGTAACATTGACAAGTTCGGTTTGGATAGATCCAACTGTTGACTCAAGGTTACCTATATTTTCGGGAAAAGCCTCTAGAGTAGGGAAAGTGAACGAACAACAATGTCGCCTAGAGAGAGGGGGGTGAATAGGCGATTAATTTTTTTTCGGTTAAGGCTTGCTAAATATGGAAATAAACTAGGTGCTTAAATTAACAAGCACACAACCTAAATATTCTAGGATCAACTAACTGCACCAACAACTTATGCTAAGCAAGACAAGTAACAAGGTCATAGTAAGATATATATAACTTCAAGCACGAAGTCTATCACAATGTAAATTGCATAAGTAAAAAGCTCGGGTATACAAATAACCGAGTCACACGAAGACGATGATGTATTCCCGTGTTCCTCCTTTTGAGGGGAGTACGTCTCGTTGGAGGGGTGTCAGCTCGCCACAAGAGGCCTACTCAACACCACAAAGGCCTCACACAATTCTCCGATGAACCCACAAAGTCCTAGTTCACCTTGCACTTTTGGCAACCTTCGATCAAGGCACGCCTCCAGAACTTAATTAGAGGATCTCGATGTCACCACAGTCTTGGGGCACTCATCCACAACTCAATTTGAGACTCCTAAGAACACCACAAGTCGTATATGATCCAATACCCAAGAGTAACAAGTCCACAAACTTTTACTTCCATGAATCCTCGTGGAGAGAGCAAACCGATGCAACCGATGCAAATGGAAAGAGCACAAGTTCTCAAATCCTCAACTCTCAAATTCCAACAAAGCAACAAATTCTTATGGGGGAATAAGAGAGGAACAACAAAGGAGGAGAAACACCAAGAACTCCAAGATCTAGATTCACTAAGCTCCCCTCACTAAGAGGAGAGATAAATTGGTGGAAATATAGATCTAGATCTCCTCTATCTTCTCTCTCAAATATATGCAAGAATCATAGGAGGGATTGAGAGAGGGGCAAGATTTCCAAGGATAACAATGGTGGAGAGAGAGGGGAAAAACATGCTTGGGCAACTTGGGGAACAATGGGGAAGAAGACCCCCTTACATAGGTCCCCTAAAAAACTAGCCGTTTGGATTGCAGAATGAACAGGATATTCCGGTTCAAACTTGAACATGATATTCCGGTTGAAATTTCTGGCTCCCATCAGAACCAAAAATTTATTTTCCTTAGCCGTTTTCTTGAGTCCTGGTTCTGACCGGAAATTCCGATTGACACCAAATTTCCGGTTTCTTCTAGGACCAAAACTGAAACCTCATAACTTTTGCATACAGACTCCGTTTTTTATGTTCTTGGGCTCGTTGAAATCGCAAAAAAGATCTCGACAAGAATATAAATAGAAACATCATTGTCCAATATTGGAAGATAAAACCAAATGGTGAACGGTTTGACCTCTCTAAAAACAACAGCCGGTAAAACTTCCAATATCGAGAACACACATACCTTTTGCGAATGAACTCCGAATGAGGTGAAAATCTTGATGTCTCAAAGTATGGAGAAATTACCACACATGTAAGGTGTGAGAACTTTCTAAAAGATGAACCGGTAAGGTTTTCACCACCGAAAACGGAACAAGTTTTTCTTATGAAATCCATTTTCGAGAAACCAAGGCTTGTCATGAAGATCACGACAAGCATCAAAACCCAAGGAGATAAAAGACAAATAAGAACCAAGAAATATGATATGAAAGTTTTGAAAGGTCTGATCTCTCCATAATGATTCGATCAAGTTACTCACTTGAGAGCCCCTCTTGATAGTACAACTATCTATCCTATAAACCGCTCTCCCAAAGGTATGAGACGGTAAAATAGAAAACCTATCAAGATCATACTTTTGCCTTGAGCATTCCACTTGAGATAGATGATGACGATCTGAACTCTCTCAAGTTGGATCCTCTTTCTTGATCGTGCTTGCTAGCACATTCTCCGCTTGACGAAGACTTGCAAGTTGCTCCCCCATACACCATTATGGGAGACTAGTTCACCCATACACCATTATGGGAGATACTAGATCCCCTATACACCATTATGGGAGAGACCTTTTTTTGAAAAATCTTCAAACGGCCACAATCTCCAAATGGGTGGCAAGCATCAAGCATAGGATTTCTTCGAGATGCTTCACTTGAGCTTCCACATCAAGCTTGATGACGAACACCACTTGACGACATAGACCATGGGCTATATGAAATCTTTCTTTTGATGCATTCCCATGGAAATATACCTAACCACACATAGAGATGCCACACACACATATCATGGGTTAGTTTACAAAGCTATATGGTAAATTTCTTACCATACTACGAGATACATAATCCCACTTGGTATATCTTCTGCTTTGTGTGTTGATCACTTGCCTGATCAATCTTGAATCTTTTCTTCTCTCTTCATATGATGATGTATTAAAGATAATCATGAAAGATCACCTAATCCTTTTCTTCAAGACACCTGCAATACACTCAACTCTAACCATGACCATTCTTCATATAAATCCTTGAATATAACAATGACCATCAAGAGGAACTCCAATATCTCATATGGACAAGATCTATAAGGACAACTAAATGTAAAAATTAGTTCATAAGGATATTCATTAATTACCAAAACCACATATGGGGGCACCATACACTTTTAGATAGTATCCGTTATGACCATACTCTCTTAGGCAGTTAAGCCTTAGAAAAGATAAGAGGCTCTGATACCAATCAAAAGTACAAGTATGGTCACTAGAGGGGGAGGGGAGGTTGAATAGGTGACTACCAATTTTTAGTTCGTTTCTTTTATATTGGGATAAACAAGATAAATCACAAGGTTAACTAGATGCACAACTAGGTAAGCAACCTATGTGATACGATACAAAGTAAGTAACAAAATCAATAAGTAAAGCTCAATATAAACCACAATTGTAAACAAGGAGACAATGATATGATTCCCATAGTTCCTTCCCATGGGAAGTACGTCTACGTTGGAGAGGTGAGGAGCCACCTTGTAACTACAATAGCATGGAGCTGCACACCTTGTTCTCCTTGAACTTCTCCGGTGAGGGAGATTCTCGTTTCCAGTATGAGGTTGACTTGAAGGAGTAGACCAAACCTTTACACAAGGTTGAGCCAAATCCACAACTTAATTTGAAGATCTCAAGAATCCTAAACTTCTTGAAATAAGGTGGAAGCTACAAGCACTAGGGTTTCTCTAGGATTACAAAGCACCCAAGAGATCGCAATATCCGCTAGGATTTGATGGATGGATCTATAATTCCTTTGGTGGAATCGCGGATCTATGTCTCCTATATCACTCTGCAAATGTTTAGCACAATCGGGTGGACAGAGTGGAAGATCAAAAAAGTTGAAGATCCTTGCAATAATGGTGGCTAGTGAGTGGTGAAGCTTAGGTCTTCAGTGAGGAAGAAGAGCATTGAATAGGGGCTCCTTCAATTCTGGCCGTTGGGGGAAAATCCCCCTACAGCAGCGGTACTACCACCGCTACCAGCGGTAGTACAGCTGGAAACTTCTCTCTTCTCTTCGCAAACCTGCCGGCTCTGCACCAGCTGTACTACCGCCACCGGTGGAGGTACTACTGCTGATAGGCAACAGAGGCACCTTCTGGCAGTAATACAGGCGGTACTACCGCCTCCTGAGACGAGCACTAGGGAGAAATCCCCAATAGTGGTACTACCGCTAGTAGTGCCACCACTAGTACCGCTGATACCCAACAGAGGGGTATCTTGGCAATACTAACGCCGCCTAGACTGGCTCCTGTGCTGGGAATTTCTAGTAGCGGTACCACCGCCGATAGTGTCGTCGCCACTTTACAGAGGGGAATTTTGGCGGTACTAGTGACGGTACTACCACTGGTAGTATTGCTGCTTGGAAACCCCCAACAAAGGTGCCAGGTCTAGCGGTACTACCGCTGCTTGGCCTGGCCACAACGTTGGGTATTCTCAGTAGAGGTACTACCGCTTCTAGTACTGCTGCCACCTCACACATGGGCATCCTGGCGGTACTAGTGTCTGTATTTCCCGCTAGTAGTACTGCTGCTATGAATATACAACAACACTACTAGGCCTAGCGGTACTACCGCTGCCTGAAGCATATCGTCCCTTTTTATTGATTAGATCATCTGTTCAAACGCAAACACACCATTAGATTTAATCTCGTGTTTGTTATAAACACCAAAACACTTAGGAGACTAAAGACACTTTCAACAATTCTAATACTCATAACTCATAGTGAAAAATCTATGATATATAAAAGTGAATGCCTCTGCCATTGTAGCAGGATGTGCAATGATCAAGCGTAACATGGAATAAATGAATAGTGGACAAAACCCCGACCATCATGTCAGCTGTAGCTGTATAAGATCACACAAAGCAATAAAATTATGAAGAATCGCATGAAGCCATGTAATATAAGGTGGAAGTTGTATGGCTATATATCTCGGAACGACTATGGAATAGTTGTGGTACGTATGTTGTCTGTTTTGAGGAACATGTATGGGTTTATGTGTAGAAGAACAAGATGAAGTCCTCCCACAGAGTTTGTATGTACCGGAGAAGAATGCACCTACTCTCGATGTGAGAAAGAGCTGTGCACAACACCGAAGAGATTAGCAAATATGAATGACGGAAGTGCCAGAAAACCGCAACTCAACTGGAATAAAAAAGAACTCACAAGTTTAAAAATTCCAATTAGCAGCATAATCAATCATGACATAATGAACCACCCCGAGAGGGTCATTGCAGCGACAAGTCACTGTTGGCTACTTGAACCGTAGTGCGTAACCAAAATCACCAAGATTGTTATCTACAGTAGAATTCATATGTGATCGTACTTTCAACTGATATTTTAAGTGTGGCACAATTTCAATATTTTAGACCATTCATTAATTGTTTTTACTCTATTAAAGTAGCAAGTTTACCCATTAAGAATATTAATACCTCAAAACTTTTGTAAAGATTGAAGTGATATAATTTAATGATCTACAAGATTATGCGAGCTTTTCATCATTCCACTACCACATGCATGCCATTTTCATTATAAATTAACCCAACACCAATCAAATTATTTGAAAAACTCTCTAAACAAATATAAGTGAAGTAAGGGAGTTCTAAACACTTTATATAAAATAAAACTAACATCTCTTAACAAGATATGAGTGAAGAACAAGAGCTAAAAACAAACCCTAGCAAAACTGAATACTAAACAATATATAAGAGAAGCACAAGAGTATATACGTGTAAATTTTCGTGCAAAAGTAACATTTATAGTGCTAAAAAAAAGACAAAATCAGTTTTCAATATGAGATTTTTTTGACGATAACCGTGAGAGTTCTGCCTTTGCAATATAGAGAGTGGGAAAACTTACAAGCCTGCAAGCAGGTGGAGAGGCGAACAAACGGACCATCCCGAAGGGACCATCAAGAGAAAAAAGAACTACTCCCAAAAGGCCCCCTCCGGGAGGGCAAGCTCATCTCCAATCAACTGAAAGCCCCCCACGCGTTGTTCTCTATGTTCCGAAAACCCTGTAGAAGTTTGTCCTTTTTTTTCATAACTTATTGAAATATTTTTCTGTTATTTTTTCAAATTTTAAACTCTAACAGGTTCATATGAACTTGGGTGCCAAAACGACTTCCCCTCTTACTATGGTTACTTGTGTTGGTCGACATGCAATGATCGAACTTTACAATTAAGAGGATAAGTACTCGTACATAATAAATAGATGATATGTACTCCTACGAGTTGTACAGTCACCCCTTGAGATACCCCATGTGCACTGGTGAGTTTATAAGATGTTTGGTGTTTACTTCGGGACCAAAAGGTACAGGTTACCCCCATCCTGACATAAGGTTCTTTGACAACGTGGAAGCGCTTTCAGGAACTCGTCATGGAATATTTTTGGAGAGTTGACATTGTTAATCTGACCATCAACCTGGAGTACCCTCTCCATGTGAAGCTGAATAAATTAGTGTATGGTTACCTCCTTGCTGTCCCTCTTAGCCGCTACAAAACAATGTAGTGTATCGTCTCTTGGCCTTCCCTGACGCCTGGAAGGAGTATCAGAATCGTTCACCTCTTCGCGAAGTTGACTCTGAGATGGATACAGGTGGCGATTGCCTAGTTATTCATTTATTACTGATGATTCGGTACTGTACTACTTATTCCTGTTATCCTTGTTGATATCTCAACCAAATGACTCCAATGAAAACCAAAATTTGACATTTGGTCTTGTCCATTCTGTTCCTGGAACGGCAGATCCGTGCTTGGTATTTTAAGCATGGTGTATTCTCGGTTTAAACGTATGAATATGGTTTTGGCGACGAACACACACAGGCAGAGGGAACATAGGATCGGGAGGAAGACAAGGTACCAAACATAGTTGGGAGTTAATTGGTGCTAGCTCGCTGTTCGTATCGGTGGTCTCACTCGCTGCTGGTCACACAAACAAGATGAACAGCAAAGCGCAAGATAAGTGGTGTGCTTATCTTTTTAGCACCGGAGACGCTAGATAAGTGCTCCTACGAGTCATACCCTTGGGATAACTCATTGCTTCCGTGTGTTTGTCGGCAGTTTGTAATGATGTTTTTAACAATAGAGGATAAGTACTCGTGCATGAAAGAAGTCGTAGATGATAAGTACTCGTACTAGTCAGACAGTCATACCACTTGGGGCACCCCATGCGCACCGGCGGCGAATATGAGATTTTGTTGATTCAAAACTGTTTTACACGTGAACAAAACAAAATATTCAGGTCACTCCTAGCTTGGAAATATCTTGAAGGACAAACATAAACTTCATTGACAATATGGAAGCACACGAATCGCTTTCAAGGTATGATGTAGCCCAACCATCTACTCCAAGTGGACCGATGACAAGATCACGCGCAAAGGCCATCAAGGATAAGGTGAACTCGCTCCTCTCGCTCTATACTTTCGGTCACATGGAGGATGGTGCGCTACCTCATGTTTCCACACTTTGCGTGCTCAGGTTCAAACCCACCACGGAGTCACCGAAAAGTACCCGAGACGATGCGCAAGAAGATACGGAGAACAGCGGTGAAGACGGCGTCCAATTCGGAGTCCCGACGGAGAAGATGGGGGGAAAGGAGTCCCTCCCGGCCTCGGGGGCCGGCCAGGCCGGCCTCATCCCCCCCCTAGGCCGGACCCCCTCCAGAGGAGGCCGGCCTCCAACCCGGCCTCCCCTCCTCCCACCCCGGCCCCAGGCCGGGCACCCCACAGAGCCAGCCGGCCTGGGGGCCGGCCTGCCTCCACCCCACCCCGGCCCCAGGCCGGCCAGCCCCTCCAGGCGCCCACCCTGGCCCCAAGCCGGGTCCCAGGCCGGCCAGGCCGGCCCCTAGGCCGGGGTGGACCCGAAAATGCCCGGAAATGTGCTGTTTTCGCTCCAGTTTCCACCTACTTCGACCCCCGGCTATATAAGGAGACCCCAAAGCTAGATCTAGGGTTTAGAGTTGAATTTAGAACATTTAGAGCTCAGCTCTCTTGTATCCCTCTTTGAGGAACCATCCCTCCGACATCGTCGAGGATTGTATCAAGGCACATCCAACTACTTGATCTCTCCCTTTGGGTTTCTATCAAGTACTTGACCAATCTTCCTCTCGATTATCTTGAGGTTCTATTGGCGTAGTGGACCGGCTACGGGTGTAAAGCGGTTTCAATCAAGGTGAGCTCAGTTGAATCGATCGTTCCGTAGGCGGCCCTCGGGGTTAGTTGACGGAAGATTTGGGGTTCTTCGGTTCTTACTAGTTATCCTTGTGTTTGTTTGCGTTGCCCCCGATTTCCCCCTCGTTTCCCCCTCGTGTGTTCATCGAGTTCTTCGTGTTCTTCGTGTTCTCCGTCGATTCGTGAAGATCGGGCCAATCTAGGAGTAACCCTCCGCATCATCTGGTATCCAGAGCTAGATTGACACGAATCCGACACCCATACCCCTCCCCATCCACCAATTTTTCTTTTTCCACCAAGAATTTCGAAAATCCTCAAAAAAATAGCCAAAAGGGAATTTGACCGATCTGTTGACTCGTTGCGTTTTTCGTGGTTTTTCTTCAGAGATTAGTTGCCAAACACCTTTCCACATCTTTCCATTCAGCCAATTTTTCCAATTTCGCCCAAAATTTTTCTTGATTTTGTGGGAATTTCGAATTTGAGCCAAAAACTCAGAAAATTTCAGCTCTTCGATTCTCCGGCAGATTTTGGAACTTGTTTTTCTTTGTCGTTTGTGATCCAAATTGAGTGCAACGAGTTGCTACGCGACGCCCACGACATCACCTACGCTTCCACATCATCGGATCGCCACGACATCGACTTCCCCACGGCCGCAAGTCCGTGATCATCAAAATAAGAGAGGTATAACTTGCTTCCGCTTGCACCACCCCATCCCATTGTGTTACTTACCTATCGGACTAGTTCTTTTTACACCGCTTGGCATCGCATTTGTGGCATCGAGAGTGTGAAGTTAGCGCTTGTGAGAGATTAGCTACCGAGTAGGCATTGGCACTTTGGAATCCATCAAAAAGAGAAAATCAAAAAAAAAAAAGAGAAAAAGAGAAAATAGAAAAAAAGAAGCAAAAGGATCGGTGCCAATTGCTTTCCATTGTAGGAACGTGTAGCATTGCGTCGCAAAAGAGAAAGAGTGACCGATTGCCACGGTGCGAATCTTGTTGCCTTTTCAACTTTGCGGTTTGAGCTAGCGTCCTCCTTGTGTTAGTGTGGCATTGAGCATTAGTCTACGTTAGGACCATTTCGTTCTTCGCTCGTCCATTGGTCGCACTAACCCCATTTTTCCCTTGCGTGTGTGTGTTCCACCATATTCCATCCTATAGGTTTGGTTTTTGTGCTAACTTTTCTTTGAAATTTCTCCACGATTGACAACAAACTTTTCTTCGGTTTTGGTCGATTTTTCCTCGCCACTTTCCTAACCTATTTGCCTTCCATATAAAGTGTGTGTGTTGCCGTTTGCGGTTTCTTTCGATCTTTTGGTTTCGCTCTTGACATACCGCCCTACACCTAGGCTCGTCCACTAGCCTCAATACGACCAAGAAAGGTAACGTTGGGTAAGTGAGGCGTCCATTTCTTCAATATCACCCTTGTGTGTGTTTTTGAGATGGCTAGGGAAGGAGTATTCACAAGTCCGAGCTCGGAAGACGAAGGCAACCCATTCTACAACGACAATGATTACGCCAACTTCGTCACCCACAATGACCACTTTCAACTCCGCGAACTCGTCAAGGACGGGTTGCAACGCTATGAGCGTCGACTCCAAGAGCAAGAGGCTCGATTGAATGATCAAATGACGCGCATCAACATCAACTTGGCCAACCTTGCCAATCGCCGTCATTCATCATCGTCCTCAAGGTCTCGTCGCTCAAGCCACCGCAATCAAGATCCTCACCAACCTCGTCGCCATGATCGCCATGATCGCCGCAACGTGGAGGAGGGTGGACAACCTCAACAAGCACCACCACCCGCTCCACAACATCAACAACCTCCGCGACGCAATCGATATGAGGATAGCTCGCCATCACCACCACCTCGACATCGCCAAGGCCGTGGTGACCCTCTTCAACAACCGCAACGCCCGTACCTTCGACAACACCATCATCCTCCACCTCCACAAGGCCACGCTCAAGACTATGGCCACAACGATTTCGTGGAAGATGCTCGTCAACATCGAAGGCCACCAAGGCGCCATGCGCGTCCCAACAACAATGACCGCCAAGAACATGATCATCCTCAACAACCTCTCCAAGAACAAGAACGTCCTCAACAACATCACAATGGCCATGATGATAGTGAACGCCGTGAAGCTAGGCTCCGTCACCACCAACCACCACCACCTAATGACCACCGGCGTCATCCTCCCCATCATGATCGCCACCGCCAAGACAATGAGGATGACCCCTATGATGATTCACCTCCCATGTATGATGAAGACCCCCATGAGCGCCAACATGCGCGCCTACATCGTCCGCAAGAGGACAACAACATCAGTGCTCTTCGTTTCAATGTCCCCAAGTTCAATGGTGAGAATGATCCCGAAGACTATCTTGCTTGGGCTCTCAAGGTTGACAAGATCTTCGGCATTCACAACTTCACCGACAAGAAAATGGTTGCTCTAGCATCTTTGGAATTCGAAGGCTATGCACTCTTATGGTGGGATCGTCTCCAAGCCGAACGAGTCCGCAATCGCGTTGCTCCTATTGCCACTTGGAATGAGATGAAGCAATTCATGCATGCTCGATTCGTTCCTCCTCACTACAAGCGTGACCTCTTCAAGAAGCTTCAAGAACTTCGTCAAGGTGTGAAGTCCGTTGATGAGTACTACAAGGAAATGGAGACATCTTTGATCCGCGCTCATGTGATAGAATCTCAAGAGCAAACAATGGCCCGCTTCCTCAATGGCCTCAACTATCCTATAAGGAAGATCGTCGAGTATCAACCGTATGACAACATTGTGGCCCTTGTCCACCAAGCTCTTAAGGCGGAACGTCAAATTGCGGAAGATCTCAAATATAGCAAGCAAAAGGCTTTCTTCAACTCAAGACCATCATCCTCTACTCCAATGACACAAGCTCCTCCTCCAACTACCACCAAGAGCAACCCGCGAGCCTCTAGTGCTCCCAACAAGTCTTCCCAACCATTCAAGAAGCAAGCTACTCCAACCTCATCCTCAAGTGCTCCTCAAGTCAAGTCAAGCACTATTACTTGCTTCAAGTGTGGTGGTAGTGGACACAAGTCCTTTGAATGTTCCAACAAGATGATCATGATTGTCAACCAAGATGGTGAACGTGATTCTATGAGCGAAGGCGAATACTATGCCTTGCATCAAGTTGCTCTCAACCCTTTGGATGTCTCCAACGATGATGAAGAAAGTGTGTATTGCGATGAGGACAAGAACCCATCCCTAGTGGTCACAAGAGTCCTCACTTCTTCTCCTCAAGATGAGCAAGATCAACGGTGCAATCTCTTTCAAACAAGAGCCGGTATTGATGGCAAGTCAATCAAGGTCATCATCGACGGTGGAAGTTGTCACAACTTAGCTAGCAAAGAACTTTGCGACAAGCTCAAATTGCCTTACAAGCAACACCCTCACCCATACCATGTCCAATGGCTTAGTGACTCCGGCACCTTCAAGATTCAACACATGGTCTCCGTGACTTTCAAGATTGGTCCTTATGAAGACACGGTAGATTGTGACGTTGTTCCTATGACCGTGTGTCATCTTCTTCTTGGCCGACCGTGGCAATACGACAAGAGTGCTATCCATGATGGGCGTACCAATCACTATAGCTTCAAGTGGAACAACAAGACATTCGTTCTTCGTCCCATGTCTCCTAGCCAAGTGATCGCCGACAACGCCAAGACTCTTGCACGTCGACAAGAAGAGCTCAAATCTCGTGAGATGAGTGGTGAGAGAGTGATCCACCAAAAAGTGAGTGAGAGCCACAAGCCAAATATGAGTGGAAAAATTACGAGTGATGCCAAAGGCTTTGCCTTACTTGCCACCAAAAGAGAGATGCGAGCGCTAAGAGAGGACCCAACCATACTTCACTTTGTCCTATTGTGCAAAGGGGAAGCACTTGAAACTAACGACATGACAAATCTACCTCCCTCTTTGTTGCCTTTGTTGCAGGAATTTGAAGACGTCTTTCCCGATGAGCTCCCTCCGGGCCTTCCTCCCCTTCGAGGAATCGAGCACCGTATTGACCTCATTCCGGGCGCGCCCCTTCCAAACCGCGCTCCTTACCGCACCAATCCCGAGGAGACTAAGGAGATTGAGCGCCAAATCCAAGAGCTACTCGAAAAAGGTTTTATTCGCGAATCCCTTAGTCCTTGTGCCGTGCCGGTTATCCTTGTTCCAAAGCAAGATTCTACTTCCCGCATGTGTATGGATTGTCGCCCTATCAATGCTATCACCGTTAGATATCGACATCCTATTCCTAGGCTCGATGACATGCTTGATGAATTGAGTGGTGCTACTATCTTTTCAAAAATTGATCTTAAAAGTGGTTACCATCAAATTCGTATGAGTATAGGTGATGAATGGAAAACGGCTTTCAAAACAAAACTTGGTTTGTATGAATGGCTTGTTATGCCCTTTGGTCTTTCGAATGCCCCATCTACCTTCATGCGTCTCATGAATGAAGTTCTACGTCCTTTCATTGGCAAATTTGTTGTGGTTTACTTCGACGATATTCTCATTTATAGCAAATCTTTGGAAGATCACCTTGATCATGTTTCACAAGTATTGTTGGCTCTTCGCAATGCAAAACTTTTCGCCAATCTTTCCAAATGCAATTTTTGCACCAACAAGCTTGTTTTCTTGGGTTTTGTGATCTCGTCCAATGGTATTGAAGTAGATAACAAGAAGATTGAGGCAATTAGGAATTTGCCCAACCCTACTTCCGTGGGTGAGATAAGGCGCTTTCATGGCCTTGCCGGTTTCTATCGCCGCTTTGTCAAAGATTTTTCAACTATTGCTTGCCCTTTGAATGAACTTACCAAAAAGAATGTACCTTTTGTTTGGGGCAATGCGCAACAAAAAGCTTTCGATACACTTAAGAAATGCCTAACCGAAGCTCCTTTGCTTGTCTTACCGGATTTCGAGAAAACTTTTGAGATTGAATGTGATGCTAGTGGTATAGGAATTGGTGGCGTTCTCATGCAAAACGGACGCCCCGTTGCTTACCATAGTGAAAAACTTGATGGTGCTAAACTCAATTACCCCATCTATGATAAGGAACTCTTTGCTTTGGTTCGAGTGCTAGAAGTTTGGCAACACTACCTTTGGCCAAAAGAATTTGTCATTCATTCCGATCACGAATCATTGAAATACTTGAAAAGCCAAACCAATTTGAACAAAAGGCATGCTAAGTGGGTTGAATTCATTGAATCTTTTCCTTATGTCATTAAGTACAAGAAAGGTAAAGAGAATGTGGTAGCCGATGCCTTGTCTAGGAAAGAATGCCTTCTTACACGTCTTGACATCAATGTGATTGGTTTGGATGAAATCAAAGACTTATATGCTTCCGATGCTTTCTTTGGTCCTATATTTGAGAAGTGCTTGCCTAACCGAGGTTTCGATGATTTCTATCTTCACAAAGGTTTCTTGTTTAAGGCTAACAAATTGTGTATCCCCGAGTCTTCTCTTCGCTTGTTGTTATTGAAGGAATCACATGAAGGAGGCCTCATGGGACACTTTGGACGCGACAAGACCTATGCAATGCTCTCCACCAACTACTATTGGCCCAAGATGAAGCACCACGTTGAGAGACACGTCAAGAGATGTTCCACATGCCTCCGAGCTAAGTCCACTTCCAACCCTCATGGTCTTTACATGCCATTACCTATCCCACATGCACCTTGGAGTGATATTAGCATGGACTTTGTGTTAGGCCTTCCACGAACTAAAACCAACATGGATTCAATCTTTGTAGTTGTGGATCGTTTCTCTAAGATGGCACATTTCATTCCTTGTAACCGAACCGACGATGCTTCACATGTTGCTACTTTGTTTTTCAGGGAAATTGTGCGTCTACATGGTGTACCTACTTCAATTGTCTCGGACCGCGACGTCAAGTTCACCTCCTACTTTTGGAAGACATTGATGGCCAAGCTCGGCGTCAAGCTACTATTCTCCACCGCCTATCACCCACAAACGGATGGACAAACCGAGGTCGTCAACCGCACACTCTCTTCACTACTTCGAGCATTGATCAAGCCCAACTTGAAGAATTGGGAGGAATGCATCCCACACGCCGAGTTCGCCTACAACCGTGCTCTCCATCAAGCTACCAAGAAGAGTCCCTTCGAGATCGTCTACGGCTTCAACCCCAACACCGCCCTCGACATACTCCCTTTGCCTCTACGCGAGCGAGCAAACATGGACATCGACAAGCGCACCGACTACATCAAGAAGCTCCACGACTCCACAAGGGCTACACTTGAGAAGCATTCCGAGCACCGAGCCTCTATCATGAACAAGAACAAGAAACCCATGGTGTTCCAAGAAGGTGACCTCGTGTGGCTACACTTGCGCAAGGACCGGTTCCCCGAAGAGCGCAACTCCAAGCTCAAGCCAAGAGGTGACGGTCCCTTCAAGGTCCTCAAGCGCATCAACAACAACGCCTACAAGCTCGACTTACCGCAATCCAAGTACCTCGTCCACAACTCCTTCAATGTCAAGGACCTCTCTCCCTTCCATGGATACCCAAGTGATGAAGACGACGCCGAGTCGAGGTCGACTCTTTTTCAAGGGGGGGGGAGATGATGTAGCCCAACCATCTACTCCAAGTGGACCGATGACAAGATCACGCGCAAAGGCCATCAAGGATAAGGTGAACTCGCTCCTCTCGCTCTATACTTTCGGTCACATGGAGGATGGTGCGCTACCTCATGTTTCCACACTTTGCGTGCTCAGGTTCAAACCCACCACGGAGTCACCGAAAAGTACCCGAGACGGTGCGCAAGAAGATACGGAGAACAGCGGTGAAGACGGCGTCCAATTCGGAGTCCCGACGGAGAAGATGGGGGGAAAGGAGTCCCTCCCGGCCTCGGGGGCCGGCCAGGCCGGCCTCATCCCCCCCCTAGGCCGGACCCCCTCCAGAGGAGGCCGGCCTCCAACCCGGCCTCCCCTCCTCCCACCCCGGCCCCAGGCCGGGCACCCCACAGAGCCAGCCGGCCTGGGGGCCGGCCTGCCTCCACCCCACCCCGGCCCCAGGCCGGCCAGCCCCTCCAGGCGCCCACCCTGGCCCCAGGCCGGGTCCCAGGCCGGCCAGGCCGGCCCCTAGGCCGGGGTGGACCCGAAAATGCCCGGAAATGTGCTGTTTTCGCTCCAGTTTCCACCTACTTCGACCCCCGGCTATATAAGGAGACCCCAAAGCTAGATCTAGGGTTTAGAGTTGAATTTAGAACATTTAGAGCTCAGCTCTCTTGTATCCCTCTTTGAGGAACCATCCCTCCGACATCGTCGAGGATTGTATCAAGGCACATCCAACTACTTGATCTCTCCCTTTGGGTTTCTATCAAGTACTTGACCAATCTTCCTCTCGATTATCTTGAGGTTCTATTGGCGTAGTGGACCGGCTACGGGTGTAAAGCGGTTTCAATCAAGGTGAGCTCAGTTGAATCGATCGTTCCGTAGGCGGCCCTCGGGGTTAGTTGACGGAAGATTTGGGGTTCTTCGGTTCTTACTAGTTATCCTTGTGTTTGTTTGCGTTGCCCCCGATTTCCCCCTCGTTTCCCCCTCGTGTGTTCATCGAGTTCTTCGTGTTCTTCGTGTTCTCCGTCGATTCGTGAAGATCGGGCCAATCTAGGAGTAACCCTCCGCATCAAGGTACAACTCACCATGGCAGAAATTTAGAGCGAAGAGTTGACATTGTTAGTCTGACCTTCAACCTGAAGTACCCACTCTCCATGTGAAGCCGAATAAATTAGTTGGTGGATAGCCCCTTGCCGTCCCTCCTAGCCGCTACGAGACAATGTGATGTATCTCTTCTCTTGGCTTTCCGTGACGGTTGTTGAGAGGAGTATCAGATACGTGCACTTCATCACAAAGTTGACCCTGAGATGGATACAGGTGGCCGTTACTTAGCTATTCATTTTTTTGATGATTAGCTACTTAATTACTCCTATCATCCTTGTTGAAAACTCTAACCAGAATTTCGCATGGGATCTTATGTAGACATGCTTGTCCATTTTGTTAACTCGCTAAGACAAGATACCAACAACATGTGTGTTAACTCGCTGTTCGTATCAGCTCTGATCCGCTACTATCCTGTCCAAGTCAGAGTATATGGGTGCTCTCAACCAGTGCCCGCAGGATACACAAAGTTATGGTAACCAAGTTCATTCGCAAATTATTTCATATAGTACTCCGTACTTCATTACACGCTCACAACAAAAAGGAGATATACACACTCATGATCGGTGCAACACTAACAATTACGCGTACACAGTTTTGCATAGTGCTAGTCCGTATGGCGACTATTACATGGTAGAGGAAAAAGACCGGAGGACGAAGTCTCGTGCGTACAGACCAAGAAGCTTTGGAATGGGCCCGATGATCTTAATTAGTTGTTCTTCTTGCGTTTCTCGATGAAGAAGAAGAAGGCGAGCGAGGCGATGGAGAAGGTGGAGAAGACGCCGGCGGCGACCTTGATGGAGGTGGTGACGCCGGTGATGCTGACGACGTTGAAGGCGTCGCCAGGCGGTGTCTGGCCGTAGGCGACCTGCGTGCCAGAGGCGTCAAGGGCGTAGGCGCGCACGAAGTAGCTGGCGGTGGGGATGTCCAGGGCAACGCGGTACTTGAACTCGCCGCCGGCGGGGGCGTATGCTTGCTGGGTGATCTTGAACTGGCAGGTCTTGTCCTTCTTGAGGTCGTCGTTGGTCTTGCGCCACTCACGCTCCTTCTGGCTCACCAGGGCATAGCACAGGCTCACCTTCACGTTCTTGTAGGCCGCGTCCGTGACGTCCGGCCGCGTGGTGTTCAGGGACCACTTCACCGTGATCTCGCCCTCGCCGCCGTGAAGAACTGGCCATGGATTGCCATGCGTGTTAGATTTTTTTAAAGCAAATACTCGAGTGTGATAAAGTAGTGCAAGCTAGACCACTTTGAAATGCAAATATATAACTGTACTACTCGCTCCGGGGAATTGTTTGTTCTACTCGCTCCGGTCTGTAATAAAAGTCTAATTTAGTAGTACAGCTACTTGATCGGAGGGAATAGCCCGCAATTTTGAGTACTATCTGAGTTTCCAAGATTTCTATTGGCCGGCTGGCCGTCCGATATTTGGAATAGCATGCGACGGCAAGGCTAATTTACTTGCCATATATGCCAATCCGTGACGTGTATAGCAAACAAAGGAAGTAGGCTCTACATAAACGACGACGTACGTACCTTGGCCGGAATTTGGGGAGGCGGTGGCGGTGACGATGAGGTCTGGGTGTAGCGTCGAGAATAACACCGCGCCCGCAGGCGCGCAGCAGCCGGCAGCGAGAACCACCAGCAGCAGCCCCGTGACCATTCCTTGCCGAGCCATCCCTGTGCTTGGCTACTTTGATCGATCGGAGGAAGCAGAGAGGACTTGGGAGGTTTGCTTTTGCTTTGGTGGGGAGATGGAGGAGTACGGATGGGTTTAATATAGGCGCGCGCCATGGCTTAGGTGTTGACCGTGGGGGAGGAGGCAGTGCCGTGTTTCGTGGGGCTGAGGAGGCGCCCGTCTGATCAAGCGAGCCGGAACTGGGTTAGCTGGCCTCAAGTCAGATCTCGCATATTAAACTCGCTTCGCGTTAATTTTCGCTCCCAGGAAGAGTCTTCGGTGTGCTCTTCAGAGGGGGTTAAAAGGGGTGGTACTGAGAAGCGGCCGCTGCATATTAGAGCATCCCCACTCGCTCTCACGGCGATGTCATCGAGCCTAGGAATAGGATGTCTATATCTAACGGTGGTAACATTGCTAGGTCGACAATCCATACACATGCGGGAAGTAGAATCTTGCTTTGGAACAAGGATAACCAGCACGGCACAAGGGCTAAGAGATTCGCGAATAAAACCTTTGTCGAGTAGCTTGGACTTGTCGCTCAATCTCCTTAGTCTCCTCGGGGTTGGTGCGGTAAGGAGCGCGGTTGGGGAGGGACACGCCCGGAATAAGGTCAATGCGGTGCTCGATTCCTCGTAGAGGAGGAAGGCCCGGAGGGAGTTCATCGGGAAAGACGTCTTCAAATTCCTGCAACAAAGGCAACAAAGATGGAGGAAAATTTGTCATGTCGTTAGTTTCAAGTGCTTCCACTTTGCACAATAGGACAAAGTGTAGTATGGTTGGGTCATCTCGTAGCTCTCGCATCTCTCTTTTGGTGGCAAGTAAGGCAAAGCCTTTGGAATCACTCGGAATTTTCCACTCATATTTGGCTTGTGGCTCTCACTCTCTTTTAGGTGGATCACTCTCTCACCACTCTTCTCACGAGACTTGAGCTCTTCTTGCTTACGTGCAAGAGTCTTGGCGTTGTCGGCGATCACTTGGCTAGGAGACATGGGACGAAGCACAAATGTCTTGTTATTCCACTTGAAGCTATAGTGATTGGTACGCCCATCATGAATAGCACTCTTGTCGTATTGCCAAGGTCGACCAAGAAGAAGATTACACACGGTCATAGGAACAACGTCACATTCCACCGTGTCTTCATAGGGACCAATCTTGAAATGCACGGAGACCATGTGTTGAATCTTGAAGGTGCCGGAGTCACTAAGCCATTGGACATGGTATGGATGAGGATGTTGCTTGTAAGTCAATTGGAGTTTGTCGCAAAGCTCTTTGCTAGCCAAGTTGTGGCAACTTCCACCATCGATGATGACCTTGATTGACTTGCCATCAATACCGGCTCTAGTTTGAAAGAGATTGCACCGTTGATCATGCTCATCTTGAGGAGAAGTAGTAAGGACTCATGTGACCACTATCGATGGATTCTTGTCCTCATCGCAATACACACTTTCTTCAGCATAGTTGGGCACGTCCAAAGAGTTGAGAGCAACTTGATGCAAGGCATAGTATTCGCCTTCACTCATGGAATCACGTTCACCGTCTTGGTTGACAATCATGATCATCTTGTTCGAACACTCAAAGGAATTGTGTCCACTACCACCACACTTGAAGCAAGTAATAGTGCTTGACTTGACTTGAGGAGCATTTGAAGAGGAGGTGGAAGACACTTGCTTCTTGAATGGTTGGGAAGACTTGTTGGGAGCACTAGAGGCTCGAGTGTTGCTCTTGTCGGTAGTTGGTGGAGGAACTTGTGTCATTGGAGACGAGGATGATTGTCTTGAGTTGAAGAAAGCCTTTTGTTTGTTATACTTGAGATCTTCCGCAATTTGGCGTTCCGCCTTGAGAGCTTGGTGGACAAGGGCCACAATGTTGTCATACGGTTGATACTCGACGATCTTCCTTATAGGATAGTTGAGTCCATTGAGGAAGCGGGCCATTGTTTGCTCTTGAGATTCCATCACATGAGCTCGAATCAAGGATGTTTCCATTTCCTTGTAATACTCATCAACGGACTTCACACCTTGACGAAGTTCTTGGAGCTTCTTGAAGAGATCATGCTTGTAGTGTGGAGGAACGAATCGAGCATGCATGAATTGCTTCATCTCATTCCAAGTGGCAATAGGAGCCATGCGGTTGCGGACTCGTTCGGCTTGTAGACGATCCCACCATAAGAGTGCATAGCCTTCGAATTCCAAAGATGATAGAGCAACCATCTTCCTGTCGGTGAAGTTGTGAATGCCGAAGATCTTGTCTACTTTGAGAGCCCAAGTAATATATTCTTCGGGATCATTCTCACCACTGAACTTGGGGACATTGAAACAAAGAGCACTCATGTTGTTGTCTTCTTGTTGACGATGGGGACGCTCATGGTGGCGCTCATGGGGGTCTTCATCATAAATGGGAGGTGAATCATCATAGGGGTCATCCTCATTGTCTTGGTGGTGGCGATCAATGATGGGGAGGATGACGCCGGTGGTCATTAGGTGGTGGTTGTTGGCGGTGACGGAGCCTTGCTTCACGGCGTTCACTATCATCATTGTCATTGTGTTGTTGTCGAGGACGTTCTTGTTCTTGGCGAGGGTGTTGCGGAAGCACTTGTTCATCTCGAGGGTGTTGAGGATGATCATGTTCTTGGCGGTCATTGTTGTTGGGACGCGCATGGCGCCTAGGTGGCCTTCGATGTTGACGAGCATCTTCCACGAAATCATTGTGGCCATAGTCTTGAGCGTGGCCTTGTGGAGGTGGAGGATGATGGTGTTGTCGAAGGTCCGGGCGTTGCGGTTGTTGAAGAGGGTCACCACGGCCTTGGCGATGTTGAGGTGGTGGTGATGGCGAGCTATCCTCATACCAATTTTGTCGCGGAGCTTGTTGAGGTTGGGGAGGAGGTGGTTGTGGTTGTTGGGGTTGTCCACCCTCCTCCATGTTGTGGCGATCATGGCGATCATGGCGGTGATGGCGACGAGGTTGGTGAAGATCTTGAT
Organism: Alopecurus myosuroides; assembly: GCA_028641055.1. Taxonomy (NCBI): domain Eukaryota; kingdom Viridiplantae; phylum Streptophyta; class Magnoliopsida; order Poales; family Poaceae; genus Alopecurus; species Alopecurus myosuroides. The sequence continues at coordinate 160,993,126 of CM054060.1, read as the reverse complement.
TGTGGTGGCTTGAGAGACGAGACCTTGAGGACGATGATGAATGACGGCGATTGGCAAGATTAGCCAAGTTGATGTTGATGCGCGTCATTTGATCATTCAATCGAGCCTCTTGCTCTTGGAGTCGACGCTCATAGCGTTGCAACCCGTCCTTGACGAGTTCACGGAGTTGAAAGTGGTCATTGTGGGTGACGAAGTTGGCGTAAGAATTGTCGTTGTAGAATGGATTGCCTTCATCTTCCGAACTCGGACTTGTGAATACTCCTTCCCTAGCCATCTCAAAAACACACACAAGGGTGATATTGAAGAAATGGACGCCTTAGTTACCCAACGTTACCTTTTTTGGTCGTATTGAGGCTAGTGGATGAGCCTAGGTGTAGGGCGGTATGTCAAGAGCGAATCCAAAAAGATCGAAAGAAACCGCAAACGACAACACACACACTTTATATGGAAGGCAAATAGGTTAGGAAAGTGGCGAGGAAAAATCGACAAAACCGAAAAAAAGTTTGTTGTCAAACGTGGAGAAGGATCAAAGAAAATTTAGCACAAAAACCAAACCTATATGATGGAAATATGGTGGAACACACACCCGCAAGGGAAAATGGGGTTAGTGCGACCAATGGACGAGCGAAGACGAAATGGACCTAACGTAGACTAATGCTCAATGCCACACTAACACAAGGAGGACGCTAGCTCAAACCGCAAATTTGAAAAGGCAACAAGATCCGCACCGTGGCAATCGGTCACTCTTTTTCTTTTGCGACGCAATGCTACACGTTCCTACAATGGAAAGCAATTGGCACCGATCCTTTGCTTCTTTTTCTATTTTCTCTTTGTCGCTTTTTTTTATTTTCTCTTTTGACGGATTCCAAAGTGCCAATGCCTACTCGTAGCTAATCTTTCACAAGCGCTAACCTCGCACTCTCGATGCCACAAATGCGATGCCAAGCGGTGTAAAAAGAACTAGTCCGAATAGGTAAGTAACACAATGGGGTGGGGTGGTTCAAGCGGAAGCAAGTTATACCTCTCTTATTGATGATCACGGACTTGCGTCCGGGGGGAGTCGATGTCGTGGAGATCCGTTGATGTGGAAGAGTAGGTGATGTCGTGGGCGTCGCGTAGCACTTTATTGCACTCAATTCGGATAAAAAACGACAAAGAAAAACAAGTTTCAAAATATGTCCGGAAATCGAAGAGCTGAGATTTTCTGAGATTTTGGCTCAAATTCGAAATTCCTTCAAAATCAAGAAATTTTTTGGGAGAATTTGGGAAAAATGTCTGAATAGAAAGGTGGGGAATGGTATTTGGCAACAAATCTATGAAGCAAAACCACGAAAAACTCAACGAATCAACAGATCGGTCGAAATCCCTTTGGGGCTATTTTTGTGAAATTTTCGAATTTATGATGGATAGAAGAAAAATTGGTGGTGTTGGGTCGCGTAGAGATAAACAAAAACTTTTCCTACGCGATGCATCCAAGATCTAGCCGAGGTAGAAGGCCACGATGATTACCACTAGACGCGCGGTTGCGGATTATCGATGAAGCGCGTCGGGGCAGTGCAGTCCCATGATCCGGTCCGGCCGATCCAATCCCTCGAACGTCGAAGTGCTAAACGTACAACACCTCTGCCGGTATCCACACGTACGAGGAGGAGCTCCGACGGCGGACTGCTAGGTCCGGTGCGACGGCTGGACTGAGTGGGGCTAGGGTTCCCAACGCATGGGAGAGTGGACTAACGTGCCCGCTGGGCAACCTGCGCCCCTCTTTATATAGCGAATGGTAGTGGGCTTCACAACACTTGTGGCCCATTCCCTCTGTGAGTCCGACTCACAAATCAGTCCATTTCCGGTTCGGGTCCAACCCGACCAATATATTTGCTCCCGCTCTTAAGTGTGCGACCCTGCAGGCTCATGGCGACTTGGACACGATTGGAGTCCAACTCCCAATCGATCAATCGGTAGCGGCTCCTAGCATAACGTGCCGACTCCCAAGTACCATTGAGTCATGACGACATACCTTTCAATGTGATATTCATCTTAGTCCCTTTTGCCTCACGATATACCTTGTCAAGCTATAGGCGATTTATCGTCATCCCTTAAATAGCTCAACTCTCTTCTCGATCTGTGACATGTGATTCATCTCACTAACTCTTAGTCAACCGACACAGTTAACACTTAACTGAGTCGCGCATGGCCATGCTTCCTGAATCATATCACTCGAGAGGGCCCAGAGAATATCTCTCCATTTGGAGGGGCAAAATCCCATCTTGATTATCCACATCACGCAGCTTGCTTCTCATTCGACCCGAACTCTGCCTTTATAGTTGCCTTGTCACAGAACAACGTTTGACAGAACCTAAGTCGGTGATCCACAACTCGGATTGTGCGACAACTTCAGATCTAAGGATTACATTGATTGAGACATGCAAATGACGACTTGATCGTTGCATCTCAATGTGGGTCAGTCCGACTTGCTAAACTCTTTAGCCAAGTCCGTGAACGTTGGAATGGCATCACCATGCCCATGACAAGTGGAACCGTGTCATCAGCCAACACTCACATTAGTCCAGGGTGTGTGTCCAGCACAACCTAAATGACCAAGGACAATCTAGTATGAACAACATGAATATATAGTTCCACAATCGAATCACATATTCAATGACATATATCAGATGTTCAAAACAAGGACAACTTAATAACTTTATGAATACAGTGGGAATTACATCATACATGATTGCCTCTAAGGCATATTCCCAACAGGTGGATGGGAAGGGGTGTGGGTGTCGGGTTCGTGTCAATCTAGCTCTGGATACCAGATGATATGGAGTTGGACTCCTAGATTGGCCCGATCTTCACGAATCAACGAAGAACGACGAAGAACACGAGATGGGGAATCGAGGGAAACGTGGGGGAGTCGCGGGGAAACACACAAATCGGGATAAATCACAAGAACCGAAAGATCCAACCTCCCGTCAACTAAGCCCCGAGGGCCGCCTACGGAACAATCGATCCAACTGAACTCACCTTGATACAAACCGTCTCACATCCGTAGCCGATACCAGTACGCCAATAGAACCTCAAGGATGAACGAGAGGAAGATTGGACAACTCTTGACTGAAACCCGAAAGGGAGAGGACAAGTAGTTGGGATGTGCCTTGATACGATCCTGGAAGAAGTCGGAGGAGTAGCCTTGATACGTTCCTAGGTACACACCATAGGAGTAGTTCCTCAAAGAGGGATACAAGAGAGCTGAGCTCCAAATGTTCTAAATTCAACTCTAAAACCCTAGATCTAGCTCGGGGTCTTCCTTATATAGTCAGGGGTCGAAGTAGGTAAAAACGGGGTCGAAAACGGGCCTTTTCCGTGCATTTTAGGCCACGCCAGCCTGGAGGCCGGGGTGGGCGCATGGAGGAGCCCCAGGGCGCGCCGACCTGGGGCCGGCCTGGGGCCGTGGTGGGCGAGGGGCCGCCGGCCTGGGGCCGGGGTGGAGGCTGGCCCTCTCGGGTGGGGGTCCGGCCTGGAGGAGGAGGTGGCCGGCCCGAGGCCGGGGTGGAGGCCGGCCCCCTCTGTTGGGTGCCCGGCCTGGAGTGGGGGGAGGCCGGCCTGGCCGGTTCCTGAGGCCGGGGGGGGGGGGGGTTCCTTTCCCCCTATCTTCTCCGCCGGGACTCCGAATTCGATGCCGTCTTCTCCGTCCTTCTCGATACCTTCTCACGCATCGTCTTGGGTGCTTTCCGAGGCCTCCGTGGTGGGTTTGAACCTGAGCACGCAAAGTGTGGAACCATGAGGTAGCGCACCATCCGCCACGTGACCGAGAGTATGGAGCGAGAGGAGCGAGTTCACCTTATCCTGAATGGCCTTTGCGCGTGATCTTGTCATCGGTGCACTTGGTGGAGTTGGGTGGGCTACATCAGGATGCGGAGTCAGGGTCTGCTGAAGATGACTTTGATTCTGTTAGGCTTGGTGGTGGTGGTACTCATGAGCCGGATGAGGAAGAAGAAGAAGACGAGGATGATGAAGATGAAGATGACGTGTGATTTCTTGGGTCGTTAGTTGGACTCATTTTCCCTTTTTGGCGTCTTGATGCCAAAGGGGGAGAAGGAGTCCCATATTAGGATTCCACGGGCTTTGCAAGGGTTGGGGCACAAGTCTTTTGCCTTTTTATTTCGATCTTATAGGCTTGTGCTCCGGTATCTTTATTTCGTTTCTTTCGTTTGGAACTTCGTACTATTAGTGTGGAACCTCGTGACGTATTTGTGTCACCCTACCCCGTGGTTATGCTACTATTATCTTGCGTGCTATTATGTCTATCATTATCTATGCATGTTGTATGAACTTGTTTAGACGGCTTGGTGTCTAAAACATAGGGGGAGCAAAGCCTATGAAGTGTGTGCCTCACGACACACATCGAGGAAGAACTCCGTAGATTTTTTGGACACCATTTCTTTAGTTCATATTGTTTTATCCCCGTGAAATCTTTATGTTTTCACCAAACACCAAAAAGGGGGAGATTGAAAGTGCATTCTCGATATCTCGCTGTTTTGTGTGTTTGATAACAACATGAAGAAGTTACTAACCGTATGTGCTACTTTGTCAAAGGATTTGGTCTTAAATCAGCACGTATACGGTGTCAAAGAAATGGTGAAGAAATCGAAGATCAACGAACTTTTCCGGGCCAGAAAATGGTTTTTAGTGTGCAATCCGGATTATTCCGGATGGGGTCCGGATGAGTCCGAGTGCAACATGTTTTTCTCTGTTGCAATCCGGATTATTCCGGGTGATTCCAGGATCCGGATCAAGTCCGGACGAATCCGACTGCAACGTGATTTTCTCTGTTGCAATCCGGATTCAGTCCGGATTATTCCGACTGCAACGTGAATTTCTCTGTTGCAATCCGGGAGTCCGGAAAAATCCGGAGCAATCCGGGCTGGTCGCAGTTTGGGCAGAAAAACGGCTAGTTTGAGTGGGGGCTATAAATAGCCCCTCTCTTTCTTCCCCAAGGGTTAGCTCCACCAGCATTGAAGACTCCATTGACTGAGCTCACCCACCAAGCTAGATCTCCCTCCTCCTCCACCCAAACTTGTTGATTCTTTGAGGATTGAAGGAGGACCACCAGATCTACATCTTCACCAACCGGATTTCCATTTCCCTATCATTTACTTGAGAGATCTTTGCCTAGGGTTTCCTCATGTGGAGAACCTAGGATTCTTGTTGCTAGTGGTGATTCAAGAAGAATTGGGAGCCTCCAATTAAGTTGTGGGTGTGTGCCCCAAGTGTTTGTAAAGGATTCGATCCCCGCCTCAAAGGGGTTCAATAGTGAGAGGTGAACTAGGCCTTTGTGGCGGAAGTTCATCGGAGAATAGGGTGAGGCCTTTGTGGAGTTGAGTAGGCCTTCGTGGCGAGCTCACACCCCTCCAACGAGACGTACTCCCCTAAAAAGGAGGAACTCGGGAATACATCGTGTCTCCGTGTGCTTCCATCGGTTACCTCGTTCCTCACTCTCTACTTACTCGTACTTGTAGCATTTATTGTAGTACTTGTTGTATTAAGTGTTGTCCTAGTTGCATTAATTGCTTGCCTTGCCATATAGGTAAATTCACCATTAGTTGCACTATCTAGAGAATTTTCCTTTGAGTCAAGCCTAAACCTTGTTAAAAATTAAAATTGGTCGTAGCACCTATTCACCCCCCTCTAGGTGCCCATACTTTACTTCCATGAGTGATGCCAGAGGCATTTTGGGCTCGGCTGACGTCAGCGTGACGTCAGCCTGACTTCATAATCCTGCTTTTCTTATTTCTCAGAAATATTTATTAATTACAGAAAATAATTAAAACTTGTTTAATTAATATCTTTAATTCCGCATGTGAGAAAAATAAAATAAAATATGGAGTTGATCAGAAAAATAAACTCTACCCAAATATGTCATTTTCAGTCATATTTGACAAAGTTGAAAAAAATGAGCATTATTTAATGTTGTTTAATCATTTAAAATAGAGAAATAAGTTTCTATTCAATAAAATTAGAAAATTAAAAGTTATGTACCAAAATGCTCAAAATGACAAATGCAACCTAGTTATGGTGTTTTCAAACCCATTTGAGCAATTAAAATTGTACTGACTTTCAGAATTGCCCGAATTACCCCTCCGGGGTCTATTGCGGGATAATTTCAGTAAAAATGCATAATTGTCAGACGAACCGTAGCAACCCTTTGATCATGTTTAGGATTTATTTCAGTGCATTAACTTTCTCATGCATACATATTGCGCATTGGATCGATGCCATGTGTTGATTTTTGTTCTTCTTTTCGGTGTTGTTTTTCCCTCGGTAGAACGCGACTCCGAAGTGAAGGCCAACAATTCCATGGCGAATACTTGATCTTAACCGACAAGTCAACCACTTATTCCAGAAGATCTTTACTTGGTTTTCTTATAACCAAGGCAAGAATAACTTCTTATCTGCTCATATATGTTTTCAAACAACATTTGAATCTCGTACCTTGCATTCGATTCGAAAGTATTTGATGTCAGTAGACATAGTTTACCTATTTACTGCATTGCCTCAATATCCTGATCCACTGTTCCTAGCCGCCATAGATTTGCTTGTGCGCATTGCCAGAACCTCATATCTGCTTCGCTTAGTCATACATGTTTGTTTACCTCTGCTCCATCCGGTTGATGAATCAGAGCTGCGATAACCTAGTATGATATGTTGACGTGGTAAGATGAGCACTATGTGGTTAACTTGACTAAGGCTTGGACGGAGGCCACTTGGGAAGTGGTTGTTTGTCCTGTACTTGCCAACCCTAGTATTAAGGTCTCACCGCGGAAACCAAGACTGAGCGTGCAACCACACGCGGAGCCTAACAGACCGCGCTCGACTAACTAACTTGTGTGGTTCTATCCGTGAGTCACGTAGTTTTGGAGTTCCATCTGCGTGTGAGTCAAAAACCTTTTGGAGGTGTTCAGGGCGTGAACGGGACAAGTGATGGACGTACACGAATCTTGATCCCGACTCACAGAACTAGTGCCGCCAGGAGGTGGCCAACTTCCTGTTGATGGGGTGGCCCTGTTTGGGTTGACTCATGGATAGGGCTCGACAAGGTAAAGGTCATGGCCAGCCACCCTCTGCCACGCTCCCAAGGAGCGTACATGTGGTGTTAAGAGTCGGATGGTACGTGTGGGTAAAGTGTACCACCCTGCAGGGATAAATCTTTCGGAAAGCCGTGTCCATGGTGAAGTACGACTTGGTGGAAGACACGAGGTCATAGATAACTTGAACGTGACGTAAAAGATGTTGACAATGATTGAAGGGTGCCTCCTCGGAGACGCCGAGAGGGGTGATTCTTGTAGAGAGAGATGTTGGGAAATGAGGTTGGTGGATGAAAAGATAATGATTTCAGTAGTTGAGTAGCTTTCTCATCTGTTTTGAAAACATTCCATGAGACGTGATGTTCTTCCTCGATTTGGAAAACAAACTTTGCTTTACGCAAATCAACCTTCATAAAACCCTTTTCCGAATCAGAAGGTATATAATATATTAACTAAGTCTTGTTGAGTACCTCCCGTACTCAGGTTTGCTTAATTTTGGTTCAGGTGAATATCTCACATCGGTGGTGTTTCAACGTGGACATCGATGAGTAGTTTGGGGTTCCCAGGTAGCAGCCTGGAATCTATGGGCTGGGACATCGCCTTATGTTGCGGCCTCTTAGGCCTTTTTGGTTCTTGTTGATTAGAAACATAATTTTCCTTCTGTTGTATGATGTAATGTTGGGTCGTGTGACCTCTGTTTGTATAGCTACTCTAGTAATACATGTTCAATACAACTTCCATGTCTAGAGTGCTGCTTTGATCGGTTGTTGGTTTCGAGCTCATTGTTATACATTTTTGGCTATGCCTACATAGTTGTCGCAGTCGAGGTGTTGTGGAGCCGATGATCCATTTCCGAGCACGCCTGCCGATGTGATTCGTCCTGGGCTTGGTAACCCTCGATTGTTGTTGCACTTTCTAGACATATAGCATCACTGTATAGCTTTGGTCCCATTCCTCCAGTTTCATACGATTTGTGGACGCTTTGATATGCATAGTTGGTTATGACTAGCATGGACACAAGGAGTAGTAGTATCGTGGTGACCCGGCCTGCGTGCCGATGAATCCGGTCTGCCTGCCGTTGTTTGTTGCGGCCGGGGCTGGTAACCTTGAAGCCCTTGTAGGTCCATGACTAGGAGCATATAACAGTATGTATACCTTTGGGTCCGGGGTCGTGACACTTTCTATGTTAGGGCTTCACTGGCGTCAGATTCTCTCTTGCGGATTCCAGGACTACTTAGAGCCCGAAACTCTCGAATTTGACAGAACGGGGGGAATATTGCCAAGAGGTGGGCCATACCATTGTCTAGGATGTTCCTTGGGATTAATCTAACACAACCAAGAAATTGGTTCCACTTTGCTACCCCCTTCGGCCTCACATAGAGGGGCCAGGACGATAATTCAGCCTTTTTCCCCAGCGGGGCTAGGGTTTCTCCGGAGAGGGGCTCCGGAGTGTCTGAATACCACCACAACACATGGTATGCCATACCATGTGTGTTAGAGTGTCGCATGGTTATTTTATGCCCAATATTCCCTCTCTCTCTATGTTAGGGCTTCGCCGGCGTTGGATTCTCTCTGGCGGGTTCGAGGACTACTTAGAGCCCGAAAGTCCTGGATCTGACGGAACTGGGGGAATCTTGCCAAGAGGTGGGCCCTAACACTGTCTTGTGATTCCTTGGTCCTAACCTAACACAAACAAGCAATTTATCCCACTTATCTACCCACTCCGAGCTCACGTAGAGGGGTCAGAATGGCAGTTCTGTCTTTTTCCCCAACGGGGCTAGGGTTTCTCCGGAGAGGGGCTCCGGAGCGCCTGAATGCCACCAGATCACATGGTATGACATACCATATGTGTTAGAGTGTGGCATTATTCTTGGATATCCAAGATTCCCTCGCTCTCTGTGTTAGGGCTTCACCGGTGTCAGATTCTCTCTAGCGGGTTCCAGGACTACTTAGAGCCCGAAACTCCTGGATCTGACGAAATGTGGGGAATCTTGCCAAGAGGTGGGTCCTACAATTGTCTTGGGTGTTCCTTGGGCCTAACCTAACATAACCAAGCATTCTTTTCCACTTTTCTACCCCCTTCCGGCTCACGTATAGGGGCCAGAACGACAGTTCCGCCTTTTTCCCCAGCGGGGCTAGGGTTTTTCCGGAGAGGTGCTCCGGACCGTATGAATGCCACCACAACACATGGTATGACATACCATGTGTGTTAGAGTGTAACATGGTATTGTATGACCAAGATTCCCTCGCTCTCTGTGTTAGGGCTTCACCGGCGTCAGATTCTCTCCGGCGAGTTCTAGGACTACTTAGAGCTCGAAACTATCGAATCTAACGTAACTAGGGGAATCTTGCCAAGAGGTGGGACCTACCATTGTCTTGGGTGTTCCTTCAGACTAAAATAACACAACCAAGCAATTGGTTCCACTTTGATACCCCCTTCCAGCTCACGTAGAGGGGTCAGAACGGCAATTTCGTCTTTTTCCCCAGCGGGGCTATGGTTTCTCCGGAGAGGGGGCTCCGGATCGTCTGAATGCCACCAATTACCATGGTATGCCATACCATGTGTGTTATAGTGTGGCATGGGTCTTGGATGCACAGTATTCCCTCGCTCTCTGTGATTGGGCTTCACCGGTGTCGGATTCTCTCTAGCGGGTTCCGGGACTACTTAGATTCCGAAACTCCCGGATCTGACAGAACAGGGGGAATTTTGACAAGAGGTGGGCCCTACCGTTGTCTTGGGTGTTCCTTGGGACTAAGCTAACACTACCAAGCAATTTGTTCCACTTTTCTACCCCCTTACGGCTCACGTAGAGGGGCCAGAACGGCAGTTCCGCCTTTTTCCCCAACGGGGCTAGGGTTTCCCCGAAGAGGGGCTCCGGAGCGTCTGAATGCCGCCACAACACATGGTAGCATAAGATTCCCTTACTCTTTGTGTTAGGGATTCACCGGCGTTGGACTCTCTCTGGAGGGTTACAGGACTACTTAGAGCCCGACTTCTCTCTCTGTGTGTTTCTCTCTCGAATTTACATGCACTAATGGCCTGAAACTCCCGAAATGGAGAAACAAGAGGGAATCTTGTAAAGAGTTGGGTCATACCATTGTCTTGGGACTTCCTAGTTTCCACCCCAACACATCCAAGCAACTAGATAATCATTTATAAAAAATGGCACAACATCACTAAATAATCAACACAATTCAGATAATCTTGGTTTCGGAAAATTGAGTCTGCATTTTGTCTTTCAAAACAATCAGGAATTTTTTTTTATTCTATCAGATCAAACAGATGGAGTATTTTGTGTCTAAGTTATTATTATTCTGAATTAATTGCTTTTCTTTCCATTCCAAATTATTTTTCTTCTCTTTTGTGAAATGTTTTCGACAAGTGGCTTCAGGTCGACTCTTTATTACGCGGAGATGCAGCGTCGACCCCTTTGGGAAGGCACGCCCTTTATTGCGCTCACCGTCCCTCTCTCTCTTCTACTCATATCACTCTCTCTCTCTCTCTCACCACCTTCCTGAGCTTCCCCTCTCTTCGTCGACGGGTTTTCTTCCGTCGGGACATCGACATCATCGCGACGACCATATTCGGCGGGAGACGAAGGCCTGACATCCTTTTCCTCCCTGCGCAGGCAGGATCTTCATCGACTTTTTTCGAGATCATCACGTGCGTCGTCCCGTCCTCTTCCAGGGCTTTGGCAATGGCCGTAAGATGATATCTAACCCTCGTATCCCTTGTATGTATTGTAGATCTGTAGATTGAGCTCGATTTTTCTGCGTAGCACGACATGCATGATAGATCTACATGTTTTTACCGTTCATTCTTCGTCTCTGCTTCGTTTTTTCTCCTGTAGACGTGGTTTTCTTCTATGGCTTAAGTTTGGGATATCCGGCACGCTTAGTTCATCTATTTCCACCATGATTTCGATAGGTTATGGTTTAATTCCGTACCCTATTTGGGTGCTTCAGTTAGATTAGGCTTAGATTTGGGGATTTCTTTTGGGTTCACGGCTTAGATTTGGTATTTTTGCAAGGTTATTCCAATTTTGTCCAATGTTGAACACTTTGTCTAATGATTTACCGAGGCCAGGTGCTAGGAGTGACTCTACTTGTTGTACTTAGAAATTCTAAGGCCAGATTCATTTTTTCTATGCATTTTCCATTGTTCCACCTGTTTTTCTTTGGTTTATCCTAATTTATCAACATGATGAATGTCCTCCTAGTTATATGCCGATGATTTGAACGAGGCTATGGTAAAGGCAAAGAAAGTATCTATAATACCTTGTAGTGTATACAATTTGAGTGTTTGTATTCGTACATGCTATTTTAAGCACTCTTTTTGTCTTGGTTTGCATGGCATCGATATATGAGGCTCATATTACATTTGTTTCCATTGTTCCACTTTTCTTTTCCTTTAATGTCCTCCTTGTTATATGCCGATGGTTTAAACTAGGCCATGGTAAAGGCAAAGAAAGTGTCTATGATACCTTGTAGTGTATACAATTTGAGTATTTGTATTCGTAGATGCTATTATAGGCACTCTTTTTTCCTTGGTTTGCATGGCAATGATATATGAGGATCGTATTAATTTGTTTCCATTGTTCCACTTTTCTTTTCCTTGAGTGTGCTCCTTGTTATATGTCGATGATTTTTCAACTATGCCATGATTAGTGCAAAGAGGTTAGCTACAATACTGGGCAGTGATACAAGGTCACTGCTTGTATTACTATCTGGTATTGTAGCGGATCTTTTTGCGAGTGTTGGCAATGTGTTTATGAGACCTGTATTACTACCTGGTGCGGCAAAGTTAGCTCTTCCTGTTGTGTGTCATAATTTATCAACATTTTGAATGTGCTCCTTGTCATATGCCGATGATTTAGCAATGCCATGATAAATGCAAAGAGATTGGCTACAATACGTGACAGTGATACAAGGCCACGTCTTGTATTACTTCCTGGTATTGTGGTTGTTCTTTTTGCAAGTGTTGGCAATGTGTTTATGAGGCTTTTATTACACTTTTTTTGCATTTTACATATGCGTTTATTCTGACTGTATGTTACAATGAATTCTAGGGATGCCCTTTAGTGCATGATCACCTATGTGTTTATGAGGCTTGTTATCACTATGCACAATTTATGAGCTGATTTGGTCAATGATGATGACTTTGACACATGTGTATTTGGTTGATGCCTCACTGTCTCCACCAGATGGACAACAAAAGTAAGAACGAGACACAAATAGACGTGCCATGTCTTTGCTTTTGCTGGCCCACCTGGTGTAGAAAAGTTGGCTCTGCTTGTTGTGTGTCTATGTTCTCTGAGGCCAATGAGTACAAAGCAGTGACTATAGATGTTGTTTTGAATGTGCATGATCCCTTTTAAACACATGATTAAAATGTGTCACCATATCATTGTAAGGGGTGTTCCATACTATCTTGTGCAATGTACAAGAACATTCATTGTGCATTGCTCTTGGTAGTGTAGAGTTACTTCTTGGATAAACATGGTTGTGCTTTTATTATGAGGCATTACCAGTTGTTCGTAGTTCGGCCCCAAGTTTACATAAATTTCTTCATTAAAGAATTGTTCCTTTTTAGAACCAATCTGCTTATATGTACATTTTGTAATTTCTGCTTCTTTTTTGCTTGATTAACAGGGTATTCCATGTCCTGTATGTAAGAATAATTTCCCAAATGTTGATCCTTCTACAACCAAGTTTGGTGTTTCTGTACAAGAATGTCACCTCAAGTCAATGGCAAGAAAACAATTCTTCTTCATACACTTGTATTATGTTTTGTGTTTTTAGTACAATATCTAAATTTCCACGTTTCTTTTTATTTCTGATGCACATACTGTACCGTGCACTGCTCGGATAACATTCAACAAGTTAGTAGGCGAGCGTGTGTTGTTTAGTTCCCATGGCAGGAAGTACACCTTTCGTGTGTCAAAAGAACAGAGCAAGACCCGTTTGCATGGGACAAAATGAGATTGGTTCGTCGAGGATAAGAACATATCTGTGGGAGACGTACTAGTGTTTTCCATGATACCAAGGCCCACTATCTATGTTGTTATTATTGGCGACGCCCAAGATGACTTACTTTCCAGCGAAGATGACTCAGTTTCAAGTGAAGATGACTCAATTTGCAGCGAAGATGGCAATTCTGATAATGAGATGTATGATGAGGATTCTAGCAATTCTGATGATGAGGTCCATGATGAGGATTCTGACAATTCTGCTGATTAGAGACATGATGATGCCAACATCGTATATGCCCAAATAGCCAATCTCAAGAATCACGAGAAGAACCGCCTCGCTCGGCTTCTACCCCTTGGACCCTATGTTGGGCTTCCTTTTCTGACTCGTTTCATGGTCACAAGCTTGCAACACTATAATATGGTATGTACTATATGACGCCCTCCTCTTTTTGCAAGTAAATTTTCAAGAGCCATGAGAAGGTCTGCTAATATGGTATGTTATCGTTTATGCTTAGAAACTACCGAAGTTGATAGGGGAACACGCTGGCTTGAGGAATCATGGCAGGGTTGGCCTACGACTTGGAGCAGCAGAGCATGTCACCACCATTACAGACAACAAGAAAACCGACGGCCGCATTATCTTCGATAAGCTGGTGTGGATGGTATTCATCCAAGGCAATAATTTTCATAATCGGCAACCTGTTTTGATCATTGTGAGGGAGATCGATGACCCCAGGCTGGAGGCGGTGATTGAAATGCGGGTGATATAGAACCAAAGCAAAGGATGGGCCTTGGGGGTGAAGAGACTAGGTTGCTGCTGAGCTAGGCCTATGAACATCTTATTTTGTCTGGCTGGAGTGTAATTTCGTTTGTTTCCTGGACTTGTTAAGGTTTAGTTTCTTTCCTGTACTTGCAAGGTTTAGTTTGTTTCGTGAACTTGTAAGGTATATTATCGCTGGTAGATTCCTCGTGCTAAAACCTGAGTAAAGATCAAATATCTAATAGGTGCTAAAATCTCAGAGTTTAGATCAAATCCCTCGTGATGGTAGATCATGCAACTCATCACTGAAGAACTCAAGAAAAGCCTCGCAAGCCAACGATCACTGAACTTCTCGGCCTCGTCGCTATTCCATAAAAACGACTGGGCACAGACCACGCAACCTACCTTCTACGCCGCCGCCACAGCCCCCACGACCTCCCCCTGACTCTCGGCGCTGATTATTGCATGCTGCCGCCGTATCCACCCAATGGCGCCGCGCGTGAGAATAAGCACCAGCTTCCGAGGCGTGCAGCTGCGGCCGTCTGGGCGCTGGTCCGCGGAGATCACACACAACAACGTGTGGTGGTGGATGGGCACCTTCGACATGCCCAAGCTCGCCGCCGGTGCGTTCAACGTGGCGGTGTGGCGGTTCGGCCGCCCGCGTGCCAAGCTCAACTTCCGGGACATCGAGAGCAGGGAAGTTGCCGAGTTCCTCGCCCCAGATCGGAGGAGTGTGACCCGCAAGGAGGAGCAAAAAAACCGCCGCGCGTTCGTGCAGCTGCTCATCCGTCGGGACGACGAGGCCACGATGGAGTGGTTCCGCCGTGATCACCCAGATCTCGTACATGCGCAGTTGCGGCTCGACACTGAGATGGACGCGAAGATGCGAGCTCTTACATCCCGGGGATATGCTGGACCCTCAACCATTGCCGTCTCGTCGTCGGATGAGGAGATGGACGATGCATTCTAGGAGAGCCTTATGCAGGACACCGATTACGACGAACTTGATGATGTATTCTGGGATGATGTGTAGTGTACGAAGTCTAAATTTGTAGTATCCGAAGTGTCGATCTGTAGTTTCCGAAGTGCCGAAGTGTCGAAGATGTTAAAAATGTGTCAAAGGAATCAAAATTTTGACGTTTTATGTGTTCCTTGAAGTTTCAATATTTCTTCCTATTTATTTTGGGTTGCAACTAGGATAATTATGGGCTACGGTGTGCTATAAGGCCCTATAAAAATGGCATGACATGAGAGGGCCCAAGAAAGTGCCATCATGGCCCAAGTCTGGAAACAACTGCTCTGCCACTCACCGCCGTAACCATGGCACGCCACACATGCGTTGGTGACTTCGACGCGATATTGTGAACGTGAAACATGTCGCTGCATTTCCGGCGGCCAGTTATTGCTCCGTCGTGCATGCGGCTCCTCCGTTCCACTTCCCCTCCCGGTGTATAAATAGATGCACTCTTGAGTTCATCCTCTATCTGCCTCACCGCCTCCCCTCAAGCAAAAACCTTTGACGTCATAGTTTCTCGAGCATTCCTCCAGGCGGCCATGGCTCCACCGACGAAGCGGTCTTCTACCCTCATGTAGGTTCCATTTCTGTTCATGTACTTCTAATCCGTTTCTGAATTCCTCGTGATTTCATCTTTCTTAGATCTGTTTTGCCTTTTAGATTAACATCAACTTCCTATCATGCAACTATCTACATGGCAGTTTAAGCCGAGGAGAGGGTCATCTTTGATGCTCTGGCGGAGAGGGTAACCTTCCTAGAAGGTGAGCTTGAGAAGGCCATGAAGCTGGCTCACGACAATCTCAAGAAGGCAGCCGATGCCAGGAAGGAGCAGGCGCAGCAGGGCGAAGCTTTCAATGCAGCATTGCGGAAGTTGTTGGATGATCGGTCGAAGATGATGGCCAGCAACCTCGAACTGACCTCGAAATTTGGGAAACTGAAGATCCATTTAGCTCTGGCAGAGCAGGAAACTCTGACCTCTCTCCTCGTAGCTGTGATGGCCCAAGGAGCAGAGGATCCAGTGCCATCGGGGGAGCAGTCGGCCCCCTTCTGATGTTCTTTTATTCCTAGCTAAAGTTCTCTCGCCGTGCTTCAAAACTACATGCCAGTCTGCCTATATATATATGTGTGTCTGGGTGTGTTGACTGCAGCCCTCGTGCTTCTGATGTTCTGTTTAGATCGATAATCTCGTTGGTTGTATTGGGTGGTTGCTATTAATATGCAGTCTATGTTTATTTTTCTTAAGATAGATAATTCGAGTTCACAATATGGAGAAATAGATGACAGAAATTTTGATAGATCTAAGTGACAGAAATTAAAAGGGTTACATTCGACTAATGCCGATGCAAAAACATATATCGGTCGATAATTCAATTTCACAATATGGAGAAAGAAATGACAGAAATGAAAAGGGATACATTCGACTAATCTGCGATGTTCTCGTCGAACAAAACTCGCCTCCAACTGGGCTTATTGGGTCGGGAACAAAAATCCGTGATGTAAAATATATAAAACATTGAGATCGACCGGCCCATGATCAAAGGATCCAAAACGTCAAGAGCAAAGCTCACTTTTCAGCCATCCGTGACGGAAACACGCGACGTTATCAAAAAGTCGCGCTCAAAATGTCCCTGATCGCACAGAATTTGGTAGTGATTGTAGGAGGTTTACTAGCATTTGAAACCTCATTTTTACTAGTGGTGGTAATAGTACAAACTTTAGTTATATTATTCTTTCTAGAAATTTTATCTTCTCTTTCCCACCTAGCATGCAATTCAGCTAACATCCTAACATTATCATCAATCTAACTTGAATGCAATTCAATGTTTTGCTTTCTTTAACATCATGAGGCATAACCTTTATTCTAAGTGAAGGGAATATTCCCGAGAGGCAATAATAAAATGGTTATTACCTTATTCCTTGTTTATGATGAATGTTTATTTCTAATGCTAGAATTGTATTGACTGGAAACGTTGATACATGTGTGTTTAATAAACAAACAATGGTTCCTAGTAAAGCCTCCCTTTTAACTAGCTCGTTGATTAATAGATGATCAAGGTTTCCTGATCATGAACATTGGATGTTGTTAATAACGGGGTCATGTCATAGAAGAATGATGTGATGAACATATACCCAAAAGTGAATATAGCAATGCGATCAAGTCATTAAGTTTACATTGTTATATCAAACATACGAAGTAACTTATTCCTTAGACCATGAGATCATGTCAATCACTGATACCGGAAGGGTGCTTTGATGTCATAAAACGTCACACCGTAACAGGGTGACTATAAAGGTCTCTCGCGTAGGGAATTTTTAGTTTTCTATGCAACGACCCCTTCAGTTATATCAGAGCCGGATCTATGCGTAGATGTTTTGTACTTGTAGAACACATAGGTGTATGTGGGCGTTGATGATCATGTTATTGCCTCCTTGAGTATTTTATGATCTTAGTGGCATAGTTGGCTGAAGCTGCCCCAGACTAAGTTTACGTGTACTATGTACGCGAGAATGGTCTCACTTGTGGCTAAGGGGGTGTCTGTTTCTCCTACTATAGTTAAGATCTAATCTACGAAGGGTTGTTAAAAATGTGTTTATCAACGTTGTGGTTGATGTTCGTAGGTATGAACGGTTCTATCCTCGAAAGCCCTAAGCCACGTAAAATATGCAAAAAATAAATTAGAAGCGTCTAACTAGTTTTTGCTGGGCATGTGATGTGATATGGTCAATGTTACAAATTTGATTATGAGATGATCTCTTTTGTAAATTATTGATATACCGAAAGGTATCCATATGGTTGTCTTATTATTGATGGACAATCAAGATTGGGGTACAATGAAACTTGGTACCACGCCGATGGAATGATGGAGACCATACCATGATGCACATGATGGAGATCAAGTGCAAGGACCATATCATATCACGTTATCCTTTATGTGATGTTAATCCTTTTATGTATCTTATTTTTCTTAGATATCATCGCTAGCATTATAAGATGATCCCTCTCACTTAATATCAAGATAATAATGTGTTCTTCCTTAAGTATGCACCATTAAGAAAGTTAGGCGTTTCGAGACACCACGTGATGATCGGGTGTGATAGACTCAACGTTCGCATACAACAGGTGTTTTCAAGCATAACATGTACAGAATGGCCTTGAAACACACGCAATACTACGGTTCTACTTGGCGAGCCTAGCATGTACAGACATGGCCTCGGAACACGTAACCGAAAGGTAAAGCATGAGTCATATGGATGATATTATGAACATGTCGATGTTCGCCTTTGAAGCTACATCATCTCACGTGATGATCGGTTTTGGTGTAGTGAATTTGGTTCGTGTAATCGCTAAAGACGACTAAGAGAGATGTTGTTTTTGAGTGGGAGTTCATGGTATAATTTTGAATTAACTTGAACTTATTTATCATGAACAACCAATCAAAGTATTTGCACAAATTATAGTATTCATTGGAATCCACATAACTACCTTACACTTAGATTGTTAATTGAGATGTAACTGTTATGATCTTGTAAAAATTATTTAAGATTGGTACCGTATTACTGAAATTTAAAATTGAGTCCTATTGTAGATTTTCGGTATTTCCTACCTAGCTCCATATGATTAATGATTGATTGATCTAGAGAGCAACCAATTCCTACTTAGAATCCAGAGTCATGGTTGCTTCCATATTACTTTATCTTCAAAAGAATGTTTTGTTGATCAAGGTGATTTAGGAACTGAAAAGAGTTGTTTTCAGAAACAATCAAGTGAAAGATATATTGATATCTAGAAACTTATTTGTGGCAACATGACTGGGTATAATTTAGCATGACAATGTTTTCTTATATTATGTGAATATATGCAATGATTGAAGACGCTAGGCGTTTGAATATTCCAAGAAGTTGGGCGCTAAAAATTATCATCTAAATTCCTTCCTTCGAGCTTTAGTAGCTTAATCATAAAATTGTTATGATGGGATGGATTAAAAGTTTGGGTAAATTCGTTTACCTTACTTGGAGATTGCTAAGAGTGGAATCTGGAAGAATGCTATTAATATGATGATATTAGTAGAACAATCAAACTCAAAGTATGACTCAATGGGTGATAGTATATGACTAACACACCAAATAAAATGAGCTAGTACGACTAGCATTTTTTGATGTTGAATGATTCTTCTGTAAAGGAAAGGGAATATTGAAATTAGAATTACAAAAATATATATGGCAGAAAAAGAAGATAACTGGAAAAGTCCAGCGCAGGAGTATATGCTTGATATACAAGTTATAGATGTATTACTAGTTAACAAAGTATTTTTTTGGTATTTTGATACCACATTGGTTGGTATGAGTTTTCATACAAAGCAACGCAATGCAAGAAATACAAGGGCCTAAAAGAGACTAGATAGATGTGGAATCGATTATGACAAGAACAGTAATAAAGTGTTATTGTGTTCATTGTCGTATAGAACCAAACATTCATGATTTATTTTAAGAACCTAATAAGTTGTTATTTTGTTCTGGTCTTTTGTGAGAACAAATGAGATTGTTCAAACTATGACCATATTCCATAATTGATGGATATTTTAATATAAATCATGTTGGTAAAGTAAAAGTCACACCCCAGTTTTTGGATTCTTGTACTATGCTTAAGAAGACAAAAATTAGGGCCAACAATTTTTTTTATAACAACATGATTGTTTTAACTAGCATGTGTTTATGATCTCAATCATATTTTCAACACAAGTTTGTTTCTTGAATAAAACCAATACCAAATTTTCCTGAAAACAAATTCTATTATTTTTCCTGATAATTTTCCCTGATGTTTTCCTTATGTTACTTGAGTGGATTTTTATTCCAAGACTTGGATCATTCTTGTTTTCATCTTAAAACAAACTTTTAACTTGGTTGGATCCAAGAAAACAAGTTTTCGAAATGATTTATGAAAGTTTTCTTTTTAAATTTTCTATAGAAAACAATCCCTGAAAATATAGCCAAGTACCTATTTTCTACCTTTGTTTTCACTAGGCTATAAATTGTTATTTTATGATTTCTTGACATTTGATTTATCCTTGAAATATGGACTACAAGTCCATAAGCTTAGTTTTATTTTTGGATAAATAAAAATTATCTTTTGCTTGTTGTTTTTGTGGTATAAAATTAAGGCAGAAAAAGGCATTTTTGAAAAACAGATAAAAACAGAAAGTATACCTTTTCCCCTATTGTTTTCATGGCTGTAAACTATTTCAAAATTGTTTTCAAAAGATGTTTCTGAAAGTTTATAACATGGTTAACAATTCCATACTTTGAAAACAAATTTTGGGAATCATTTGAACCTTGAAAACAACCCCAACTTTTTGAACTTTTCATCTGTTTCCAACACTTCAGTCCTTAACTGAATTTTCTGAATTTCAGTGAACAGTGTGAGATAGACTTTTGCACAATTGTTTTCTTGGTGTTTCTTTGCAAACCTTGAGGTGTAGCCTGGTCTAACCTGTTGACTAGCAAGTGGACTCGAGCCAGGACACTTGGACTTGCTTCTAGAAGCCTTAGACATGAAGAAAACAAAGAGAGAGAAATGGTGATGTGGAATGGTATGGGAAGCCCATGGCTTTGACCCTATTGACCCAACCCTTGCCTCAACTTGTTTCCAAAGGCCAGCAATGACCTTGCCCATGTGTTCTCTGCCCTGGCCAGCCAGTGCCCGAGTTGGAGTGACCAAAATGGCCCCAGAGCGCCCTCATGCCACCCTTTGGCATCAACCCGAGCACCTCCATTTTTGCCCTTGCCTTTTTGCTTCAAGTACAATTACCCCGAGCCAATCCATTGCGCCTCTGCCCTCCCAACACTCTCTCACACCACTCCCTAGTCTAGATCTGCCCATGCCTAGCCCCTGGGAGTGTGCACGGGCCGGGAACCCGCCGCCGGTGACCATCACGGCCCTGTCTTGGTACAACTCGACCCGAGCCCTATCCTCTGTTCCCACTACCCTAGATCGCATCCCCACCTCCCCCTGACCCTCCCTGACTCCCGTGGTCTCTCGTTTGCAGGAGAGCCGCTGCCGTCGACCTCGCCGCCGCAGACACCCTGTGTCGCGCCACCACCTAGAGCAGCGCCCGAGCCCGATCTCGGCGCCCTGCGACGCCCCTCGACTCCAGCAACCTCCCCCGAGCCGCGCCACCCCTCCCCGAGCCCCCTAGGTGGGCCACCGTGCAGATTTCGCCGACGGCCGTATCGAGTCGGTGAGAGAGAGGAGGGGTGAGGTAGACGACGCCTGCGCGCCATTAAATCTTTGATCCATGGCCGTGTTTGAACATGAACCGTTCCCGCGCCGTGCGCGTGCGCTGGGCGCAGTTGGGCCGCCTGGTTGCCCAGCTGGGCCACGCTGTAGCCAAACCAGCCCGCGTGGCTATTTCAAAAAAAAAACAGCCCGCGTGGCTGTTTGGTTTTAGCAGAGAACTTGATTGATTGCTTTGGACGTATGAAACATACCAAACATGCAAATTAAAATCTACCAAAAATCATGGACCTAACCTTATGAGTTCTTAACCACATAAAAATTGCAGAACTAAGTTTTGGACTATATTTTTCTCACAATGGCTGTTCGGCCACAGAGGACCTATGAACATGTTTTGGACATAACTTTTTGAATCTATAACTAGAATGGGCAAAATAAAATTTCTGGGTACCTATTGAACAGATATATCCAGAGCACTTGGCCTCACGTCAAGGTGAGCTACCAAATGGAAATGCCATCCATTTTGGTAAAGGACCAGTAGGCTCTTCTGTGATTTTTAGAGTGCGATTAAAAATGCTTTTTGGAGTAAATCCAACTGGATGAGCTTTATATTTACTAGATCTATATAATCCTAGCTTAGATTAATTTTTGGAGCTCTAGATTAATTTTGATGGACAGATCTAGAAAACAACACATTTCTGTTTTGTTTTTAAGTGTGTTTTTGTTTAAAATAAAATGTGTGATTGATTTTATTTTGTTTCCTAACTTGTATGCATGTGTTAGTACTTGTTATTAAGTTGTTTGCTTGCAGAACATCTACCTTAGAAAGTGTGTGCATGTTTGGAAAATAGAATGAAAATGGGAATAACATTTGTTATTTTCTAGTTTATTATTTGGGATGTTTGTGTGAGCTAGAGCCTTGTGTGTTGGATTGACTAAACTTGTGCTAGGTTTGCTATGGATCCAGTACCATTTTGGCATTGTTATTTTGAAGTTAATACCTCTGTTAGCTTGCATGTCATTTTATAGCAAAGCATGTGTAAGATTTGTTATTCATTTGCACTAGTATTGTTTAACTAGAATGAATAGCCTTGTTTTATTTATTTTTGTTATACTAATTGTTGCCATGTGTAACCAGAGGCTTTGTAGCTCTTTTGCCTTGGTATTAGTGGGCCCATAACCCACTGGTCCCATTGCATCTTGGTTGAGGATGAAAATCCCCAACCATACATGTGTGTGAAAATAACATGTTTTACTATAGGGTTGTTTGTTATTTTCCACCAAGGAAAATAAATGGTTTGTTTCACTTATGCAAGTGAGAAGTTTATTTCTTATTTGTAAATACTAGTATGTTAGGGTGTGATTCATTTGTTAGCATAATATCCTTAGGGGTATCATGTTAGGAAAGGTTTCCCTATTGATTGCTTAAATTGAATTGTTGGCTAATAGAATAATTTCCTTGTGATTGATAGATTGTTTGTGAATGCTTCCAATTGAGTGTTTGGATTTTTCAAAAGGTTTAGTTAACTTTTCATTGAGTGCATAGCTACTGGTTGTGTAGTTTATACTTTGTTTGCTTGCTATTTAAGTAATTAGGAAATCATGTATTACTAGAATTGATTTGTGCTTGCTTAATAGATGTTTTCATAGAATTATTTTGTGGTATTGCTTACTAGCATGTGTATGGTTTGTGTACTGTTAGTAGGTGTATTCATGGTCATGACTTTCTTGTTTAGAGCTAAGCATCATTGTGGCATTGTTTGTTTCTGTAGTGTTGAACTAGTGTCACCACTAGAAATTGTGGTTTTGCTCTAGTGTTGGAATATTTTATTCTATGAGTGTATGATTTGATTTTAGCATATTTAGGAAGTTATTACTTCTTTTATGATGCCATGAATTCTTTAGTTGCTTGTTCTATAGTTGTAGAATACAAATGGTTCTTATAGCATGCTGGTGTAGAGTTTTCATACTAGTATGCTGTTAGTTCATTCCTGCCTTTATGTAATTTGTTAAGAGTATTATATTGTGTGATGGTTGTGTTTTAGATTATTTTTATGACTTTTTACCATTGATTTTAGCTACTGGTTGTTTGTTATGTTTTCATGATTGATGGATTCCAAAACTTCAAGTAGACATTAACATAGTCAATAAATAGTCTACTCACCCGTGATATGATTGTTTGTTGTTTGGACACTGTCTGAGAGATTGCCTTAGCATGAGTATTATACTTATGCTATTCTTGTGCTAGTGTTGTTGTTGTTGAACCTAGTAGTCTGTTGTTATCTAGGCATTGTTTGATTAGTGATCTTGTATGGTGATGATTTGCTTATGTATTGTTAATACCCACTGCCATGGGTATTGCTTTGTTTGTTTGTTATTATTTTAGTCACCTCGCCTTTTGCACCCACAAGCTATAATTTTGGCTTCTCGAATATCTTATCATGAGAGTGGCACACCCACTCCATATATGGTATGTAAGATGTGGGATATGGTTCTCAACCATACAGTTGCCTGTTAGTTTTGTACCCTGAGAGTTTGTGAGACAGTTTTCGCGATAACGTTTGAGTGATTGCGCTAGTATAAGTTTGATTTCTGTATGTGTTGGTTAGTTTAGTTGTTTGGTCTTTAGATCTGAGAGTGTGTCTTTTATTCTTTTACGACGCTAGAAAACGAAGAAGAAGAAGCAGTTGTGGAGCTGTGCGTCAAGTTCAAACTACTTCAAGGCCAGGGACACTAAGAGTTTTAAGGCAAGCCATCCTGATGCTTGCTGTTATACTACACTTATCATTATCTATCATGCATGTCTTACTTCTGAAAAGTTTTACAAAACTTTGATTTTCCAAAAACTATTTTTGAGTGAATACTACTACTACTACTATTATATATATTATTACTATGCCAGTATTTGATACTTGGTGTTACCAAGCCCATAGACACCATATGGTATTTATTACCACCAAAGTATTAGTCCCTAAGTGGACACCCTAAAATTATGTTTTTGAAAAACAAAGGCTTTTATGGAAAACCCGGAGAAAAGGATGATCCTTATTCACCAGAGGAATGTTGGAGTGGTCATTTTTGGGAAAATGGTGTTTTTACAAAAATGACACATAACCTAGTCTTCGCCGGACAACCTTTACCGTACTGCCACTTTACCCCAACATGGCCATGGGGCTTAACTTGAAGTTTGTTCTTGTTAGTATGTGTTCTAGCTCAATTTTCTATAAGGGCGTGACGTCCCTTGAACCGAAATGCCGCCAGTCATGAATTTCAATTAGGCATACCCAGTGAGGGATTAAGTTCTCCTCCGGGTGCGACGGTTGGGTCTCCTGCCGTGGCGGGGTGGGACCTGGTGCCGGGGAGATTACACCCAACTGAAGAGATAGACATACTCTAGCTTGAACATAGTGGATGGTTAGGATCAGTTATCTGATGTTTACATACTGTTGTTACAGTCCATGGTTGTTCACGGCGGATGTACTGGATCTGGTGGATGTGTACACTTCTGCAGAGTACAACTATTTCGAAGTAGCCGCGTCCTCGGATATGGACACTTGAATGGCCATGTAGCTAGCATTGTGTCAATGTTTTAAAAAAAAGAGTTTTCAAAAAGGAGTTGGACTTGTGAAGTTCGTAAAGGAGGAAATCTTGTACCACGGAGGTACCGAGGATGAAAAGCCAGAAGTTGTTTTACAAAAAGTTTTGCAAAGAGAAAACCTTCTTTTACAAAATGAGTTTATAAAACCTCTTGTACATGTGATATCTACAAGAGAAAGAAAACTATATTATTTTATTTTGAAGTATCTTCTTCAACATAGATACAGAGATTTTAAAAATCAACTATGATATGTCCTACATATATCATTGATAATGAACCCTATTTATAGCCTACCTATTACACCATATAAGCATACCTGCATTTGGTAAGTTACATGATGGATGTCTTGCTGAGTACATTCAAATGTACTCATATTGGTTTCGTCCCTGGTATCAACTTGCCAGATATTGAGAAGGAGTCTCAGAAGAAGATCAACAAGGAGGAGTACGGAGCTGATGGCTTTGCGAACTAGGATCGTCTCCCGGTCAGCAGTCTGTAGGTTAAGGCATGACTTGGGCTCTACTACGCTTGTGTGTGTTTAGTCTTCCGCTGTATGTTGTGTGTTGCCCTGCGTGGCAATTTTGTAGACCTGGTCATGTGACCATGTCCCCTTTGTAAGTTTTTAATGCAACCGTGTAATGGATATTGTATCTGTGTACCAACTTGATATGTTGTTCACGACTGAATTTCCCGGGATCGTGAATGTATGCATATCGAAGGTGTCCTTGAACAGTGGTTCTGGGGCGGACCTCACAGAGTTGGTATCAGAGCTATCCTGCCCTTAGGAGACCTTAGTTATCACGGACGTTAGCTAGTACTCTGACAATTAAAGTAAACAAAACCAGGTCACTAAGATGACTATTTTCCAAAAGATTCTATATTCCATCCCCTCTGAGATTTTGAAAACTCTATTTACACTAAGTTAAAATGGAGCATCCTAAAACTTTGCACACCGTTACCTAACATAATCTACTTTAAAACTTTGTGTAGATGGCAGTTGTCTTCACCGAGTCCTTCCAGCTGGGATCGCATGCACCTTGCTACCGCCACTTTGAGGAGGATTTGATCAAGATGACTCATCTTATCGGTCGTCCCACACCTGAGTTGAAGGGAGCCCAGATTCACCATGATGGACGAGAATTGTCCTGGTTGGTGGTCTGCACCATGCGTGCACCATTGCTAGCACCGTCAACCCTAGAGATCACCTGGGAAGTTGTGGAGAACAGTTGGGAAGATGGTATCCTTAGAGTGATGCAACTGACCATCGCCAAGCTCGCGAACTTCTTCCACCGCAAGTTTGCAGGCACCCCCTATAGATACTTTGGAAGACGCGACGAGGATGACAAGCCGATAGAAGTCACTGGAGACTTTGTGTTTGCTCGTCACTTCCAACACTTGGAGGGACAGATGTACAACACCCAACTCTCCCTTGATAAGGTTAGGGCAGATTATGACCTCCGAGGCAGAGAGATAGACCAGCTGGAGAAAAGCCTGAATGTTTCTTCTGCTACCGAGCGTCGTCTCAAGGTACTAAAGAAGACCATGAAGTACACTGAATCCCAGCACCGCACACGAGTGAGAGCCCTTCAGCTTCAGCTTGCATCCAACAAGGCTAGAGTTGAAGAGTTGGAGGAACAGCTACGCGCTTCCTCAAGCACTTAGGATTGCCGCAGGATAATAGGAGATTATGTTGCTTCTACCCAGACGCTTGTTTGTTTGTGTTGTGTGAACTCTGCTAAAGAGCTTTTGTGTGCTAGATGTGTTGTAAGCCTTATGCTTTTGCTTTGTGAAACCTAGGTTTGTATTATGCTTGTTGAGACTATGTCTCATGTGTGTGCTAGTCTTTGTTTGTGATTGTGATTGCTTCTTAGATGCTGGTTTGTTGTTGTGTTATCTACCGTTCTCGTCTTTATGAGTCGGTTTGTTTCACAAGCTTTTCAAAACAAAAACTACCTTTTTGTCTTCTCTCGCCTTATACCACCCTGGCTGCCCTACAGTATTTGACTCATCTTGGCACTCTTCAATGTTGAGAATAATGATGTCCTTGTGAGAGAACACCCCCACCTGTTTGCAAGTTGAGAGTCACAAAAGGAAGGTAGCGACGCCAGGAGAAACTAGTTCATGGGTGACTCGCAGCGCCTTGCCTGCGATGCCACAATCTTCAAGGAGGCGTGTGAAAGTCAAGTCTAGAACCACGGGTTGCTTTACCGGTGGACAGGAAGGAAATTTCGCTCGCGATTGTTCCAAGAAGAACCGTGTTCTAGCTCATCCTGATGAAACCCAAGAAGCCCAAGGTCCATCCCAAAAGAAACGCAAGAGCCTGATGAGTGGACCTCGAGACCAAGATGGTGTTGCAGAAACCCCTGCGACTCATGCCATAGCCAATGGTACGTTCTCGAACCAAACCTGTAAAACCCCATCGTTGTGTTTGACTTCGTACCCTGAAAAATCCGACGTAAATGGAACACTAGAAGTGTCACGTCGGACTAAATATAATATCCTAAATAATTAGCGATACTAACCTAACCTCATCCAATTTTCGTTTAATACTTTACAGAGTTGGTAACATAACCTCATTTAATTCCAGTTTAATACCTTACATAGTAACTTACGGAGTTGGTACCTTACAGAGATGGTATCACCCGTATAAAAATTTGTGACAACTTTTCCAAAACCAAAGAGAAAGGTGCCCTAGGATGATTCTATGGCTGTTTTGAAGAAAAGTGAAAGGTTGGAAAAAAATATTGGATGGATGAACTATGATTGTTACTAGGTAACAAGATCTCTCGTATATATGTTTTGGAGGAACCAGATTTTTGATAATGAGATGGTGGAAAACTCATTTGTGGTTTAGCTTAGGAAGGAAAGATTGAGGATCATATGATTTTAGTGGATTTGAATTAGGATATAATATCCGGGGATAACCAGTTGTGGACCCCAAAACTTGGAAGATTACCTGCATCTAAAAATTGTAGGCTGGAAGAAATGTTGTGAGGTTTAGAAATATTGGTGGAAATTATTGGATGTTAGGAGGCACTTGATATATAAGGATATTGGATTGGTTAGGAGTAATTTTTGAGAATAATTTTATGCGGGAATGATGATGATAATGTTTGTCTAGGTGATTCTTATCCTGGATTTTAGCAGAAAGACTGAGTGTATTTAATAGATCATGTGAGATTGAGATAGATATGGGATGTTGATTACAGATGGACCTGAGGAATATTGGATTTGATATAGGAAGAGATTAGCGGATATAACATGATGATTTTGGATTTTGAAGAAATCAATATGGCTTGGATTTAGTAGATGATTATTCTTGATGATACATTCTCGGAGTTTGTCATGCTCTATTGAGATTGTTTGGGAAAATGATTTAGTATTGATCAGGAGATAGGAGTTTGGAGTATTTAAAATGATTTACAGGAGTAGTACAGAGTTGGTATATGATTGTTGAAATTAATGGTTTAGACTTAGCAATATGATCTTGGTGAAATATCTTTGAGGGAGATAAATGATTTGAGGCTTGATTATGTTAGATTAAGAGGAAGATAGTGGATTTTCCTGGATTTTGGAAAATGAGCAATGGAACACTCATGCTTAATAAATATTGGTGGATATCCGATTGATTGATCTATTTAGTGATGAGGGAGTTATGCCCCAAAGAAGATATAGTGGTATGATAATATTATCAGAATGGAAACAAGTAGTTCTTTGTCTGAAGAACAAAACCTGATTAGATATCATTGGTTTTCAGGAACGATAAGTTCGAGGTTTAGAACATGGCACCCGGACCTTTGAAAAGAAAACTAAATTGTCGGTGGATTTTGGTAAGATTAATCAAAGGGGGAAAGCCCCTGTGAATAATGTTACCAACCACCAGCACTTGCTTTGTAAACAAATCATCTAACATTGTTTGTTTGACCATACCCTCTTTTCGCTTGCCTGCGAATCTCGGGACGAGATTCTTTTAAGGGGGGAAGGTCTGTCACACCCCAGTTTTTGGATTCTTGTACTGTGCTTAAGAAGACAAAAATTAGGGCCAACAATTTTTTTTATAACAACATGATTGTTTGAACTAGCATGTGTTTATGATCTCAATCATATTTGGAACACAAGTTTGTTTCTTGAATAAAACCAATACCAAATTTTCCTGAAAACAAATTCTATTATTTTTCCTGATAATTTTCCCTGATGTTTTCCTTATGTTACTTGAGTGGATTTTTATTCCAAGACTTGGATCATTCTTGTTTGCATCTTAAAAAAAAGTTTTAACTTGGTTGGATCCAAGAAAACAAGTTTTCAAAATGATTTATGAAAGTTTTCTTTTAAAATTTCTATAGAAAACAATCCCTGAAAATATAGCCAAGTACCTATTTTCTACCTTTGTTTTCACTAGGCTATAAATTTTTATTTTATGATTTCTTGACATTTGATTGATCCTTGACATATGTACTACATGTCCATAAGCTTAGTTTTATTTTTGGATAAATAAAAATTATCTTTTGCTTGTTGTTTTTGTGGTATAAAATTAAGGCGGAAAAAGGCATTTTTGAAAAACAGATAAAAACAGAAAGTATACCTCTTTCCCTATTGTTTTCATGGCCTTAAACTATTTCAAAATTGTTTTCAAATATTTTTATGAAAGTTTATAACATGGTTAACAAGTCCATACTTTGAAAACAAATTTTGGGAATCATTTGAACCTTGAAAACAACCCCAAATTTTTGAACTTTTCATCTGTTTCCAACACTAAGAAATTTTTCTAAGTCCTTAACTGAATTTTCTGAATTCCAGTGAACAGTGTGAGATAGACTTTTGCACAATTGTTTTCTTGGAGTTTCTTTGCAAACCTTCAGGTGTAGCCTGATCTAACCTGTTGACTAGCAAGTGGACTCGAGCCAGGACACTTGGACTTGCTTCTAGAAGCCTTAGACATGAAGAAAACAAAGAGAGAGAAATGGTGATGTGGAATGGTATGGGCAGCCCATGCCTTTGACCCTATTGACCCAACCCTTGCCTCAACTTGTTTCCAAAGGCCAGCAATGACCTTGCCCATGTGTTCTCTGCCCTGGCCAGCCAGTGCCCGAGTTGGAGTGACCAAAATGGCCCCAGATCACCCTCATGCCACCCTTTGGCATCAACCCGAGCACCTCCATTTTTGCCCTTGCCTTTTTGTTTCGAGTACAATTACGCCGAGCCAATCCCTTGCGCCTGTGCCCTCCCCACACTCTCTCACACCACTCCCTAGTCCAGATCTGCCCATGCCTAGCCCCTGGGAGCATGCACGGGCCGTGAACCCGCCGCCGGTGACCACCCCGGCCACGTCTTGGTACAACTCGACCCGAGCCCTATCCTCTCTTCCCACTGCCCTAGATCGCATCCCCACCTCCCCCTGACCCACCCTGACTCCCCCCCGTGGTCTCTCGTTTGCAGGGGAGCCGCCGCCGTCGACCTCGCCGCCGCGGACGCCCTGTGCCGCACCACCGCCTGGAGCAGCGCCCGAGCCCGATCTCGGCGCCCTGCGACGCCCCTCGACTCCAGCAACCTCCCCCGGGCCGCGCCACCCCTCCCCGAGCCCCCTAGGTGATCCACCATGCAGATTTCGCCGCCGGCCGTATCGAGTCGGAGAGAGAGAGGAGGGGTGAGGTAGACGACGCCCGCGCGCTGTTGGATCTTTGATCCACGGCCGCGTTTGAACGTGAACCGTTCCCGCGTGGCTGTTTGTTTTTCTTTTTTGGTTTTAGCAGAGAACTTGATTGATTTCTTTGGACGTATGAAAAATACCAAACATGCAAATTAAAATCTACCAAAAATCATGGACCTAACCTTATGAGTTCTTAACCACATAAAAATTGCAGAACTAAGTTTTGGACTATATTTTTCTCACAATGGCTGTTTTGCCACAGAGAACCTATGAACATGTTTTGGACATAAATTTTTGAATCTATAACTAGAATGGGAAAACTAAAATGTTCTGGGTATCTATTGAACAGATCTATCCAGAGCACTTGGCCTCACATCAAGGTGAGCTGCCAAATGGAAATGGCATACATTTTGGTAAAGGACCAGTAGGATCTTCTGTGATTTTTAGAGTGAGCTTAAAAATGCTTTTTGGAGTAAATCCAACTGGATGAGCTTGATATTGACTAGATCTATCTAATCCAGCTTAGATTAATTTTTGGAGCTCTAGATTAATTTTGGTGGACAGATCTAAAAAACAACACTTTTCTGTTTTGTTTTTAAGTGTGTTTTTGTTTAAAATGAAATGTGTGATTGATTGTATTTTGTTTCCTAGATTGTATGAATGTGTTAGGACTTGTTATTAAGGTGTTTGCTTGCAGAACATCTACCTTAGAAAGTGTGTGCATGTTTGGAAAATAGAATGAAATTGGGAATATCATTTGTTATTTTCTAGTTTATTATTTGGGATGTTTGTGTGAGCTAGAGCCTTGTGTGTTGGATTGACTAAACTTGTGCTAGGTTTGCTATGGATCCAGTACCATGTTGGCACTGTTATTTTGAAGTTAATACCTCTGTTAGCTTGCATGTCATTTTATAGCAAAGCATGTGTAAGATTTGTTATTCATTTGCACTAGTATTGTTTCACTAGAATGAATAGCCTTGTTTTATTTATTTTTGTTATACTAATTGTTGCCATGTGTAACCAAAGGCTTTGTACCTATTTTGCCTTGGTATTAGTGGGCCCATAACCCGCTGGTCCCATTGCATCTTGGTTGAGGATGGAAATCCCCAACCATACATGTGTGTGAAAATAACATGTTTTACTATAGGGTTGTTTGTTATTTTCCACCAAGGAAAATAAATGGTTTGGTTCACTTATTCAAGTGAGAAGTTTATTTCTTATTTGTAAATACTAGTATGTTAGGGTGTGATTCATTTTTTAGCATAATATCCTTAGGGGTATCATGTTAGGAAATGTTTCCCTATTGATTGCTTAAATTGAATTGTTGGCTAATAGAATAATTTCCTTGTGATTGATAGATTGTTTGTGAATGCTTCCAATTGAGTGTTTGGATTTTTGAAAAGGTTTAGTTAACTTTTCATTGAGTGCATAGCTATTGGTTGTGTAGTTTATACTTTGTTTGCTTGCTATTTAAGTAATTAGGAAAGCATGCATTACTAGAATTGGTTTGTGCTTGCTTAATAGATGTTTTCATAGAATTATTTTGTGGTATTGCTTACTAGCATGTGTATGGTTTGTGTACTGTTAGTAGGTGTATTCATGGTCATGACTTTATTGTTTATAGTTAAGCATCATTGTGGCATTGTTTGTTTCTCTAGTGTTGAACTAGTGTCACCACTAGAAATTGTGGTTTTGCTCTAGTGTTGGAATCTTTTATTCTATGAGTGTATGATTTGATTTTAGCATATTTAGGAAGTTATTACTTCTGTTATGATGCCATGAATTCTTTAGTTTCTTGTGCTATTGTTGTAGAATACAAATGGTTCTTATAGCATGCTGGTGTAGAGTTTTCATACTAGTATGCTATTAGTGCATTCCTGCCTTTATGTAATTTGTTAAGAGTATTATCTTGTGTGATGGTTGTGTTTTAGATTATTTTTGTGACTTGTTACCATTGATTTTAGCTACTGGTTGTTTGTTATGTTTTCATGATTGATGGATTCCAAAACTTCAAGTAGACATTAGCATAGTCAATAAATAGTCTACTCATATGTGATATGATTGTTTGCCGTTTGAACACTGTCTGAGTGATTGCCTTAGCATGAGTATTATACTTATGCTATTGTTGTGCTAGTGTTGTTGTTGTTGAACCTAGTAGTCTGTTGTTATCTAGGCATTGTTTGATTAGTGATCTTGTATGGTGATGATTTGCTTGTGTATTGTTAATACCCACTGCCATGGGTATTGCTTTGTTTGTTTGTTATTATTTTAGTCACCTCGCCTTTTGCACCCACAAGCTATACTTTTTGCTTCTTGAATATATTATCATGAGAGTGGCACACCCACTCCATATATGGTATGTAAGATGTGGGATATGGTTCTCAACCATACAGTTTCCTGACGATAGTTTTGTACCCTGAGAGTTTGTGAGACAGTTTTCGCGATAACTTTTGAGTGATTGCGCTAGTATAAGTCTGCTTGCTGTATGTGTTGGTTAGTTTAGTTGTTTGGTCTTTAGGTCTGAGAGTGTGTCTTTACGACGCTAGAAAACGAAGAAGAAGAAGAAGTTGTGGAGCTGTGCGTCAAGTTCAAACTACATCAAGGCCATGGACACTAAGAGTTTTAAGGCAAGCCATCCTGATGCTTGCTGTTATACTAAACATATCATTATCTATCATGCATGTCTTACTTCTTAAAAGTTTTACAAAACTTTGATTTTCCAAAAACTATTTTTGAGTGAATACTACTACTACTACTATTATATATATTATGACTATGCAAGTAGTTGATACTTGGTGTTACCAAGCCCATAGACACCATATGGTATTTATTACCACCAAAGTATTAGTCCCTAAGTGGACACCCTAAAATTATGTTTTTGAAAAACAAAGGCTTTTATGGAAAACCCGGAGAAAAGGCTTAGCCTTATTCACCGGAGGAATGTTGGAGTGGTCATTTTTGGGAAAATGGTGCTTTTACAAAACTGACACATAACCTAGTCTTTGCCGGACAACCTTTACCCTACTGCCACTTTACCCCAACATGGGCACGGGGCTTAACTTGAAGTTTGTTCTTGTTAGTGTGAAGTAAAAATCATTTTAACAAGATAATCAAGTATTTATGATTGGATCATAAAGGATAAAGTTTGAGTTACAAGTTTAGCAAAACATCTGAGGAGTTGCAGAATTGTTCTACAACTTATACTTCTCGAATACCCCACATTAGTTTGGAGTATTCAAAAGACAAAATCAAATCTTGTTGGACATGGTAAGATTAATAAAAATGCCATTATAAATTTTGTAGTTTATACATTAGTGACAACCGCTTTTTCACTGAAAAGAGCACCATCATAATCCGTTGAAATTGACAACATATAAGATATGGTTTGGGTAGTGACCCGAATTGTCATTTTCTTAAGTTTTGGTATGCATTGCATGTGTAAATTTTTTACAACCAAAATAGGATAAATATATGTTTATAAGGTTATCCCAAATAAAACATTGGGTATTTCTCCTATCGCCGAGCCAAAAGACAAATGTCGTTTGTCAGAAAGGGTTGATTTCTCTAGAAAGTAGTTCTTGCGAAACAAGTGAGTGGGAGGGCAGTACAAACTCAACGAGATTAGAAAATCTTTGTTATCATGTCAAGAGTAGCGCAGCACTAGAAGTTGTTCCGAGGTTTCCTATTTTGACTAAATAGAAGACACTACAAATGTTGTAGATACTTCAAATGAGTTTGCAAACTGAACGACAAAAGTCCAAAAACTTTGTACTTAGACCAACTTACGGTTTAAGAGTAAAGTGTTGTTTAGACAACAAAAGGACCTGGACCTTATAAAGGAAGCAAATGATAGGCACTGACTTCGTAAAATTGACTATGAGTCATTATATCCGCCATAGTATCCTTGTATGAATATCAAGTATGTGACTTGGTAATCTTCTCGATAGGCTTGATGCCTAACGATAGCAAAAGATGCTATATAGCGACAAATACATGGATTTTTACATCCTTTGAAAGTTGTACTTATCGAAAAGTTGTTTTCGACGAAGTTCAAAGAGTTGACTACTACAAGATTTTGATCTTCTGTAGTGATGTTTTAGTCTTTGCGGAGAGTTCTAGCAAAAGTTACATATTATGATATGGCAGTTGAATAACAAAACCAACTCTGCTCTCGACGAAGTTTGATCAAAGATGTGTACTTGACACAGTCCGAGAGTTCTGTAAAATTCAAAAGGTAGCTAGAAAGGTATGCACACTTCAATGGTTGAAGTGAGCATAACGAAGTTGAAATCTTTACCTTAATGAAGTTATCAAAAGAGTTTGATTCCATCATGAACGATAAAGATGCTTGTAGAATTACAAGAAATTAAGTGGGAGCGCTATGATATATTTCCAATGCTTTATGTAGATGACATATGGTTGATTGGAAAATCTGTATTTTAAATTAACACGGTTAAGATTTTCTTATTGATGAAAGGCTTAGAAGATACTCCCTTCGTTCGCTTTTATTCTACATTCTGGGTCATGATTTTGTTCGGAAATAATCTACTTTATGGATGGTCCCCACCCTTGTAATTAAGAGGAGAGAGAGGCCACACACCATGCATGCGTAGAGATTGGCCAAATTATATAGAATTTGCATGCATTTCATTAATTAAGAATGGTTTAACCAATAGGGTGATTTGTTTCTTGTGAGACCTATAATTATGATGCATAGAAGCTTGTGCAAAGTGTTCTAATAAATGGTATGCTAATTTGTCTGGATTTTTCCAAGATGTAGATTAAATCCGAACGGAGGGAATATTGGGCATCGATATCTATAAGAGATGGATTGAAGCTCCTGATATGATTGAAGCCAAATTACATAGATGAAATATTGAAGTAAGTCAATATCAAAATGACAAGAAGGAGTTCTTGTCACATGGAAAATAATTGAGAAAGATTCAAGTGTTTTGACACATGATGAGCATCATTGAAATTGAGATTTCTAAGTCATGTTTCCATGCTATGTACACAACCAGATAAGTCCTATGCTATAAAATGTTATAGCAGGATAATTCATATGATGATTAGGCAACAGTGGGAGAGATCCTTGTGTGATTTTAGAAATGATAAGGATATGTTTTCCTATG
Organism: Alopecurus myosuroides; assembly: GCA_028641055.1. Lineage (NCBI taxonomy): Eukaryota > Viridiplantae > Streptophyta > Magnoliopsida > Poales > Poaceae > Alopecurus > Alopecurus myosuroides. The sequence continues at coordinate 160,957,688 of CM054060.1, read as the reverse complement.
TAGTAATGACAAAATGTTAGTTGTAATATGTCACACTAATAGTCTTGTCATATATTCAAATAAATTTATCTCAATTAAAATACGTGACGAAGGGTAGCACAATAGGCTGGAAGAAAGTTCCTTGCTGGATTTGAAAGAGGTTCAAAATTAAAATATTGTGACAGATACTACAACAAAGGCTAAAGTATATCATTGTGTTGATAACTGATAATAAGCGTATTTTGTGTCAAGGACTTCTTTATTGAACTTGGTCAATTTCCAAGAATGCTGACACTATGAAGCTACATTTTCAAAATGTTAGTAACATTAGTTTAAGCTGAGGAATTAAGGTATCACCGGAACTTGGTGAATTTCCAAGAATGCTAACACTATGAAGCTACATTTTCACAATGTTAGTGACATTGATTTAAGCTGAGGAATTAAGGTTTCACCGATTGACCATATATATACAAAGCCATCTCATTAGAGAATGAGTGATGCGTGTAGACGCAAAGAACATGAAAATACAATAGGACCTGAACAGTTCAGATCTTTTTGATGATGTTTACCACATGAGAAGCATGGTAATAACACTGGAACGCCATATGTGTTAAGTGCTTACAGACTAGATTATTGACTCTAGTGCATATGCCCGAGAGGCAATAATAAAATGGTTATTATCTTATTCCTTGTTTATGATGAAAGTTTATTTCTGATGCTAGAATTGTATTAACCGGAATCTTTGATACATGTGTGTTTAATAAACAAACAATGGTTCCTAGTAAAGCCTCTCTTTTAACTAGCTCGTTGATTAATAGATGATCAAGGTTTCCTGATCATGTACATTGGATGTTGTTAATAACGGGGTCATGTCATTAGAAGAATGATGTGATGAACATATACCCAAAAGTGAATATAGCAATGCGATCAAGTCATTAAGTTTACATTGTTATATCAAACATACGAAGTAACTTATTCCTTAGACCATGTGATCATGTCAATCACTGATACCGGAAGGGTGCTTTGATGTCATCAAACGTCACACCGTAACAAGGTGACTATAAAGGCGCCGTTAGGTATTCGGAAAGTATTAGTTGAGGATCATGGATCAAGAGTGGGATTTGTCCATCCAAAATGACGGAGAGATATACTATGGGCCCTCTCGGTGATATCACATCAACACCGCTTGCAAGCACGTGATATGATTACAAGGATGTTATATCATGGGAACGAGAAAAGAGTACTTGTCGGTAATGAGATTGAACAAGGTATGGTTGATACCAATGATCGAATCTCGGACCAGTAAAATATCGCGAGATAAAGGGAATAGTTCACGACGTTGATGGTTCACACGATCACGAGAGTCATCTCTGAATATATAGGAGTCATCACGGATCTCTAGATCCTGCTGTTGATTATTGATCGGAGAGGAGTCTCGATCATGTCTATCTTATTCGCAAACCATAGGGTGACACACTTAAGGTTCGATGACGCGTTTGAGAGGATACGGAATATCGAAGAATATTTTGGGCAGCACCGAAATTGTTTCGGGGAAATTGAAATAGTTCAAGGGGTTTTTCATCGAATGGTTGTTAATAGAATTACCAAATGATTCGAGGTGCTATATGCAAAAGTTTTTTAATAGAATTAACAAATGCTGAAATAAAGAAATAAAAATGTTTTATTTATTTATTAAAGAAAAACTCTTGGATTTTCTAAGTGGAGTTTTAAGGGAAAATGAGTGGGTGTGAGTGGAGTGTCCACTCACATGATGAGGGAACAGGTGGGGGCACACCCATGGGCTGGCCGCACCCCCTTGGGCTGCCTCCCCCTCTCCTATGAATAGAGGGAATGAGCTCCCTCTCTCTTACACACTTGCCCACCTCATTTCCTCTCCACCCGCTGCTCAATTCCATGGTCTCCGGCTTGGCGAAGCCCTGACCGTGGGATTCTTCACCACCACCACGTCGTCGTGCTGCTGGAGTTCTGAGGGATCATCTACTTCCGCGCCCCGCTGGATCGAGGGAACGGAGGTCTTCATCAACCGTACGTGTGACCGATCACGGAGGCACCGCCGGATTGCGGTGCACATATTCTCGCTATCGGGATCGGTGTGAGTACGACTACGCCAACAATGAGTTTTGATCTCGTAACGCTTTGCGTATTCGAGGGTATGTGTTCTCCTTAACCCTCTCTTTGCCCGTTGCACTTTGTCTCCTAGATTAGATCTTGGCCTTTCGGGTGTCTCTCGCGTAGGAATTTTTTTGTTTCTATGCAACGAACCCTTCATTAAGAAGATCAACATCAAGAGCAAGGCTATCAAGTTTAGAAGAAAGAACATCAATTTTGCCAAACTTTGCATCAACAGATTTATTAAAAGCAGTGTGTGTACTAATGAAGTTCTTCAACATGTTTTCAAGATCAGAGGGTACACTTCTATGGTAGTTGTAGGAATTACCATAAGAATTGACATAATCATTACCATTATTAGAAGGATATGGTCTATAATTGTTACTAACAAAATTATGCATATAAGCATTGTTGTTGAAAGTATTGTTTTAATTAAGTTCACATCAACATGCTCTTCTTGAGCAACCAAAGAGGCTAAAGGAACATTATTTGGATCAACATAAGTTCTACCATTCACAAGCATAGACATAATAGCATCAAGCCTATCACTCAGCAAAGAGATTTCTTCAATAGAGTTTACCTTTTACCTGGTGGATCTCTCTCAGTGTGCCATTCAGAATAATTTATCATCATATCATCAAGAAGCTTTGTTGCAGCACCCAAAGTGGCGGACATAAAGGTTTCTCCAGCAGCTGAATCCATAAGGTTTCTTGAAGAAAAATCCAGACCTGCATAAAAGGTTTGGATGATCATCAAAGTAGTCAGTCCATGAGCGGGACAATTCTTTACCAAAGATTTCATTCTTTCCCAAACTTTAGCAACATGCTTATTATCAAGTTGCTTAAAATTCATAATGCTACTTCTTATAGATATAATGTTAGCAGGAGGATAATATTTTCCAATGAAAACATCTTTACATTTAGTCCAAGAATTAATACTATTTTTAGGCAAAGATAGCAACCATTCTTTAGCTCTTCCTCTAACACAGAAAGGAAATGATTTCAGTTTAATAATATATCCATCTACATCCTTATATTTTTGGTATCTCACAAAGTTCAATAAAATTATTAAGGAGAGCAGTTAGGGTAGGCTTAATTTCTCTCTCTCATAAAAATATTTAATAGGGAATGCTTAATTTCATAAAAAGCAGCAGTAGGAGCATGTGGAGCAATAGGTGTACTAATAAAATCATTGTTGTTTGTGCTAGTAAAGTCACAAAACTTAGTGTTCTCAGGAGTACTCATTTTAGCAAGATTAAAAACAGGATAAAAATAACAACTAGAATAAGATTTTTTTTGAGTTTTTGATATAAAGAAGCAAACAAGATAAAATAAAATAAACTAGGCAAAAACAGAAAGAAAGTAAAGAGATTGGACGTGAGAGACTCCCCTTGCATAAATCCTCTTTCTCCCCGGTAACTGCGTCAGAAAACAAGCTTGATGACCTAAGAACACACGCTCGTTGGGAGACCTCAAGCGGAAGGTATGAAGAGTACACGGGTAAGTTTTCTCTCAGTAAGAAATCAAGGTTTAATCGTACCAGTAGGCGAAAGAAATCACTTCTGAAGTTTGATGACAACTAATGTTGGCAGGCCGCACAACTAGGCTCAGCAGCAACGTGGAATCTGCACATAACACAACCAAGATACTTTGCCCCAACGAAACAGTGATGTTGTCAATCTCACCGGTTTTGCTAACACAAAGGATTGGGTGTATAATGTGGAAAAAGATGTATGATTGCAGTGAATGAAAGGAAAACAATGTTTGTAGTAAAAAGAACAGTGCTTATAGTGGTTGTATTATCAGTGTAAAAGAATTGACCGGGGTCCACAGTTCACTAGTGGTGTCTCTCCAAAACAGATAGACAACATGCTGGGTAAACAAATTACAGCTGGACAATTGACATAAACAAAGGCTGCACCGTAGTGCATATGCAAGACATGATGATTACTATAAGATTCATGCGGGCATTACAACATAATTCATAGACCATTATCCAACTGTATCTATGACTAATAATCCACCCTCAGAACATAATCCAAGAAGACTTTGGGTATTAAGTTGCAAGCAACAGATTTTTGCATTAAGTAAAGTGTGTAATGTAAATAATATAATTTATCCTTAGACAAAACATTATTGTTTTCTCCCTAATGGCAACAACACATCCCCCATCCATCAAGTTTCTATCACTCGAGTATAAATGAAAGGGAGGCATGAGCCCACTATCGAGCATAAATACTCCCTCTTGGAGCTACAAGCATCAACTTGGCCAGAACATCTACTAGTAACAAAGAGCATGTAAGATCATAAATAACATAAACATGATAGATTGATAATCAACTTGACATAGCATTCAATATTCATCATATCCCAGCAAACACAACATGTAGCATTACAGATAGATGATCTTGATTATGTTAGACAGCTCACAAGATCTAAACATGGTGGCATAAAGAGGAGAAGATAACCATCTAGCTACTGCTATGGACCCGTAGTCTAAGAATGGACTACTCACGCATCACTCCAGAGGCAGGCATGGTGATGTAGAGCCTTCCTGTGATGATTTCCCCTCCCGGAAAGGTGCCGGGGAGAGCTTCAGAACCCTCCCGAACTAGGGTTGACAATGACGGCTGTTACAGAACTTTTCGTGGATGGAGGGTCGGGTATTTAGGGTTTTCCCTAAAAGAAGTATAAATAGGCGAAAGGGCGATGTCGATGGGCGCCCGAGGGGCCCACACCACCTGGTGGTGTGGCCAAGGGAGGCGCACCACCCTATGGTGTGGCTGCCTCAGGGCCCCCTCCAGGTCTCCTCCGGACTCCGTGTATGTGACAGAAAAATAAGAGCATATGATTTTTTTTCATCCAATTCCGAATATTTCCAAAACAATTTTTCTGAAACCAAAAACAGTAGAAACAGGAACTGGCACTGTGGCATCTTGTTAATAGGTTAGTCCCAGGAGAACCAAAAAATTATGTAAAGTGTATAGAAAACATGTAGCAAATGGCATGAAAACAACATGGAACATCAGAAATTATAGATACGTTTGAGACGTATTAGGACTAGTGGCTGGCCGAGGAGATGGCACGCCAGAAGGCCTCCAAGGAAGAGTTTGAAGCTCGCCGCCACGATCGTGACGTGGGCGGCATCGGCATCCTCGACGACAGCGACGACCAGACGCCACCGGCGAAGAAGCCTTCCGTACGGATGAGTTGCGTCATGGATCCAGCCGCGTCCCGAAGGATGAACCACCCAGCGACGACGACTACGACGAGGCCATCTACCACAACCTCAGCATGGAGTAGTTTTTTATGTTTTAAATTCGAGGTTGTATCCAACTGTCCTATAATCGGTCGTTTATGCTATAAATTTAAGTCAATTGGAGTTTAAGTTTTGAATTTAGCGTATTTTGGCCGAAACTTGCTGTTATTTGCCGGATTCTTTGGCCCAACGACTGGGAAGGATCGCCCCCTAGGCCAAAAGTTGCACCTTCACGCCCCCAAGCGGCGGTTTTTGCGTCCGAAAAATAGGCCTGGAGGACCGAACGAGTGGAGATGCTCTTAAGCTGCAACCGGTAGAAAAAAGTGATCCGTCCTCTGTTGTGCTGTCAAATTTTGTTTTGACGAAAAAACTAGACAGAAACTCCGCATTAACAAAAGTTACGGTTTTTTAGTTTGCATATGAAACTCAGCTTTTATTTTTCACTAACCAAAGGTCTGAAAACCAGCGTTCAAAAACTTATACTTCCTCCGTTCGGGTATTAGGTCATGGAAGGAGGCAGGATACTCAATCTTCTGATGTGTCCAAGAGAACTGGACTAGAACAACATGCGTCCCAAAGAGCCTTTGATGCGGCTGCTGCTACTGACAACAACAACAACACCAACTACATTGGGCTCCTTGTTGCACATGTAGATCTTGGCGAGGGTGACCACACCTCCCCCTCGAGCTCCTTCTGCAGGTTTGGTTGCACCTTACGTATGACCTGGGCAAAGCGGGACTTGGGGTCCAGGCATAGAACGTTGCAGTAGACGCACACAAAGGCCATGTGAAGGAGGCCCTTGCATTCCTCATCAATGATGTCGTCTACCTCGTTCGAGATCTTCTCAAGACTTTCTACGAGCGAGATGAGGTACTCTCACCAGGCAGCGTCGCCTTGTCCAAGGGGAATGCGGAGAATCCCTCGGTCAAGGCGCGCCACCGCGTCCCCGACACGCTCGACCAACTGCTCGAGAAGCTCGGCACGCTGGTGAGCACACGCTTCCACCGCACTGAGTCGAGCACCATGTGTCGCCCCGCCGTGCCGACTCGAAGGAAGGCACAACTCCTCCCGCATCTGAACGATCTCGACAGCGAGATCCTCCTTTGCCTTGGTCCCCTCGTTCAAAGCGACATGCGATCTCTGAAGGTACCTCTTGAGGTCCTCTACCCCGACAAGGTCGCTTCAAGGCTTCAGACTTGCTCTTCAAGTTCCCCTTCTTGTCGCCAAAGTTCTTTTCCCATGAGGCCAGCTCCTTGTCCCGCTAGGAGAGTCCCTCCTCACGATAGTTCATGTTTCCCTTGCGAGTGGTGTCATTTTCCTCGCGAAGGACCACGGCGGAATCTCTGAATGCGAGCTTTTCATTGCTAGCCAGCCTTCCACTCACGCTCAGCCAGTTTCTCCGCACGGAGCTGGGACGCTTTCTCGGCCTCTGCCAGCACGCCTTCCCGGTGTTGCACCTCTTCCCGCCTCAGCTTTCGGGAAATCTTGAGGCGCCATCGGCCTCTCGGCCCCTCCAGTGATGACTGCCCAGGGGGCGTCGGCGGAGAGTGAGTTCGTACGGTTTCCTCCGGGGAGGCCTCTGGCCCAGAGGATGCTGAAAGCGCATTTCTTCTCCCTCTATGTTTTGTGTGTTAGTTAAAAACACAAGCGGCATTTGATTATGTGTTAACTAGTGCAGATCTTACATGTATATCCCTCAAACCACCAAACACCAAAAAGGTCGAAGGGAACATCAAATTTCTACCTCTGGTCTGGCAGGAAATTCTGGCCTGGAAAGGCCGGATAATCCGCCCCCTAGAACCAGAGGTGGAAAATGACTAAGGACCTGGGTGCGAGACTTAAAGAAGCCCACAAGAAATTTGGCCGGATTTTTCAGTATCCAGGGGCCGGATATTCCGGGGCTAGATAATCCGCCCCCAAGGGCCGGATATTCCACCCCCATAGTCTCGGTCAGCAAAAATTGGCTAAGGAAAAGATGTGGGGCTTGCAGAAGCCTGCCGGAATTTGGGTCGGATTATTTGGTCTGAGGGCCGGATAATTCGGAGGGGGGGGGGGGGTGATGCGGATAATCCTCCCCTTCTGGGGCCGGATATTCCGGACCAAAATTCCTGCAACGGCCATATTTCAAGAGGGGCTATAAATACCCCTTTCCTTTTCAACCTCAATCCAGTTCGTTCAAGGCATTACATGCACATTTATTAAGCTCAACAAAACCAAGAATCTCCCAATCCCTCCACCCAAGCTCGTTCACCTTCGGAAGATTGAAGGAGAAGGCCCCGATCTACATCTTCACTGACCCGTTCTTCATTTTCCCCTCATTCACTTGAGGGAACCTAGTCTAGGGTTTCCTTGTGGAAAAACTAGACCTCATTGCTACTCTTGTTGATTCTTGGTGATTCTTGGGAGCCCCCAATTCAGTTGTGGGTGTGTGTGCCTTAAGCTCATTGTAAATGATTCAATTTCCTCCTCAAAGGGAATCAATAGTGGAAGGTGAACTAGGCCTTCGTGGCGAGGTTCACCGGAGAATAGGGTGATGCCTTTGTGGCCTAGAGTAGGCCTTCATGGTGAAACTCACATCCCTCCAACGAGACGTACTCCCCTCAAAAGGAGGAACTCGAGATTACATCCTTGTCTCCATGTGCTTCCGTTATCGGTTACCTCGTTCCCTCTCCTTTACTTTGTATTTGTATCTTGTTTATTTTTGTTCTTTTCATATAGGTAATTCACCGCAGTTGCATATCTAGAGAATTTACCTTTGTTTTTTTTGAAACATTTTCTACTGCAGACCTTTGTGTCAAGCCTAAATTGAAGAAAAAATAAAATTGGTCGTAGCACCTATTCACCCCTCTAGGTGCCCATACTATCCGTTCAGATGCCACAACCTCCATGGGTGTGGGTGTTGCCGCAGGATTCTCTTCAGAAAGCATCGGAACCACCGCCTTCTCAACCGGATCGCGACCCTCGTGGGCGCAAGCGCGGCATGGACGGGCAAAGGCAGGGGCTGGCTGGAGCTCCATCATCAGCGCCTTCTCCTTCAGTGGAGGAGGGAATCGCCCCTGGCGCCTCTGCCATTGAATGGTCCGCATCCTCGGCGTGGGGCTGTTGGGGGACTGGCGTCGTAATGTTTCCTGTCCCGGGCGGCTTCCCAGACATCCCCACCGCTCCTTTGGTCACCTTTTCATCCTCGGTATCTCGGGCGGGAGTCTCCACGGATCCCGCGTGACTTCACCCGTAGATTTCCTCGGGGAGGGTTCCCCGGCTGCGCCCCTTGTCCCGCCTTCGGAGCCTATGACATGCTTTCCAGGGGAAGAAAGCACCACCGGACTCATCGCGGCCAGGTCACTCTCACAAGTCGCCCCTGCGGGCCCGACGGCCCCGGCCGAGGCCCCGGCCTCGGTTTGTACGGGATCCCTGGCAGAGGAGGACATAGCGGACCCGCGGGGGCTAGGCTGGAGGCCGCGCTGCTTGTCCTGGATTTCTTCTAGCGATGTCCCCTACATCGAATAAGGAAACAGATGGTTCAACACCATCGGTTACGCTCCTCCCCGAGCCAATGAGGAAGAAGAGAAGGGAGATTACTCGCCGGATGCAATGTAGCATCCGGGAAATATCCTCCTAAGGGGATGTGTGGTTGTGCCGGAGCCCTTGTGGAGCTGCGTCTCCTCCGCGAGGGACCTGGCCCATTTCTCCCCAAGGAGCTTACTGGGTCTCTAGGCGGCGTCCTTCGACCATCGCTCCTCTTCGCTGCCCTAAGCTGGGGGGGGCTCTTGGGGGACCTCCTCATTATCAGCATGGTCCCAAATGCGGAGAAGGGGCTCGAGACTCGTGCCCATATCCGGAAGGCTCTCCCCCTTCATCATCGATCGAGGAGCTTGTGTCCACTCTGTTTTGGGACTGGCGCTTCTCGGGGAGGTGACTAGTGCTACGAACTTCCTCTATGCCCATGGAGGTCATGGAGGCGTCCTCCTCCTCCTCGTCCTGGTCGTCAAAAAGAGGGTTTGTGTTCCTCCTCTTTTTCCTGGCCGCCAGCAAGCACCGCTGGTCAAAGTGGGTCGTCCCCTCGAGGAGCTTGTTCTTGTCCTTCTCCTCCAGGAAGTACAACAGATCGGTCCCCTCATGGATATCTTACACCTCTGCATCGGCGACCAAACTCTTCACGAGGGCACTAATGTTGCCCTCGCTGCGCTCCCGGTCATCGTTCCTCATGGGGTCCTCCAGAATAGAGTACCCCCACACAGGCTCATTGTGCAACTAAAGAGGGGCAATGGATCTCCACAACAATTCCTTTGCCACCATCTTGTCGGTCAGCCCACTCTCGCGCAGCGACGAGATCCGGTCCAGGAGGGCATGAACCCTCGACCGTGAGAGCTTGCTCTAGCACCAGCAGGGTGTTGGACAGTCGGCTCAGTGGGAACATCGAAGATGGGATTCTCCTTGCAAAGACCCACGAACACCCACCGATAGCGAAAGTCCTCCACCTTCTTCGACTGGTCCATCTTGATGAAAGTTGCAGGGCTGCTGCAGTGAAAGGAGACACAAGAAGTAAATTTATTCCTTGCAGTGAAGGGCAAACATAAGAATTGGCGAAAGAGGGTGACCGACGGTTCTACCCCTAGGAACGCCTCGCAGAAGTAGGCAAAAACCACCAGTATGGTTATGGAGGATGGACACAAGGAAGAAGGAGAATGGAGGCACCATCCCGGCATGGATACAATGGACATACAGAGGGTGGTCACGCCTACCGAGGGCAGCTCTGTGTATGGAGCCCAACCGCAGTTTGGTGAGGCCCCAGTCGTTGAAGAGGCTGGCCATCGATCAGAGGATCTTCTGTAGACCCTAGGCGTCCTTCACGCGTGAATTATCTAGGTCCGGTTTGGCGGTGAGTGCGGTGGCCGCCGCCACTACCTGGGCTCTCTCAACTGCATGGTTTTCCTTAGGCATGGCAGGTGGGAGCTCTCAAATCTCGCGGAGTACAATGTGCAAAGGGGGATGAAGAAGAAGGAACCATGCAAGAGAAGGAAGCAGTGAGCGGAAAGATTCCCCTGCTCTGTGATGGTGCAGATTGTGCACTCGTTGGGAGACCCCAAGAGGAGGGTGTGATGAGCACAACAGTAGGAAATTCCCCTTAGTTAAGAACCAAGGTTATCAATCCAGTAGGAGGAAGAGGACCTTCGGAAGGTTGATGCTAGTGACGGTGGTGCTGGCGCTTCACTGGTGTCAGCAACAACGTGGAACCTGCACACAACACAACCAAAATACTTTGTCCCAACGGTACAGTGAGGTTGTCAATCTCACCGGTCTTGCTAAAACAAAGATTAGACGTATAATGCGGAAAATGGTGTATGCTTGCAGTAAGTAAAGAAAGAAGGAAATAACAGTGGTTTGTTTAACAGTGTAGGAAAAAGGACCGGGGTTCATAGGTTCACTAGTGGTGTCTCTCCATAAAAGATAGCATGCTGGATGAACAAATTACAGCTGGGCAATTGACAAATAGAGGTTGCACCGTAGTGCACATTATAACATGATGACTACTATGATATTTAGTGCGGACATTACAACAATATACATAGACCGAAATCGATCTGCATCTATGACTAATAATCCACCCTCAGGTTATCATCCAAACCCCCTTAGGTATTAAGTTGCAAGCAACAGATAACTGCAGCATTAAACAATGTGTGTAATGTAAGCAATGATTATGCACGCGGGCACTCTCACCGCTGTTTTCTCCCTAATAGCAACAACACATCCTCCCCCTTCACGCTTCTGTCACTCGAGCAAGGCGGTGAGGAGGCATGAACCCACTATCAAGCATAAATACTCCCTCTTGGAGTCACTAGCGACTACTTGGCCAGAGCAACCATTAGCAACGGAAAGCATGCAAGATCACAAATAACATATGCAATAAAGACTATAATCAACTTGGCATGAGTTCAATATTCATCGGATCCCAGCAAACATAGCATAGAGAATTACATAAGATCAATCTCGATCATGTTAGGCAGCTCACGAGATCTAAACATGGAGGCATATGAGGATAAGAAAACCATCTAGGTACAGCTACGAACCCGTAGTCCAAGGATGAACTACTCATGCATCACTCCGGAGGCAGGCATGGTGATGTAGAAACCTCCGGTAATGATTTCCTCTCCGGCAGGGTGCCGAAGACAGCTTCAGAACCCCCTGGTCTAGGGTTGACGGTGACGGCGGCTGCAGAACTTTTCGGGGATTTTTGATCAGGTGTTTAGGGTTTTCCATCCGGGGGATTAAATAGGCGAAAGGGAAAAGGCGGTGGAGCTCTAGGGGCCCCACACCCATAGCTGGCGCGGCCAGGGGCCGCGCCACCCTATGGTGTGCCCCCTGGTGCCCGTCTTCGACTCTCCTTCGGTCTTCTGTATGCTTCCGGGGAAAATAGGCACTTCGGCCTTTGTGGGGTCCAATTCCGAGAATGTTTCCAGAACAACTTTTCTGACACAAGAAAACAGCAGAAAACAGGGAACTGGCACTTGGCATCTTGTTAATAGGTTAGTCCCGGAAAACGTATAAAACTGCTATATATAAGGGAAAAAACAAGTAGCAATTGATATAATATGATCATGGAGTATCAGAAATTATAAATACGTTGGAGACGTATCAAGCATCCCCAAGCTTAGTTCCTACTCGTCCTCGAGTAGGTAAACGGTAAAACACAATAATTTCAGAGGTGACATGCTACTAACATAAATTTGATCAATCTAATGTAAAACATATGCACGCTGAGATCATAGAACTTCAAACACAAACATGATAAATAAAACTTTAATAATAAAGCATAGTAATTACTTGTATCACGAAGAGTATCTCAAATAAAGGATCATGAATAATAATGCAAAAAAGGTAAACGTTTGTTTCAGGTATAGAGAAATCATGGCAAAGTGATATTTTGCTAGTCCTTAAGAGTGGGGCAAAACATAAATGCCAGGACACCTTCAAAGTTCATGAGGAAGACTAGTGCAAATAATTTAAGAACAAATAATATCACATCATGAAGTAATTATTGATGTTTATGGGACAAATGCACATAGAACTCAGAATGGCAAAAATGCTCTCTCAACTGTGCATAAAGTTAGAAGATGGAGACTAAACATAAAAGTAAAAGAAAGGCCCTTCGCAGAGGGAAGCAGGGACCACTCATGTGCTAGAGTTTTTATTTTATTAAACATAGGTATTAAAAGTTTGACACTGAGTGTCTGTATTTTGCGAGATGTATGCTAATGTCAACGAATGGTAAACGGAAAATACAGTACGTCACAAGCCAACTGGATTCACAAGAGTGGCTCCCATGTGAAGGACGCATATGGGTAGAAGGTCAGCCCTCTTTCTCTTTTGTTTACACAATTATGCTTTGACTGATAAATCAGGGGCAAAAATAGTGAAGAGAATTTGTTTGTATTAATTTGGGGCTGGACACCCTGCTGCCAGCTCTTCGATCATTTGGATAAGCGGATGAAGCCACTAGTCCAGGGTGTGAAATCCAATCAACAAGTGAGATAAAGATTCTCTATTGACGTCCTCATGAGCAAAAACAGGAACATAAAGTAGGAGTAATTTTGAAAGTTTTACAGGTAGCACATGAGCAATTTACTTGGAGTGGTAGTTAAATACCACATGTAGGTAGGTATGGTGAACACATTGGAAAAAAACTTTAGTTTAAGGGAGTTTGGATGCACGAGTAGAGCTCATACTCAGTATAGGTGGAGGCTAGCAAAAGACTGGGAGCGACAAATCAAGAGAGCATAAGAGCCATAATCATGCATAGTGACATAAGCATCATTAATTAAAACATAAGCAGTATCACAAGTTCAAAAACTAAGTGGTCATGGAGGCTATTCGTGACCGGTTAATAGTCATAAACATGGTGTGAGTATGCGTCAAGTCAACCAAATAAAACATTCGAAAGAGAATACCATATATTGATGCTTTACTATGACAAGAACAACTCATGAATCTTTCAAGACATATTAAACACTCTCAGATATTTGAGGCTATTCATGCTACTCAATAACCACAAGGATTTAAAACTAAAATAACATTTAGCATGGCATGAAAAAGTTCTAGCAACCGTCTATACAAGCTTCTACTAGCACTGTTATAAATTCTGCTTCAAGCAACAGTTTTCTTCTCCCAACAAGTACCATACAAAACATGCTTTAACAAAAATACTCTTTATGATACAACAAGAAAACATGATAGTACTCACACAATACTACTAAAACTAACATCTCTAATAAGAGATGCATGCAAAACGGGAGCCAAATAAATGCAGCAGCCAGACAAGATTAAGAATACAAAGTATTCTCATGAAAAAGCGGAGTGTGTCACTCTCCAATAAAAGAATGCTGGAGTCCAACCAAGTTTATTGAAAAAGTAAAAACAAAATGAAAGAAAAAACAAAAACAAACTTAAAACAAAAATAAAATACGCTCCAAGTAAAGCACATAAGATGTGACCGAATAAAAATATAGTTTCACTAGAAGTGACCTGATAATTTGTTGATGAAGAAGGGGATGCCTTGGGCATCCCCAAGCTTAGACGCTTGAGTGTTCCTGAATTTTCTGGGATGTACCAACGTGGCATCCCCAAGCTTTGGCTTTTCACTCTTCTTGATCACATCATATCATCCTCTTCTCTTGACCCTTGAAAACTTCCTTCACACCAAACTTCTCACAATCTTCATTAGCAACGTTAGTGCAATCGAAATAATAAATTCACATGGTTCAGTTTCAGCACAAGTCTCAAAAACACATTAGATACCGTCACAACTTCTTTTAAAACTCTTTTTCTCAAAAGAACACCAAAAGAAAGAGATTAAGATGCAAATGCAATAAATGACAGAAATCTGTCAAAACAGGACAGCAGGTAAAGATGATTTTTTTTCGAAAATCTTCTGTTGCTCAAATCAAAAAGTAGTCAACTAAGAAAAGTTGCATATATAGCTCAGGATTACGCACAAAAAAACTCAGGTCATTTTGAATTTTCTGTGATTTTTTCGGAATAAACAGTGGACAGCAGAAATCTGTTTCCTGCGCAGAAATCCGAAATATGGCCTCAACTTTCCACTAGAGGCTTTACTTGTCTCAACAAGAACACAAAAGAAAAGATACATCAGGGTTGCTAAGGAAATAGACAACACCCAGGTGCAAAGCACACCAAAGAAAACGAAGAAAAACAGGTTCAAAAGAGAGAAATAAAACGAGTTTTCTCCCGGTAGCGCTTTTCTTTAACACCTTTCAGCTAGGCATAAAAAGGTAACTCAAGTATTTTCAGGTGAATAAGCATCCTCTATAACTTCCTCTAAACCATTATTTGCAGCAATAGGCACTCTAGATGTTTTTGAAGATTCAACATGGAGGTCACTCTTAGTTTCATTAATTGTTTTAGCAATTTTCAGCACATATTGAGATTTGGGTTTAGCTATCTTGGGAACATACATGAATCTTTGCTCCTTTCCCACAAAGGCTTTCTCCTTTTTAAATTTAAGAGATGAAAATGTTGAGCTTAAAGTTCCCATAGCATCCTCTAGTTTACCAATCCTAAAATTTTGATTATCATGAGTGTTGCTAGCTTCTAGCGCAGTGATTCTTTTATCAATAGTAATTATTAATTCATTAACTTTGCTAGCATTATCAAGGAAAATCGGTAAGTTCATTTCCAAAGAGTTTAGTTTATCAATAACATCCTCCAAAGTGATCTCAATTTTAACAGTTGTAATGGGGGTGCTCCTACTAAACTTTCAATCAAATGGCATACTTCCAAAGCAGGAGTTCCTAGAAAATTTCCACCCGTAAGAGTATCTAACACATGCCTATACGAGCCAGAAATACCAACATAAAAGTTCCTCAGGAGTATAAAGGTAGAATATTTTTTTGTACATTTATTATGATCATCATTTATTCTATACCAAGCATCTTTTAAAATCTCTCCCCCTTGTTTCCAAAAAGAACGAACCTCAACATCAGGAATACTCATTCTAGTGAAATAAAAGCAAGCAAATAAATAACAGCCATGAAGTAATTTTTTTTGTGTTTTTAATATAGAGAAGCAAAACAAGACAATAAACAAAATACAGAGATTGAGAGTGAGAGACTCCCCTTGCCAGAAGACTTCTTCCTCCCCGGCAACGGCGCTAGAAATTATCCTTGATGGTGCAGATCGTGCACTCGTTGGGAGACCCCAAGAGGATGGTGTGATGAGCACAAAGTGGGAAATTCCCCTTAGTTAAGAACCAAGGTTATCAATCCAGTAGGAGGAAGAGGACCTTCGGAAGGTTGATGCCACTGATGGTGGTGCTAGCGCTTCACCGGTGTCAGCAACAACGTGGAACCTGCACACAACACAACCAAATTACTTTGTCCCAACGGTACAGTCAGGTTGCCAATCTCACCGGTCTTGCTAAAAAACAAAGATTAGACGTATAATACGGAAAATGATGTATGCTTGAAGTAAGTAAAGAAAGCATGAAATAAAAGTAGTTTGTTTAACAGTGTAGGAAAAAGGACCGGGGTTCATAGGTTCACTAGTGGTGTCTCTCCATAAAAGATAGCATGCTGGGTGAACAAATTACAGCTGGGCAATTGACAAATAGAGGTTGCACCGTAGCGCACATTATAACATGATGACTACTATGATATTTAGTGCGGGCATTACAACAGTTGTCGTGGTGGTGTCACGGCAGATGCCATGGGATGGCTAAAGATGTGGGGACGAAGGACGCTGGAGGTGCTCGGGGAGGGATCACGCGACGAGTAGCCGCGTGAGGTACGAAGTAAACACTGCAAACAACACGATCTACCCAGGTTCAGGGCCCTCGTGAGGAGGTAAAACCCCTACTCCTGCCTTTCTTTGTGTATTTTGGTATCTCACCGAGTAGCCACAGTACAAAGTTCTTGCTACCGAGTAGCCACTCTCCTCTGGATGATGAACTAGGGCAAGAACTAGGGTTCCCTCTAGGTCAAGGTGTGTTCCATCCTCACGCAGGAGGCGGCGGGGCACCTTATATACATGGTGCCCAGCCGGATACGTCCAAACATGGACAAGTGTCGACATAGTGTGCACATCGTCCTTCTTCCGGGTTCCCGCTGACAGCTTTGGTTCCTAACCTTGGCTGCATCTGGAAAGTCGTTGGGCAAAACAAGGGGACAGACTGGTATCACTGTACCTAAGCACAAAGTAGGCCCCCCTTATCCTGCCACGGCCTGCTTCCATGCTGTCACTGTCAGGCAGGCCGGTCCCAGATGAACAGTAGTTCGAATGCTGCCAAGTACGGACCCAGGATACACGGGATCCTGTGTCAGAACGGCTCCTTTGACTTTCTGGCCCGAGTAGGTTCCCGCCAATTGTTCCCGCCATTTGTACTCGTGCCAACTCTTCTACTCGAACATAGAGAACTTGAATGATTCTTCCTTCTGGTCATCTTGAGGTGAGACCGAGTAGCAGTCGACCGGGTAGCGAGTACCGGGTAGTCGGCTACTCGACCAAACCTCTCTTCTGTAAGACGCCTTTACCACTTGCCTTTGCCCTACTCGGGGGTAACCCCCCGACAGCAGTCCCCGAAGCTGGTTGAGTCTTGCGAACTCGTTCACTAGGCTCTGCCAGCTTAAAACCAATCTCTTCCTCATAGCCCTTGAACCTCAAGATGCCGAGTAAAGCCTCCGAGTAGCTCTCTGAAAAGTATCTTGCGTCTCATGTCTGCCGAGTAGCACTTGCTTTCTACTCTGTAACCGAGTAAAAAGACTTAGAGAATTTTTCTTGAATTGAGCCTCTGCAGCGCAGAGCACGATTCAGCCCTCCGCGCCGCAACTGGACACGCGTCAGGCATCCAGGCCCCCGTCGTTTCGTTGCCCAGGACGCATCATGCCACGTGCCCAGTTTCCAGGTAGTGGGCCCACCCACTCGTCACGTCCTATCAAGAGTAATAACTGGCCACGATTTGGTGGTAGGATCAATTGCGGCCGTTACGCGCGCATCCCGCGCTTGTGTGCGTTTCCAGCCGGCCACAGATCCCACCACACGCCACGATCGATCCCACTTCCACGATGGTAACGGTAAACCCGCGGAGGGGATATAAATACCCCCGCCGGTAACTTCCTTTTCCCCTCCCTTCACACTATTCCTCTTTCGTCCTTTGTTCTTCTCCGCCACCGAGCTCTCCGCCGCCGCGCAATCTTTCGCGCCGCCGCGGACTCACTTCATCCAACCAACTCCTCTCGATTTCTTCCACCGCTCCTACTCGCCACCATGTCTCGCGCCGGCTGGGCCGGCTCGGTCGTCACCGCTGAAGATTGCGCCTGGCTGGTGAACACCCGGAGAGTTCCTCCCGGTGTGGAGTGCCGGGCGCCTGACGGCGAACTCGCGCCAACCCCGCGGGAGGGTGAGCACGTTGTGTTCCTCTCGCACTTCGAGCGCGGCTTCGGATTGCCGGCTTCCGACTTCCTCCGCAAGTTCTTGGACCACTTCGGCCTTCAGATGCACCATCTACCACCCAACGCCGTCGTCTTCCTCGCCTACCACGCCGTGGTGTGCGAGGCCTTCCTCGGCATTCATCCGACGACGGATACCTGGCTGAGGTACTTCCACCTCCGCCAGCAGACCATCGGGAAGAAGGACAGCGCGGGCGTTGGCTGCGCCACCGACACCGGCTGCGCCATGATGGTGCAACGGGCGGGGACCAACCACCCCCGTATCAAGGGGTTGGACTCCGTCCGAATGTGGCAGAAGACATTCCTGTATATCAAGAACATCCCCGCCGCGAAGGGAGCAAAGGTAAGTGACCGAATCAACCTGCCCGCTTGGAGCACTCGTGCTCCGACCGGGATGAATTGGAAGGAGAAGCCCGCCAACGACGACAACGCCATCGAGATAGAGAACAGGCTTGGTTGGCTGAAAAACCAAGGCCTCAAGAATGATGATCCGGTGGCTTGCTGGATCAAGAACCGAGTGCTGCCTCTGCAGGAGCGCTGCCATCTCATGTGCTACATGGGAGGCCCCCGCGACTGCACCAGGACAACCACCATCGAGCTCGACAACATTGACGTTCCTGCGCACGCAAGGACCATCCTGATGACGAGCCTCGGCGACCACTGGCAGTATGGGTTCGTCCCATACAGCCGCACGAAGCCGATTGAGCGGGTGAGTCCTTCTTACTCTGTTTTCTGCATATGCCTTCCGAGTAGATAATTCCGACTAGCAACTGCCCTCTGTACCGAGTAGGACACTCAGTCGAATAGCCTAGGCTTAATGTGCTTTGTGCCTGCACGCCTCGCCGGGTAGCCTACTCGGGAACAATTCTTAGGCTTAGTATGCTCCGTGTTTGCACGCCTATCCGAGTAGAATACTCTCCTGCTACTCGGCTAACTTGCGATTCTTCTTTGTTCTTCAGACCCTCAATCGCCAGCGTATGGAGAGCTGCGAACGTTTCGAAGGCAACTGGTCTGCTGATCGCGAGGAGGACGACGTGCCCTCCTTCGATGCCGCAGATCAAATCAACCTTGCACACTCCCCCACAATGGAGAAGCGCGACGCCGAATCATCTCTTCGCGATTGGTCCGAGGACGAATTCGAAGGTAATTGCTTACTCATTTTGCTTGTTTCCGAGAAGTGCCAATCCATCGCTTGCTGTTTCTGATTCGCTTCTTTTTTCTTTTGAGTCCATAGACGATGTTGCCGAGGAGAATGATGGTGAGGATGACGATCAGAACAAGGGCGATACGGCCCTTGTCGTCAAGCCTCTGTCCGTTGCCGCTCCTGACACCCGCAAGCGTACTGGCAGTGGCGCCCAAGAGCCTCCCGCCAAGAAGAAGAAGCCAGCCGAGAAGGCGACCAAGAAGGTCGTGAAGAAACCAAGGCGAAAGCTCGCCTCCACCAGCGCGTAAGTTTCTTCTCTGTGGTCTTCCTTCTTGTACTATGTTATTGTTCCCAATCCCCTTCTGATTTCTGAATTTCTTTTCTCTGCAGACCTCCCATGGACGCGAACGCTGCTCTCGCGCCTGATCAGCCTAAAAAGCCAACAGTGCCACTTATCAACCTCGACGATGACGAGGACAACACCGCCAATGCCCAGAGCACTGATGCTCAAGGAGCAGATTCAGAGAAGCAGCCCCGTGCGGAGTCAGCAGCACAGGACACTGCCACCCACCAGGAAAGACCCCCTTCTCCTCCGGCCAACACTGCCGAGGAGAACCAAGACGAAGAGATGCAGGATGACACCGCCCTCGAGCGGCCAGAGGCTGAACAGGAGCAGCCAAACACAGACGCTGCAGGCCAAGCGAACCCCGCTGCCGAGCAGCGGGTAGAAGATGCCACCGCCACGGATGCCACTATGACAGACGCCTACCCACTGAGTGATGCGCCAACGGGCGCCGCACCGAGTAGCGCCCAGCCGATTGGCGCACCGGATAGCGCGCCCCTGGCGCCGCCAACTGACCAAGTCAGGAGACAAGCCCTAGATGCTTTGAAGGAAGAGGTCGAGAAGAGGGCAGCCGATAAAGAAGCTGCTGAGAAGGCAGAGGCTGAGAAGAAGGCAGCCGAGGAGGAGGCCGCCGAGAAGGCGAAGACCAAGATTGAGGGGAAGAAGGCCAAAGATCCCGAGAAGCAGCGAGCCGAGAAAGAGAAAGCGAAGAAACAAGCCAGAGATCAGATGCCACCTCCGACCTCGACTGGACAGTTGGTTATTCGCGCGTCCGGCCCGGTTGCTACTGCTACCTCCGCCGCTCTTGCTGCTGCTGGTCAGCCTTGCTTCCCGGACTACATGGTGCAGGTTAGTCAACAAAACCAGATCGGCTTCTCTCCCCAGGACAAACAAATTGCCCTTCAGAAAGGAAGGAAAGCCGTAGCTGTGAACTCCCCTCCCCCGGCTCCAAACCAGAACAAGTCCGTCACTATTGCTTCTCGGGGAGTCCAGGATCCAGCGATAACATCACGGAGCCTTGAGCAGGTACTCGACACCATTGGCTTCATTGACGCCAAGTGGGACAGCAAGGTTCTCGGCACGGACAATTGGCATGGCCTTGGGTTGGGCGCAATCGATCACATGCGCGTTGAGTGGAACAAAGTGGATTTGGGTTACAAACCCATGACTGTCTCCACCGAGACTGCCACTCTCGCCGCCAAGATGTTCCTGCACCGCAAGAACGCCGAGGACATCGAGCAGGCTTATGCGGTGAGTCTTACTTGCTCTTTCCGAGTTGAATTTTTCTTCTCTCCTGTTCATCTTCATTTTCCTTTACTCTCACCCAGTCCCCGAGATTCTGGCCGAGTAGACGGATACTCTCCGAGTCGCCTCCTACTCGGGTTGAATCTCCACTTCTTTGCCTGACTTGCTTTCTTCCCGCTTCTCAGGATAGCGTTCTGAAACGTACCAATTTGCATCATGTGCTCCTCTGGAATCATGCTATCGCCAGGAGGCGAATTGTTGCACTGGAAAAGGAGAAGGCAGCTGCGGAGGCAACGAGCAAGAATGCTAATGATAGCACTCAGCAGCTGGCCGAAGTAAAAGGTACGCGTTTAGCTGCGCGGTTGCTGCGTTTTATGTTTACGCCCGCTTCTGCTTTCGTTTGCGCTAACCATTCCTACTCTGCAGATAACCTGAAGGCTTTAGCTGAGGAGCACGAGAAATGTCGTGCGTTTGTGGAGGACGCCGAGGCCACCATCAAAAGATTAGAAGGTGAGTTGTCGTTTACTCGGTTTGCCTCTTGTTTCTTTTGCTGCTCTGCTTCTCTGCTAACCTTGTCTGGCTCTTCGCAGAAGATCACAAATTGTTCGTTGAAGCTCACCAAGACTGCGTCAAACCAGAAGAAGTGCAGCAGCAATTGTCCAACCAGGCCGTGGAGCTGGTAAGAGAGCACACTTCGGAGGTTGAGAAGCTGCAACTCCAACTGCAGAAGGCACTGCAGGATGCTGTCACACTCGGTGAGGAGAGGGACCGAGTTATCGCCGAGAAGGCCAAGGCTGAGACAACCTTCAGAGCCAAGGAGAAGGCCCTCGAGCAGGAATGCGAGACGCTGAAGAAGTCCAACGCTGGGCTCTTTGCTCAAATGAACGGACTTCGCTTGCTCGAGGAAAGGCACATTGCCAATGAGGAGGAATGGAAAATTCAGTTGCAGCAGCTGCGCCACGAGCTTCACAGTAAGTTTTCTCCTTTTGGCATTTTTTCTTCTCGGTTCTGCATCTTTCCTTCTCGGTTCTCGTGACTGAATTCCTTCCTTGCTTCTATGCAGAAATCTTCCCTGATCTCGTGTCCGCCTGTGCGCCAGCCTTAGCTAAGGCTCGAGCAGCTCGCCTTGAGAAGGGCGAGGCCTCGGACACCAGAGCCGAGATCGAGGACAGCTTGGTGGTGATGAAGGGGCACTTCGAACGCCTAGCCGGCGTGGGCACCGACTTGGTGCGCGTCGGCTTCGCGCTCCACAAGCTGTTCTGGCCTGAAGATGCCGCGCCGACAACGATTGGTGGCCTTGCTCTGAAACTGCAGAATGTGAAGGCCGAGCTGAAGAAATGGCGCGCCTCGGGAGCTCGGGCAGGTGCTGACTTAATGCTCCTCTGCGTCGCCTCATGGTATGAGAATCTGAATATGGAAATCATCCGTGGGAAACGCGAGAAGTCCAAGTGGGAGATAGACCCCAGCTGCGTGGCCGCGCGCAAGTTGATTGCGTACAAGGTCGCGGAGTGCGCTGAGACGGATGTCTTCATCGACGGCCTCCCCGAGCCCGACACCGAAGTGGAGGAGGGCGAGGAAGATGATGAGGAGACAGACTCTGATCTGGAGTCGGGTTTCTTCGACTCCCCCAGGAGCAAGGCCGGGAAGGGGAAAAGTGTCGCCGTCGCGAGTAGCGATGAGGAGGCCGAGCACATCGACACCGCCGCACTCGAATTCGGCACCTCATCAGGAGCTGCTCTCGATGACACGGTCCGTCCCCCTGGCCAAGCCTCTGGCTCTTCTTCAGCCCCAGGGCCTATCTCGGTGGCCACGGCTACTTCCGAGCGTGATGCCGAGATGGAAGAGTCCGCCACCATCCAGTCGGAGGCGGATGCCACCCATGCCAGCGCCGACGAAGAACCCGCAAGGACAACCGCCACCAACTCGGAGGCAGAGGCAACCAGGACCACCACAGAAGATGCAGCAGCCAATGCCAGCGCCGACAACATTGCCTCTTCCACATGATTTTACCTGCACACTTTTTACTTGAACACTTATCAGATCCCCGGGATGCCGGGAGCAGATGTATCAGACTTATTTATGCTTTTCTTGCTACTCAATTTTATTTCCACTTGTTATCTTTAATTTAATCATTTTGATCAGCCTTGGCTCAATGCCGGGTTGCGTTTCCATGCGAGTCCCCGAGTTGCGTTTCTTATTCACTCTATCTTTTCATCTCTGCTCTACCTGCAACTTGTTGCTTTTTTGGTATTTGAGTCACAAGAATCAAAGAGTAGAGCTGCAAATATTTAGCCACTTAGAAACAATCATAGTAACGCAGCCCACCACTTAGCCGAAAAGACGAAACAGAGAACAAAAGTAACGAACACTCTACTCGGTTCCTGCACTTTTTCTTCCTTAGCGATTTTCGTGTGCTCATTGACCTTTTGCTTGTTCTCTTGCTTGCCATGAAGCCGGGTTTCGGACAGCAGCAGAGTCGAAGAGTTGGCATATAGGTTTAAACACAGTACTCAATACGCTTATGAGTTCTGAAGTGAAGCAACCGAATAGACAGAAGGTAAAGCCGAGTAAAAACACTTAGAACGATTTTGGACGAGGGCAGTCCCCGAGAACAATTTCAGATTGCAGAGTAGAATTTCAACTCGGATAAGAGGGTACATACACATCTTTGCTTACGAATGAAAACGACGGAGTAGAGCTACATTCCAAGGGCGCTTGGTTTCCTCTCCAGATTTATCTGCCCTGTTCGCCTGTGGTGGGCGCACATCTACAAGATAGTAAGCATCGTTGTGCAGCGCTTTGCTTACAATGAAAGGCCCTTCCCATGGAGGAGACAACTTGTGCATCCCGGCTGTGCGCTGCACAAGCCTAAGGACCATGTCTCCTTCTCGGAAAACCCTTGGGTTCACCTTTCGGCTATGATAACGCCGCAGGTTCTGCTGGTAGATAGTCGAACGTGACAGAGTCAGCTCTCTTGCTTCTTCAAGCAGGTCAACGTCGTTTTCTCGAGCTTCTCTCGCCTCCACCTCAGTGTAGAGGGCTACTCGGGGGGAGTCATGCTCTAAGTCTATTGGCAACACGGCCTCAGCCCCGTATACCAAGAAGAATGGCGTGTAGCCGGTTGACCGGTTAGGGGTAGTCCTTAGACTCCACAACACCGCTGGCAACTCGTCTAACCAACACCCAGGTGTTTTCAGCAGCGGCTCCATCAGCCTTGGCTTGATGCCTGCCAATACCATACCATTTGCTCTTTCAACTTGCCAATTGGAAGCAGGGTGCGCGACTGACGCAACGTCTAGTCGGATATGCTTATCTCTGCAGAACCGCACCAGTGCTCCCTCAGCAAAGTTTGTGCCGTTGTCGGTGATGATACTGTGCGGGTAGCCATATCTCAAGATTATGTCCTTCACGAATTTCACAGCTGTGGCTCCATCACACCTCCGAATAGGTTTCACTTCGATCCACTTGGTGAACTTGTCCACCATGACCAAGATGTGAGTCATGTTGCCCCTAGCCGGCTGGAAAGGCCCAACCATGTCCAAGCACCAAACTGCAAATGGCCAGGTGATAGGAATTGTTTTCAACTCGGAAGCAGGCATGTGAATCTTACTTGCGAACATCTGGCAGCCAGTGCAGTTCCTCACGATATCCTCAGCTTGCTGCAGTGCTGTGAGCCAATAGAATCCATGCCGGAACGCTTTCTGGACCAGCGCCCGAGAAGAGGCATGATGCCCGCATTCTCCCTGGTGTATCTCTATCAGGATCTCTTCTCCTTCTGCTGGATCCACACAACGTTGCAATACGCCAGTGGCACTTCTCTTGTGCAGAACATCTCGAACAATGGTGTAGCCCTTGGATCTTCTCTGAATCTGCCTCGCAGTCACCTCATCTTCAGGTAGAGTGCGGTCCCTTAGAAAGGATAATATGGGCATAGCCCAACTCGGTGTCTCCCGTATGGGAAACACTGGTTCGTCCAGTTCCATTGGGGCAGGCTCTTGTGGTTGCTCAGGAGGAGTAGGAGCGCTTCTCTGCAAACCGGATCGATTGGCGAGGACTTCTTCAATGAATGCGACAGCCTCCGGGTTGAGGGCGGCAGTCCCCGAGTAAGGAGTGGCAGTCCCCGGGTAGGGAGTGGCAGTCCCCGAGTAGGGAGTGGCAGTCCCCGAGTAAGGAGTGGCAGTCCCCGGGTAGGGAGTGGCAGTCCCCGGGTAGGGAGTGGCAGTCCCCGAGTAGGGAGTGGCAGTCCCCGGGTAGGGAGTGGCAGTCCCTGAGTAGGGAACGGCAGTCCCCGAGTAGAGGACGGCAGTCCCCGGGTTTCCTGCAGCACTCTCCCAGTCAATCTCCATTGGATCAGATTCTTCACTTGGCAGAGAAGGGACAAATATAGACTCCGAGTTGGGAGAAGGCTTGATGGATGGCTTCCTCAAATGCTCCAAGGCGATTCCCGCCGGGATGGATTGCCGAGAAGATCCCAACTTGGATAACTCATCTGCTGCTTCGTTCTCTGCTCGGTGAATGTGCTGGAACTCACATCCTTCGAAGAACCCAGTCATAGACTGCACCAGGAAGCGATACGATGCCATGTTGGCATCCAAAGCATCCCAAGTGCCCGAGACTTGCTGCACCACCAGATCTGAATCTCCATAGCATATGATGCGCTGCGCTCCAACCTCCTTTGCTACTCGCAAACCATGCACCACTGCCTCGTACTCTGCAACATTATTGGACGCCTTGAAATGAATCTGCAACACATACTTGAGCTGATCTCGCTTGGGTGACGTAAGCACAACGCCAGCACCAAGGCCTTCTTTCACCTTTGAGCCATCAAAGTGCATCTTCCAGTAATTTGAAACTGGAGCAGGAGGTTCATACTGCACCTCGGCCCAGTCCACAAGGAATTCCGCCAGGATCTGCGACTTGATGGCGTCTCTTCTCGCATACGCAGGAGCATACGCGGCTAGCTCAATTGCCCACTTGGCTACTCTGCCACTCGCCTCCTTGTTGCCCATGATATCCGAGATGGGAGCAGAGCTCACAACTGTGATAGGGTGCTCCTGGAAATAATGCTTCAGCTTCCTGGCGCCCAGGTACACACCATATGTCATCTTCTGGTAATGCGGATAGTTTTGCTTGGAGCTGGACAACACTTCACTGAGATAATATACTGGGCGCTGCACACTCTTGCCTTCTTCTTCTCGTTCCACCACAATCACCACACTGACTACTCGGTTAGTCGCAACAATGTACAGCAGCATTGGCTCCTTGGGTAGCGGACTAGCCAAGATGGGAGCACTTGCCAGCATTGCTTTCAGCTCATTGAATGCCACATCCGCTTGCGGAGTCCAGACAAACTTGTCACTTTTCTTCATCAGTTGGTACAGAGGCAGGGCCTTCTCGCCCATTCGACCCAGAAAATGGCTCAAAGATGCCAAACAACCTGTGAACTTCTGCACATCTTTCAGTGATCTCGGTAAAGACATGCTCTCAATAGCTTTTATCTTAGAAGGATTGGCTTCAATGCCCCGACTAGAAACCAGAAAACCGAGTAGCTTTCCTGCCGGTACACCAAAGGTGCACTTACTCGGATTCAGTTTCATTTTGTACTTGCGTAGGTTGGCAAAGGTTTCCTCCAGGTCGGCAAGCAGAGTATGTGTTTTATTCGTTTTGATGACAATGTCATCTACATACACCTGCACATTCTTGCCGAGCTGGTCGTGCAAGCATTTCTGCATGCATCTCTGATAGGTTGCACCCGCATTCCTCAAGCCAAAACACATGACACGATAGCAATAAGCCCCGTACGGGGTAATGAAAGCAGTCTTTATTTGATCAGCAGGATTGAGAGCAATCTGGTGGAAACCAGAGTAGGCATCTATGAAAGACAACAGTTCGCAACCAGCAGTGGAATCGATCACCTGATCGATGCGAGGTAGCGGGAAAGGATCCTTGGGGCATGCCTTGTTCAAGTCGGTGTAGTCGACGCACATGCGCCATGCAGTGGCAGCCTTGGGATCCTCCTTCTTCTTCTCGACCATGACCGGGTTGGCTAGCCAATCCGGATGCAGCACCTCCATGATGAAATTGCTTATCAGTAACTTGGCGATCTGGTCACCAATGGCCTTCCTTCTCTCATCTCCGAAACGGCGCATAGCCTGCTTCACTGGTTTGGCGTCAGGACGCACATGCAAAGAGTGCTCAACCAACTCCCTCGGGACTCCTGGTAGATCTTCATTGGACCAGGCGAATACATCCCGATTCTCACGGAGGAAGTGGATAAGCTCGCTTTCCTATTTCTCCGCCAACCCGGAGCCAATGATGGCTACGCGGTCGGGGAACTCGGGGTCGACCTGGACCTTCTTTGTCTCCTTGGCAGCTTGGAAAGCAGTACCGTGCTGGGTACTCGGCACACCTTGTGCGCCAGCTTGTGCGGACTGAGCCATGGCCACCACCTCGTACATCTTCTTCTTCTCGGCAGCAATCACCATCGACTCCGCCAACTGGGAGCTAGCAGAGGCACACTCCATGGACTTCTTGTAATCTCCAGAGATGGTGATGATGCCATTGGGACCAGGGATCTTCATCTTCAGATAAGCCACATGTGTAGAGGCCATGAACTTGCTCAGAGCGGGCCTGCCGAGTAGAGCATGATAGGGGCTCTGATGATCCACCACCTCAAACTGCAGGCGCTCTGTGCGGCAGTTCTCCCGGGTACCGAATAGCACATCGATCCACACTCGGCCAATCGGGTTGCATGAGATCCCGGGCACAATACCATGGAAAGTGGTCTTGCTGGGCAGCATCATGTTCTCGGCCAGGCCAAGCTTCTCGAGTGTGTCCTTGTACACAATGTTGATGCTGCTACCGTTGTCGATTAGCACCTTGCTGAACCTCACGTTCTTCTCGGGACCCAGGAAGGTAGGATCCAGCACCAAGGCATAGCTACCCGGATTGGGCATCACCTTGGGATGATCTGCTCGGGTCCACCTGATCTCCTGGTCACACCAATACATGTAGTGAGGGACAGCAGGGATCACTGCATTGACCTCCATGGCCCGCCTGTGCTGTGATTGCTTGTCGACTGGCTCAGAAGTGAAGATCATGTAGCTCTCATGGTGCTCTTGGTACTGATTGGAGCCATTGCCCCCATTGTTGCCATTGTTGTTGTTGCCTTGGTAGTTGTTGTTGTTGCCTCTGTTGTTGTTGTTGTTGCGGTTGTAGTTGTTGTTGTTGTTGTTGCGGTATCTCTCATTGTTGAAGTTCTGGTTGGCTCCTAAAGCCACCTGGTTCACATTCTCTCTTCTCGGGTACACTGGCGGCCGAGCTGCGGGTGCGCGAGTAGGCTGCACATTGGCATTGGCTGCTGGCAGGGGAGGAGGAGGAGGCAAGCCATCACTCTTGATTGCCTCCCACCACTCGCACTGCCGAGTAGTGTGGTTAGCAGGCCTCGAGGGGTGGTGAGTGTGAAAGCTGCATGGGCCATCCTTCATGTCATCGAAGACAAACTTCTTCGGCTGCTCGGAGTTTCCGCTACCCGACTGAGAGGTGCGAAATGGCTTCTTGTTGCCTTGGCCCTGGTTCTGGTTTTGCCCGTAGGCTCCAGCAGGTTTCTGCCTCTGGCTGCCACCAGCTCCAACAGTCACTGCATTCACCTCCTCGGGATCATACCGATTGTCTACTCGGCGCTTGTTGCGGAACTCGTTGCGCTTGCTGCTGCTGAAGTTTCTTCTCGGCTCAGAGGAGTCCATCAGTGGCTGAGTAGGATCACCGAGTGCGTACTGATCCGCAATCTTGATGGTCTCGGCCAGAGTGTTCGGCATCTCCCGCTGCAATCTCTGCCACAACATACTGCCATGCCTGCATCCCTGCGCAAACCAAGTGATGGCATGTGCTTCATTCACACCCTCACAGGTGTTCCTCAATGTGCTCCACCGAGTAAGATACTCGCGGTCTGTCTCGTCTTCTCGCTGCCTGCAAGCTGATAGCTGCTGTGGCCTATTCGGCCTCTTGTATGTGCTCGTGAAGTTGCTGATGAAGGCATCCGAGAAGTCCAGCCAGCAGTTAATGCTGTTCTTGGGCAAGTTGTTGAGCCAAGTGCGGGCTGGACCCTCTAGCATCTGTGGAACATAGCGCACAGCCCATCTTCTGTTGCCATTCGCGATATGGACCGCGGTGACATAATCATTCAGCCAATCTTCAGGCTTGGTGCTGCCATTGTAGCTCTTGGTGCCTCTTGCGAGCTGGAAGTTCTTCACGGACGGCTCGTTCATGATGCGCGGGCCAAAGCACTCGGGGCCAGGGGGACCCGTGCTCTCCAGCCGCGCCGACAAGCTGATCCGGTCCAACTGATGCCTCGCATCTCCAGGCGCCAGCACGCGCTCACCAACACGGTCATGAATATCATAGCCAACCATCTCCATAGCCGAGTAGCCATCATCGTACCTGTCCACCTGCACAGCTGCAGGTCGCTCCACCGGGTTGGCGACTGGTGCCACTGGGCGCGGCTGCTGCCTCTGTCGAGTAGGCTGAGCTGCGGGTTGCCGAGAAGAACCTGGACGCGCGGCTTCTCGGGCACGGCTTTGAGCTTGATGGGCTTGAGAGCCTGCTCTTGCAGCGTTGTGTTCCTGCCCGGGCTGCTGCGGCACAGCAACCTGTTTCGCGGCAGCAGCCGGGTCATACACCTGCATTTGCCTGTCTCTGCCCGAGCGCCCGCTGCGGCTCTTCTCGCGGCTGGGATGCGGAGACGAGGCCTGATCGTTAGATCTAGCCGCGTGCGAGTGAACCACCTGCGAAGCTCCAGCACCCGGGTTGGCCTTCCGGAACTCCTCGTTCTGCCTAGCGGCCTCCAACACCAACTCGTTGAGCCTCTCCTGCTGCCTGAGACGCGCTTCGCCATCCAGGCGCGGCAACTCGGCAGCCACGGCCTCTGCAGCCCTGAGCGTCTTGGCGGGTGTGCTATACCTTGGCCTTGTGAAGGTGTTGGCAGTGGCGGACTGAGCGGGAACCTCCGCAACCGTCGCCATCTCGACAGCCAAGTTGCGCCGCGTAGCGCCTACTCTGCTAGGCCTCCTGGCGACTGGCGTGAAGCCGTGAGCCTTGTTGTACTCGAGCTGGTCTAGACTCAGCTCAAGCCTGATCTTGTCCAACTCCGCCTGCTCGGCAAGCAGCTCCTGGCGCTGCCGCTCGAGCTGCTCCCTCGCGGCTAGGAGCTCGATGTCGGTGGGAGTGGGCATACCAGGTCGCGTAGCAGACGCGGGGATGACCGTAGACGTGGATGGCGGCAAGTTGCTCTCCTTCTTGTAAGGCCGGTGAGTCCTGCCACCAGCAGCCGGTTCATCAAGATCCTCGATGACGGCCGCAGCGCCAGTAGCAGCTGCGCCAGTGTTTGCTGCCAAGCCTGTCACCATCACCTCAGCGCCGCTCGCAGAGCTGCATGCGGGCCTTCCGCGAGCAGCAATCACCGCGGGAGGATCCTCCGCGTCATGCACCAGCTCGGGGTACGCGCTGTTGGCGACGGTGGCGACGTAGACGAGGTGAGAGCCGAAGGAGATCACCGAGCCGCCCTCAGGCATGGCCATGCCGACGAAACAGCCGGCGTTGTCGGTGACGAAGTCGAAGGAGCCGAATCTGTGGACAAGGCCACAGACCACGCGCTCCGCTGAAGAAGATCCCGGCCGAACAGAAACTCCAGCCAGCGCCGCTGGTTGCCCCACGGTGGGCGCCAACTGTCGTGGTGGTGTCACGGCAGATGCCATGGGATGGCTAAAGATGTGGGGACGAAGGACGCTGGAGGTGCTCGGGGAGGGATCACGCGACGAGTAGCCGCGTGAGGTACGAAGTAAACACTGCAAACAACACGATCTACCCAGGTTCAGGGCCCTCGTGAGGAGGTAAAACCCCTACTCCTGCCTTTCTTTGTGTATTTTGGTATCTCACCGAGTAGCCACAGTACAAAGTTCTTGCTACCGAGTAGCCACTCTCCTCTGGATGATGAACTAGGGCAAGAACTAGGGTTCCCTCTAGGTCAAGGTGTGTTCCATCCTCACGCAGGAGGCGACGGGGCACCTTATATACATGGTGCCCAGCCGGATACGTCCAAACATGGACAAGTGTCGACATAGTGTGCACATCGTCCTTCTTCCGGGTTCCCGCTGACAGCTTTGGTTCCTAACCTTGGCTGCATCTGGAAAGTCGTTGGGCAAAACAAGGGGACAGACTGGTATCACTGTACCTAAGCACAGAGTAGGCCCCCCTTATCCTGCCACGGCCTGCTTCCATGCTGTCACTGTCAGGCAGGCCGGTCCCAGATGAACAGTAGTTCGAATGCTGCCAAGTACGGACCCAGGATACGCGGGATCCTGTGTCAGAACGGCTCCTTTGACTTTCTGGCCCGAGTAGGTTCCCGCCAATTGTTCCCGCCATTTGTACTCGTGCCAACTCTTCTACTCGAACGTAGAGAACTTGAATGATTCTTCCTTCTGGTCATCTTGAGGTGAGACCGAGTAGCAGTCGACCGGGTAGCGAGTACCGGGTAGTCGGCTACTCGACCAAACCTCTCTTCTGTAAGACGCCTTTACCACTTGCCTTTGCCCTACTCGGGGGTAACCCCCCGACAACAGTATACAAAGACCGAAATCCATCTGCATCTATGACTAATAATCCACCCTCAGGTTATCATCCGAACCCCCTTAGGTATTAAGTTGCAAGAAACTGATAACTGCATTAAACAATGTGTGTAATGTAAGCAATGATTATGCACGCGGGCACTCTCACCGCTGTTTTCTCCATAATGGCAACAACACATCCCCCCTTCACGTTTCTGTCACTCGAGCAAGGCGGTGATGAGGCATGAACCCACTATCAAGCATAAATACTCCCTCTTGGAGTCACTAGCGACTACTTGGCCAGAGCAACCTGTAGCAACAGAAAGCATGCAAGATTGCAAATAACATATGCAATAAAGACTATAATCAACTTGGCATAAGTTCAATATTCATCGGATCCCAGCAAACACAGCACAGAGATTTACATAAGATCAATCTCGATCATGATTTCCTCTCCGGCAGGGTGCCAGAGACAGCTTCAGAACCTCCCTGATCTAGGGTTGACGGTGACGGCGGCTGTGGAACTTTTCGGGGATTTTTGATCAGGTGTTTAGGGTTTTCCATCCGGGGAGATTAAATAGGCGAAAGGGCAAAGGCGGTGGAGCTTCAGGGGTCCCACACCCATAGCTGGCGCGGCCAAGCCGTGGTGCCCGTCTTCGACTCTCCTTCGGTCTTCTGGATGCTTCCGGGGAAAATAGGCACTTCGGGCTTTGTGGGGGTCCAATTCCGAGAATGTTTCCAGAACAACTTTTCTGAAACAAAAAAACAACAGAAAACAGGAAACTGGCACTTGGCATCTTGTTAATAGGTTAATCCCGGAAAACGTATAAAACTGCTATAAATAAGGAAGAAAACAAGTAGCAATTGACATAATATGATCATGGAGCATCAGAAATTATAGATACGTTGGAGCCGTATCACTTCGCGCCCGCTGCTTTATACTCGCGAGGCAGTAATGACGCGCGGGGCAAAATCAAGGCGTCGAGGAGATCGTGGGAAACCATCCTAGAGAACTATCGCGCCACGTGCCTACACCTAGACTTGGCAGTTTTCTTGGCCCCACTCCATTTTGTCTCGAGTGACGTTGGCCCGAGGGCTACTGTCGGGTAATGGATACCAGGGTACCACGACCCGTCTTCCTTGACTCGGTCAAAGGCTCGTGAAATCTAGTCAACAAGGGAGACGCGTACCAGGCGTCGCACAACGAAGGCCTCGCGTGGAATCAACCCTCGCAAGGAAAGCCCCGGCTCTGGGACTAAGAAGAATGAAGCCATTCTGCCTCTTCCTCGCAGGCCTCCGCGATTGGTCTTCATCGGCATATATCTGCAAGGAGGCCAGACTCCTCCGGGAGGAGACAACCTACTATTCCACCCGTGACCCTCTGACATGAAGGCACGTGTTTCTGCCACCGTGGCAGAGACAAAGCACACATGCACGAGTGACAAAGTGAATGACGAAGGAGGCAACAACGCTAGAGAGAGCTGACGCCAAAGCATCCCATATTCATGATTAAAGACCACCATCCATCTGCGGCGCCCAAAGAGCCACCCAATACCTTTCTCTTTGGTGCAAGAAGGTCATCATGGCATAAAAATCCTCCGCGAGCCTCATCCTTGAGGTCATCGTGAAGACCCCACGCATTGCCATGGACCGACGCTTTAATAGACGGTGGACTAAGTCCACCCGTAGCTTAGGGATTTGGGCTGTCTTCCCCTTGTCGGCTTGTGGTTTTCCTTCCCACCCATGGGCAGGAACGAGGAGCCGACTCAACTATATAAGGGGCAGCCCGGCTACCAAGCTAATGGTTCGCACACGAGAAACCATAGCAACCATTATACTGTAATCCTCTCGAAGTAGTGCAACCATACAAGAAGGAGTAGGTCTTTACCTCATCAGAGGGGCGGAACCCAGGTAACTCTTGTGTCACTCTCTATCGTGCACCTCACTAGTCTCCTCACCAAACACTTGGACTCACCGGGCATTTCGTATCCAGTCCCCCTGTCGAGACTAATTTAGGAGACAAGTCTCTTGGACAACTCTCTCCGACAGGCGTATGTATCAAGAGCGGAATTTTTTATCCGCGTGATGGAGAGATACTCTAGACCCACTCGGTGAGATTACATCCATAAAGCTACGCACGGTATGACTAGGTCATAGGGATGGAAGTGACGAGATTGAACATGGCATGGAGATGTCAACGATGAGATCTCGGATAAGATATGTATCAAGTAAACAAAAGGAATAGGAATCTGTGTTTATGGTTCAACGACATTTATTCCTGGAATGCACAAGGGTCATTGTGGGCATCCAGGTCCCGCTGATGATGATTGGTCGGAGAGGGTTCTCGGCCATGTTTGGAGTATTCTCGAACCGTATGGTAACACACTTAAGGGTTTGACGATGCTCGGAGATCATTTTGGAATCATCGAAATTATAGAAGTGAAGAGAAGGGAAAGCGGAAGGGTTTCGGGAAAGACCCAAGGAAGTTTGGAATGGTCCAGAAGTAGTTCTAGAGCCATGGGAAATAAATAATATATAAATATTTTTTTAATGAATTAAATATATTTATATATTAATTTAATAGCAAATAAAAGGAGGAAAAAAGGAGCAACCGACCTATTTGGGGCACTTCCCATGCGGCTAAGGGCATGGTGCGGTTGGGCCTTATGGCCGACCGCACCCCCTCCTCCTTTGTTTAGTCCCACATGGGGGGCCAAGGGGAAGGGCACACCCCCTTCCCCCTATATAAAGAAAGGCAATATTAATTAGTTTATGCAATGAATTAACTCAATCGTTGAGGTCCCTCCTCCATGCACTCCACCTCCCCCTCTCCCGTAGTCCGTGGCCCCGAGTTAGGGTTGCATACCTGAGAGATCACTTCGTCCCAGCACGCCGTCGTGCTATGGGAATTTCGTCTAGAAGATCTACCTCTGCAATCTCGGCTGGATCGGGGAAAACGGGAGACATCATCAAGCACCGTACGCGTGCGAGTACTCGGGGCAATGCACTTGTGGTGCTACTACCATCGTCGTTGCACCAAGGTCATCGCCGACACGCCAAGTTCTACATGACCTTGAGGTCGCTACGTCGTCTTCCTCAGCAATGCTTGTGCGGGAGCGTAATCCGCGCTTTTCGGTCTATAAGGGTACGTCGCCGAAACTTGCCCGTTCCCGCATTGCTAATAGATAGATCCTGACTAAATTTTGGCATACGTTAGTTAGAAAAAAATTCTGCTACGAACCCTTCATACTCCTGTACAAAGGAGAGAAAAAAAGCAGTGTGAGAGGGTACAAAGGCAGCTCACAGAGAGAGGACACAGATGGAACAAACGAGACAGGGCGAGCTGAGTCACTGCCTCGTCGTCCTTCCCAGGCGAGCGGTACTCTCAGCAGGCGAGCTGGGCCGCTGCTTGGTCGCCCCACCGAGGCCACTTGCCCGAGCGGCACACTTAGGCGAAACGGGATCAATTCCCCGAGCGGCAATGCCCCCTGAACTAACGACCAAGAGAAAGGCGAGAGGAGGTGATATGGAGGGAGATAACTCGTGCATCACCGTTCGAAGTTGTCCCGCCGCCGTAGCCCTCTGGTCTTCCGCGTCGATTTTTTCCGCCGCCTCCGCCCCCACCTGGTTAATGAGAGGTGCAGCGAGGAGATGGGAGGGAGAAGCCAGATGCGGACAAGGAATGGAAGGTAGAGGAAAAGAGGTACTCGTCGTTGTCGTCCTGTGCAGTTCCGTCGAGGTCTCCTAGCGCGCGCTGGGATTCTTGGTTGCCGCCGCCTCTCGTTCGTGAGAGAGGAAAGTGGAAGGACAAGGGGAAAAGGATAAGGTGGGTTTTTTTTTTCCTTTTCGCGGGCGGTGAGAGGGTCAAAATCCGCGCCAACATAACTTTTCGGGGTGAGTCTAGTGCAGGTGACAGCTAGCGCCATAAGCCACATTTCGGCGGACGAGCGGAGCCACCGTTTCATCCGAATATTCGTGTAATCTGGTTACCCCTGCCGCCCACACCATCTCAACCAAATATAGGGCAACCATTAAAAAATGGCTAACCCTAACCACTTGGTATCTACTTTAGTTCATCCGAGTGTCTTGGTATTTGTTATTTGCTCAAAACGCAAAGCTCTACTTACTCCTTTGACCATGTTGATTAGTATCTCGGTGTTCGTATTAGCTCTGATACGCTATTATCTTGTGCAAAGTCAGAGTCTGTGCCCTCACCCAATGCCCGCAGGAGACACACAAAAGTTACGGTAATCAAGTTCTTTCGCAACCATTTCATGTAGTACTTCATATAGTCATTACACGCTCACAACAAAAAGTAGGACATATGCACACTCATGATCGGTGCCTTTTACGCGTACACAGTTTTGCATAGTACTAGTCCGTACGGAGACTGTTACATACTTTGGCGAGTATGGTAGAGAAATAGAGCGAGTCTCCCTCATGCGGACAAACAAACTTTGGCATGGTCCCGATGATCTTAATTAGTTGTTCTTCTTGCGTTTCTCAATGAAGAAGAAGAAGGCGAGCGAGGCGATGGAGAAGGTGGAGAAGACGCCGGCGGCGACCTTGATGGAGGTGGTGACGCCGGTGATGCTGACGACGTTGAAGACGGTTGCTGTCTGGCCATAGGCGACCTGCGTGCCAGAGGCGTCAAGGGCGTAGGCGCGCACGAAGTAGCTGGCGGTGGGGATGTCCAGGGCAACGCGGTACTTGAACTCGCCGCCGGCGGGGACGTATGCTTGCTGGGTGATCTTGAACTGGCAGGTCTTGTCCTTCTTGAGGTCGTCGTTGGTCTTGCGCCACTCGCGCTCCTTCTGGCTCACCAGCGCATAGCACAGGCTCACCTTCACGTTCTTGTAGGCCGCGTCCGTGACGTCCGGCCGCGTGGTGTTCAGGGACCACTTCACCGTGATCTCGCCCTCGCCGCCGTGAAGAACTGGCCATGGATTGTCATGCGTGTTAGATTTTGTAAGGGCAAATACTCCAGTGTGATAAAGTAGTGCAAGCTAGACCACTTTGAAATGCAAATATATAATAACTGTACTAGTGTAAATAAAAAATCTCTGCAGGAATGGCTTGTTCTACTCGCTCCGATCTGTAATAAAAGTCTAATTTAGTAGTACAGCTACTTGATCGGAGGGAATAGCCCGCAATTTTGAGTACTATCTGAGTTTCCAAGATTTCTATTGGCCGGCTGGCCGTCCGATATTTGGAATAGCATGCGACGGCAAGGCTAATTTACTTGCCATATATGCCAATCCGTGACGTCTATAGCAAACAAAGGAAGTAGGCTCTACATAAACGACGACGTACGTACCTTGGCCGGAATTTGGGGAGGCGGTGGCGGTGACGATGAGGTCTGGGTGCAGCGTCGAGAATAACACCGCGCCCGCAGGCGCGCAGCAGCCGGCAGCGAGAACCACCAGCAGCAGCGCCGTGACCATTCCTTGCCGAGCCATCCCTGTGCTTGGCTACTTTGATCGATCGGAGGAGGCAGAGAGGACCTTGGGAGGTTTGCTTTTGCTTTGGTGGGGAGATGGAGGAGTACGGATGGGTTTAATATAGGCGCGCGCCAAGGCTTAGGTGTTGACCGTGGGGGAGGAGGCAGTGCCGTGTTTCGTGGGGCTGAGGAGGCGCCCGTCTGATCAAGCGAGCCGGAACTGGGTTAGCTGGCCTCAAGTCAGATCTCGCATATTAAACTCGCTTCGCGTTAATTTTCGCTCCCAGGAAGAGTCTTCGGTGTGCTCTCCAGAGGGGGTTAAAAGGGGTGGTACTGAGAAGCGGCCGCTGCATATTAGAGCATTTCCAGTTGCGCCACGCGTCCGGACGGCGCGGCGCCGGCGGGAGGCACGGCTGCCCACTCGCAGTCTTAATTGGAGCCTCCGAACAAAAAAAGGCGTCCAAATATTTTAAACGACGAATTCATTCAAATTTTTAGGACATTATACAAAATTTGAATGAAATTTAAACTAAAAACTGAAAATTAAACTAAAACGGTGTGTTCACTAGTTGAACATGTCGTAGCCGCCGTCGCTCCGGTCGTCCTCGTCGTCGCCGCCCCAGTGGGACGAGGTCGATCAGCGGCGCGCCAGCCATCACTGCCGTGTCGGCGACAGACCACGCGCGCGCCGCCGCAAGAGGCAGTGCGGGCGGCGTGTTGTACGACTGTTCGAACGCCTCCCGGACACCCTCTGGGTCGTCCTCCGTCGCTGACGCCGCCTAGAGCACCTGGAGCTGCTCGTAGAGGGTGAGGGTGCGCTCCAACCCCGGCTCCTGCTTGGGCGCGCGCAGCCCAGGTTCCGGCTTGGGCACGAGGAGGGGCGGCGCTCCCAACCCCGATGTGAAGGCCGCCGGAGCGCCGTGTCGACCGGTCGGAGCTCGGCTTCGGCTTGACGCGCAGGTGTGGCGGCGTGAACGCCCGCGGCTCCGTCTTGGGGACGCGCAGAGACGGGGCGAAGCGCCGTGAGGGGCCGCCGGCGAAGGAGGAGCGCGAGAGGGAGGAGGACGGAGTCGCCGTCGGCCGTCTGAGGTCCCAGACGGTGGGCGCCGGCCAGTGGAGGCGCGGGTTGTCGCCAGCGGCGATGTGGGCGAGGACGGCGTCGAAGGTGAAGCCCTACTAGGCCCAGAAGGCGTTCCGCCCGTATTTGTTGCGCTCGTGGGTGGGCGGCCCCGGACCGTGGCCGTCCCAGCGGTTCCAGCGCTCCTCGTGGATGCGCTTGAACTCGCGCTCGTAGCGCGCCGTGTTCGCCGGATTCGCCGGGTCCCAGGCGGGGTTGGCGTGCTGTTCGGCGTCAACTTGTCGTAGAAGTGGGCGAGCAACTCGGAGTTCCACGAGGCGTCGCTCACCTTGGGCGCGTCCGGGATGGGGACGCAGGCGCGCCCGATAGAGAACCCGTGACCGGCGCGCATGTCCGGCGGGCACGAGTACCAGCCGGCGAAGAGCGCGCGAACCTGGTTTTTGAGAAGGGAACGGCGGGGGAATCCATTGACGGCGCGGAGGTCCATGCGCGCGGCGAGGTGAGAGGCAGAGTGCGGCGAGGAGAGAAGCAAAGGGCGGCGAGGAGGGAGGCAGAGGGCGGCGAGGAGAGTGTGCGGCGCGCAGAGCGTCGGGGCAGGGTTTTTATACCCGGCGCGATAGGCCAAAAGGCCGCGGCCGCATTAACTCCGGCGGCCGCGTGGGGAAGCCGCGCGCCCGCCGCGTGGGTGACGCGACTTGCCGAAACGACGGCTCGCTGCGGCCCCTGCGTTTCTGCTCCGCCTCGGGAGAAGACGAGGACATGGCGCCGTATTGACTACGTGCCCGTCTCATTGACGGGGCGGGCCCACGGACGCCACGCGCCCATTTCTTCTCGTCCGGCGCCCCCACGGGAGCCCCTACGCGGCGGGGTTGGGCTGGTCTTTCGGACGGGAAA
Source organism: Alopecurus myosuroides (assembly GCA_028641055.1). NCBI lineage: Eukaryota > Viridiplantae > Streptophyta > Magnoliopsida > Poales > Poaceae > Alopecurus > Alopecurus myosuroides. The sequence goes on along the minus strand of CM054060.1, from coordinate 160,919,118 downwards.
TGGGGGGGGGGGCGTCCGGACAGGAGAGTCCATTAGGGGGCGCGAGTGGGCGCGCTCGGGGCCCGTCCGGGCGGTAAAGCCCTTGGGGGCGACCTTTGGGGGTCACGAGTGGGGATGCTCTTAGAGAATCTCCACTCACTCCCATGGCACCCCCAGGTCATTGTTTTTTTTTCTGGCAGAAACAACCTAAATTCGCCGGTTTGAGTCAAAAGTAGTGTAGGCAAACCCAGGCTGAACCTAGAGACCTTGAGGGCAGCTGAGAGCGCCGGGCGGATGAAAAATCGCGGGAATGTGACCACGCCATTTTCCCCGCTGGTGGGCCCTCACTACAGTGAGCAAACACGTAGTTGCCCTGACGCCTCGGTTTCCTCCCGGCGTAATGGCGGCCGCCGGTCAGTGTTTCGAGACGAGTAATGGAGCCGCCGTGCACTCCCACCCGTTCCTTCGCCACCTTTAAAAGGCCACCGTCGCGTCTCACCGCTCCACACAAGTCATCTCGCCTCCTCCCCCTCTCCTCCCCACACCTGTTTGTCGGAGATCCCAGTCCATGGCAGAACGCTTCCTCGGAGATGGCGCATTGGCCAACGGCTTCGGCTGTTGTTGCTTCCAGAAGGAGGAGCTTTGCCTCCTGTACGAGGCGCGGTACCCAGTCCTGCTGGACAACCGCGTCGACGGCGGGTGGCAGATCGGCGCGGCTGGCAATCTCGTACCGCCCCTGCCGAAGCCGAACGAGCTCGCGACGGCAATCCAGGACGCGTGTGCCGCCATGACGCCGAAGCAGTGCGCGGATCCCGCCAGGCACCACCAGAACTTCACCTGGTGGAGCGCCTTCTTTCGGGACCGCCGCGAGGAGCAACTCGCCGACTATCACGGCCCGCTACCGGCGCCGGCGAACAAGAATTCAGCGGGGAGGACGGGGTGATGGAGCGGGGACGGGCGCACCCTCACCACCGTGCTCAACCACATCGAGGCGGGCAGCCCGCCACTGGGTTGGCGGAGGCACCCGTCACCCCACTCCGGCAGCGGTGCCGCTCATCGGCGCTCAGGCCAGCGCCAAGGGTGTCTGCCTAGGCGCCATCTTTTTTGATGCGCCGCTCCACCGCCTCTACATCGCCGACGAGGGTGAAGACGGAGCGAGCCAGCCCCCTCCACGGGCACGCCACAGAGGCATCCTCATCGGCGAGCCCTGCGTCAAGCTGGAGTCTTTCGTCGCCGTGAAGAAGGAGGGCGCCTGTCACCTCGCCGGAGGAGTAGGACGCCATGGCCGCGGAGCTCGAGGACGGGCTCGCCTGGTCCAGGGACCAGTGGCTGGCCGGCGAGATGGCGGGCCAGAAGGCCGCCATGGAAGAGTTTGAAGCTCGCCGCCGCGGCCTGTGACGTGGGCGTCATCCTCGACGACATCGAGGACGAGGCGCCGGCGAAGAAGCCTTCCGCATCGACAACTTGCTCACGGATCCGACCGCGTCTCGAAGGACGAACCGCCGAACGACTACGACGAGGCCATCTACCACAGCCTCCGCATGGAGTAGTTTTTATTTTATTTTTACGTTTTCAATTCGAGTTTTTATCCAACTGGCCTATATTCGGCCGTTTATGCGTATTTTGTCCGAAACTTGTTGTTATTCGCCGGATGGCTTTGGCGCAACGACTGAAGGTTTGCCCCCTAGGTCGAAAGTTGCGCCTTCATGCCCCCAAGCGGCAGTTTTTGCGACCGAAAAATCGGCCTGGAGGGCCAAACGAGTGGAGATGCTCTTAAGCTGCAACCGGCACAAAAAAGTGATCCCTCCTCTGCTATGTTTTCAAATTTTGTTTTAACGAAAAACAAGACAGAAACTCCGTGTTAACAAAAGTTACGGTTTTTTATTTTGCGTATGAAACTCAGCTTTTATTTTTCACTAACCAAAGGTCTCAAAACCAGTGTTCAAAAACTTATACTTCCTCCGTTCAGGTATTAGGTCATGGAAGGAGGCAGGACACTCAATCTCCTTCTGCGTCCAAGAGAATTGGACTAGAACAACATGCGTCCAACAGAGTTGTTGCTGCTGCTAACAACAACAACAATGTTGGGCTCCTTGTTGCGCGTGTAGATCTTGGCGAGGGTGACCACACCCCCCCCCCCCCTCGAGCTCCTTCCGCAGGTTTGGTTGCACCTTACATATGACCTGGGCAAAGGGGGACTTGGGGTCCAGGCGTTGAAGGTTGCAGAAGACGCGCACAAAGGCCTTGTGAAGGAGGCCCTTGCATTCCTCATAAATGGTGTCGTCTACCTCGTCGGAGATCTTCTCAAGACTTTCTACAAGGGATATGAGGTACTCTCACCAGGCGGCATAGCCCTGGCCAAGGGGCGTGTGGGGAATCCCTCCGTCGAGGCGTGCCACCGCGTCCCCCGCACGCTCGACCAACTGCTCGAGAAGCTCGACAGGCTGATGCCCGAGAGCATGCGCTTCCACCACATTGAGTTGAGAACCACGTATCGCCCCACCGTGCCGACTCGAAGGAAGGCGCAGCTCCTCCTGCACCCGAACCAGCTCGGCACGCGAGATCCTCCTTTGCCTTGGTATCACCCTTCAAAGCGACCTGGGAGCTTTGAAGGTACCTCTTGAGCTCCTCTACCTCGGCAAGGTCGCATTCAAGGCTTCGGACTTGCTCTTCGAGTCTCCCCTTCTCATCGCCAAAGTTCTTTTCCCGGGAGGTCATCTCCTTCTCGTCGCCAAAGATGGCCTCCAACTCAGAGGTGAGTTTGTACGGTTTCCTCTGAGAGGCCTCCAGCTCAAAGGACTCTAAAAGCGCATTTCTTATCCCTCTATATTTTGTGTGTTAGTTAACAACACAAGCAACATTTAATTATGTGTTAAGTGGTGTAGATCTTACAGGTATATCTCTCAAACCATCAAGCACCAAAAAGGTCGAAGGGAACATCGAATTTCTACCTCTGGTCTGGCAGGAAATTCTTGCCTGGAAAGGCCCGATATTCCGGGGACCTTATAATCCACCCCCTAGAACCAGAGGTGGAAAACGACTAAGGACCTGGGTGCGGGCCTTGCAGAAGCCCACCGGAAATTTGGCCGGATTTTTCAGTATATAGGGGCCGGATATTCCGCCCGCAGAGTCTCGACTAGTGAAAATCGGCTAAGGAAAAGATGCAGGGCTTGCAGAAGCCTGCCGGAATTATGGGCCGGATTATTTGGCCTAGGGCCAGATAATCCGCCCCTTCCAAGGCCGGATATTCCACCCCAAAATTCCTGCAGCGGCCATATTTTGAGAGGGGCTATAAATACCCCTCTCCTTCTTCAGCCTTAGTTCGTCCAAGGCATTAAATGCACATCTATTGAGCTCACCAAAACCAAGATTTCTGTCAATCGCTCAACCCAAACTCATTGATCTTCGGAGGATTGAATGAGAAGACCCCGATCTAAATCTTTGAAGGGTATGTTGCATAGAAAACAAAAAAATTCCTACGCGAGATAAACCCAAAGAGCCAAGATCTAATCTAGAAGATGAAAGGCAACATGGAGAAAGAGTCTTTAGGAAAACATACCCTCGTAGACTCTAAGCGTTACGAGATCAAATCTAGTTGTTGGCACAGTCGTACTCACGCCGATATCAAGACCGAGAAGATGTGCACCGCAATCCGGCGGTGCCACCATGATCGGTCACACGTACAACTTGATGACGACCTTCGTTCCCTCGATCCAGTGGGACAGCGGAAGTAGAGGAACCCACAGAACTCCAGCAGCACGACGGCATGGTGTGGTGAAGAATCCCACGGTTAGCACTTTGCCAAGCAAATGACCATGGAATGGAGCAGCGGGTGGAGAGAAAAGAGGTGGGACAAGTGTGTGGAGGAGGGAGCGCTCTCACCCTCCTTTTATAGGGAAGGGGAAGGCAGCCCAAGGGTGTGTGTGGCCAGCCCACCCCCACCTCTTCCTTTTCATGTGAGTGGACTCTCCACTCACACACACTCACGCTCCACTTAATCTCCACTAAAAAATCTCAAAGGTTTTTCTTTAATAAATAATCAAACATTTTTATTTTTTTATTTTAGCATTTGTTAATTCTATTAACAAACATTTGCATATAGCACCTCGAATCATTTTTTAATTCTATTAACAACAATTCGATGGAAAACCCCTTGAACTATTTCAAATTTACCCGAAACAATTCCGGTGATGTCCAAACTATTCTCAGATATTCTGCATCCTCTCAAATGCGTCATCTAACCTTAAGTGTGTCACCCTATGGTTCGCGAATAATACATACATGATCGAGACACCTCTCCGATCAATAATCAACAGCGGGATCTGGAGATCCGTGATGACTCCTATATATTCAACGATGAATCTTGTGATCGTGTGAACCATCAATGTCGTAACTAGTTCCCTTTGTCTCGTGATATGTTACTTGTACGAGATCGGATCATCAGTATTAACCATACCTTGTTCGATCTCGTTACCGACCAGTACTCTTTTACTCGTACTGTGATATAACATTCGTGTGACCTAGTCACATGCTTGCAAGCGGTGTCAATGTGATATCACCGAGTGGGCCCAGAGTACATCTCTCCGTCATTTTAGATGGACGGAATCCTACTCTTGATCCATAAGCCTCAACTAATACTTTCCGAATACCCAACGACACATTTATAGTCACCCTTTTACGGTGTGACGTTTGATGACATCAAAGTACTCTTTCGGTATTAGTGATTGACATGATCTCATGGTCCAAGGAATAAGGTTACTTCGAATGCAAGACATAACAATATAAACTAATTACTTGATCGTATTGTTATACCTAGTTTGGGTCTATGTTCATCACATCATTCTCCTAATGACACGACCCCGTTATTAACAACATCCAATGTTCATGATCAGGAAACCTTGATCATGTGTTAATCAACGAGCTAGTTAAAAGAGAGGCTTTACTAGGAACCATTGTTTGTTTATTAGACACACGTGTATCAACGTTTCCGGTAATATAATTCTAGCATGAGAAATAAACATTTATCATAAACAAGGAATAATATAATAACTACTTTATTATTGCCTCTCGGGCATATTCCCTTCAGTCTCCCACTTGCACTAGAGTCAACAATCTAGTCTGTAAGCACTTAACATATATGGCGTTCATGTGTTGTTACCATGCTTCACATGTGGTAAACTTCATCAAAAGATCTGACTGTTCAGGTCCTATCGTATTGTCATGTCTTTGCGTCTATACGCATCACTCATTCTCTAATGAGATGGCTTTGTATTTATTTGGTAAACCGGTGAGACCTTAATTCCCCAGCTTAAACTAATGTTACTAACATTGTGAAATGTAGCTTCATAGTGTTAGCATTCTTGGAAATACACCAAGTTCAATGAAGAACTCCTTGACACAAAATACTCATATTATTTGTTGTCAGCACAACAATATATTTGTTGTAGTACCCATCGCAATACTTTAATTTTGAAACTCATTCAAATCCAGCATGGAACTTTCTTCCAGCCTATTGTGCTACCTTTCATCACACTTTTTAATTGAGATGAAATTACTCGAATAAATGAAAAGACTATTAGTGTAACATATTACAACGAATATTTTGTCATTACTACATAGGAAAACACATCCTTAGCATTTCTAATAAAGGGCATAAGGATCTCTCCCACTGTTGTCTAATCATCATATGAATTATCCTGCTATAACATTCTATAGCACATGACTCATCTGGTTGTGTACATAGTATGGAACACATGACTCAGAAATTTCAATTGTGCTCATCATGTGTCAAAACACTTGAATACTTCTTAATCCTTTTCCATGTGGCAAGAACTCCTTCTTGTCATTTCGATATTGACTTACTTCAATATTTCATCTATGTAATTTGGCTTCTTTCATATCAGGCGCTTCAATCCATATCTTATAGATATCGATGCCCAATATCTCCTAAGCCTGTCATCAATATGAAAATCTTAACCGTGGTAATTTAAAATACATATTTTCCAATCCACCATATGTCATCTACATAAAGCATTAGAAATATCTCTTAGCGCTCCCACTTAATTTCTTGTAACTCTACAAGCATCTTTACCGTTCATGATGGAATCAAACTCTTTTGATAACTTCATTAAGGTAAAGATTCCAACTTCGTTATGCTCATTTCAACCATTGAAGTTTGCGTACCTTTCCGGCAACCTTTTGAATTTTACAAAACTCTCTGACTGTGTCAAGTACACATCAGCAATCAAAGTTCCTATAGAGGAGAGTTGGTTTTGTTATTCAACTGTCATATCATAATATGTAACTTTTGCTAGAACTATCCGCAAAGACTAAAGCATCACTAGGGAAGATCAAAATCTTGTAGTAGTCAACTCTTTGAACTTCGTCGAAAACATCTTTTCAACAAGCACAACTTTCAAAGAATGTAAATATCCATGTCTTTGTTTCTATATAGACCCGTTTGCTATCGTTTGGCATCATGCCTTTAGAAAGAACTACCAAGTCACATACTTGATATTCATACAGGGATACTATTGCGGATATAATGACTCATAGTCAATTTTTACGAAGTCAGGGACCCATCGTTTGCTTCCGTTATAAGTTCTAGGTCCTTTGTTGTCAAAACAACACTTTACTCTTAAACCACAAGTTGGTCTAAGTACAAAGTTTTAGGCCTTTTGTGGTTCAGTCTGCAAACTCATTCTAAGTATCTACAACACATGTAGTGTCTTCTCTTTGTCAAAATAGGAAACCCTAGAACAACTTCCAGTGCTGCGCTACTCTTGACATGGTAACGAAGATTCTCTAATCTCGTTGGGTTTGTACTGTCCTCCCACTCACTTGTTTTGCAAGAACTACTTTCTCGAGAAATCAACCCTTTTTGACAAACAACATTTGTCTTTGGTTTGGTGATAGAATAAATACACAATGTTTTCTTTGGACAACCTTATAAACAAATATTTATCCTATTTTGGTTGTAAAAAATTTACACATGCTATGCATACCAAAATTAAAGAAAAAGACAATTCGGGTCACTACCCAAGCCATAACTTATATGGTTTCAATTTCAACAAATCATGATGGCGCTCTTTTCAGTGTAAAAGTGGTAGTCTCTAATGTATAAACTACAAAATTATAATGGCATTTTTATTTATCTTACCATGTCCAACAAGGTTTAATTTTGTCTCTCGAACACTCCAAAACTAATGTGGGGTTATTCGAGAAGTATAAGTTGTAGAACAATTCTGCAACTCCTCAGATGTTTTGCTAAACTTGTAACTCAAAGTTTATCCTTTTATGATCCAATCATAAATACTTGATTATCTTGTTACGATGATTTTTACTTCATACTAACAATAGTTTGAACTAATTCAAAAATGTCAAACTCCGTTCTGTTTAAATAGATATACTCATATATCTACTCAAATCATTGACGGAATTTTATGAAGGAAAAATTAATCCATCACACATGACTACACATAATGGACTATATACATCAATATGTACAATAACCATTAAATTAGTCGTCCATTCTACTTTGGCCTATGAACGGAATTCTAGTCATCTTTTGGAAGAGGTCTCACAAGCGTCAATTTATTCAAAAATAAAATGACTCCGGAAGTCCGTTAACATGGAGTTCCTTCATGTTTTCCTTTTCGATATGAACTAAAATGGTGGTCTCACAATTTAAGTGAAATTATTTTGCGTCTTGCAACGTTTAGCATTTAGTCTTATAGATGTTTACTTTACCTACACGATTTATATTAACGCATCCATAAATTATGGAATATGGTCATAGTTTGAACAATCTCATTTGTTCTCACAAAAGACAGGAACAAAATAATAACTTATCAAGTTCTTAAAATAAATCTTGAATATTTGGTTCGATACGACAATGAACACAATAACACTTTATTTCTGTTCTTGTCATGATCGATCCCACATCTACTACTAGTTCCTTTTAGGCTCTTGTATTTTTTGAATTGTGTTTCTTTGTATGGCAACTCATACCAACCAATCTAGTATCAGAATACCCAAAAATACTTTGTTCAACTAGTAATACATCTATAACTTGTATATCAAGCATCTACTCATAAGCTGGACATTTCCAGTTATCTTCTTTTCTGCCATATACCTTTTGTAATTCTATTTTCAGTATTCCCTTTTCTCTATAGAAGAATCATTCAACATCAAATGACGCTAGTCACACTAGCACATTTTCCTTGGCGTGTTAGTCATATACTATCACCCATTGAGTCATACTTTGAGTTTGTTTGTTCTACTAATATCATCATATTAATAGCATTCTTCAGGATTCCACTCTTAGCAATCCTCAAGTAAGGTAAACAATTTTACCCGTACTATTAATCCATACCATCATAACAATTTTGTGATGAAGCTACTATAGCTCGAAGGAAGGAATTTAGACGATAATATTAGTGCCCAACTTCTTGGAAGATTCAAACGCCTAGCGTATTCAATCATTGCATATATTTAAATAATATACGCATACATTGTCACACTAAATTATACTTAGTCATGTTGCCACAAAAAAGTTTCTAGATATCAATATATATTTCACTTGATTATTTCTGAAAACAATTCTTTTCAGTTCCTAAATCACCTTGATCAACAAAACATTCTTTTAAAGATAAAGTATCATGGAAGCAAGCATGACACTGGATTCTAAGTAGGAATTATTTGCTATCTAGATCAATCAATCATTAATGATATGGAGCTAGGTAGGAAATAGCAAAAAACTACAATAGGACTCAATTTTAAATTTCACTAATACGATACCAATCTTAAATGGTTTTACCAGATCATAACAGTTATATCTCAATTAACAATCTAAGTGTAAGGTAGTTTGTGGATGCCAATGAATACTACAATTTATTCAAATTCACTTTGATTGGTTGTTCATGGTAAAATAAGTTCAAGTAATTCAAAATTACTATGTCAACTCCCACTCAAAAACAATATCCCTCTAGTCGTTTTAGTGATTACACAAACCAAATTTACTAAACCAAAACTGATCATCACGTGACATGATGTATCTGCAAAGGAGAACATCGACATGTCCATCATATCATCCATATGACTCATGCTTTACCTTTCGGTTACGTGTTCCGAGGCCATGCATGTACATGCTAGGCTTGCTAGGTAGAACCGTAGTATTGTGTGTGTTCTGAGGCCATGTCTATACATGCTAGGCTCGTCAGCACCCGTTGTATGCGAACGTTGAGTCTGTCGCACCCGATCATCACGTGGTGTCTCGAAACGACGAACTTTCTTAATGGTGCATACTAAGGAAGAACACATTATTATCTTGATATTAAGTGAGAGGGATCATCTTATAATGCTACCATCACGATCTAAGCAAAAAAAGATGCATAAAAGGATTAACATCTCATGCATGGATAATGTGATATGATATGGTCTTCGTGCACTTGATCTCCATCTTGTGCATCATGGTATGATCTCCATCATTCCACCAGTGTGGAACCAAGGTCCGTGTCACCTATATCTTGATTGTCCATCAAAATTACAACACATCACATGGATATGACATACAACACGCAGGCCATAAATAATAAGACAACCATATAGCTCCTGCCGGTATGTCAATAATTTACAAAAGATATCATCTCATACATCAAATTTGTAACATTGACCATATCACATCACATGCCCTACAAAAACAAGTTAGACGTCTCTAATTTATTTTTGCATGTTTTACGTGGCTTGGGCTTTCGAGGATAGAACCGTCCATACCTACGAACATGAACCACAACGTTGATAAACATGTTTTTGAAAACCCTTTGTAGGTTAGATCTTAACTATAGTAGGAGAAACAGACACCCGCAAGCCACTTATGCAATACAAGTTGCATGTCAGTTGTGGAACAAGTCTCATGTACGTGGACATGTAAGGTTAGTCCAGGCCGCTTCATCCTACTATGCCACTAAGATCATAAAATACTCAAAGAGGCAATAACATGATAATCAACGCCCACATACACCTATGTGTTCTACCTGTACAAAACATCTACGTGTAGATCCGGCTCTGATACCACTGAAGGGTAAGCTGCATAGAAAACAAAAAAATTCTACGCGAGATAAACTCGAAGGGACAAGACCTAATCTAGACGATGAAAGGCAACATGGAGAGAGAGTCTTAGGAAAACATACCCTCGTAGACTCTAAGCGCTACGAGATCAAATCTGTTGTTGGCTGATGACCCACAAGTATAGGGGATCGCAGCAGTCTTCGAGGGAAGTAAAACCCAAATTTATTGATTCGACACAAGAGGAGCCAAAGAATATTTGTGAGCCTTAACAAGTGATTTGTCAATTCACCTGCACCTGAAAGTACTTTTGTTCGCAGTGGTTTATCAGTAGTAACAGTTTTATAGTAGCAGCAGTAGTGAAATAATAGCAGAAGTGGTATGAAAACAACAACATTAGTGTTTGAACTAAACAACGGGATTAAATACTATAGGCATAGGGATGGATGAACGGGCGATGCATGGATAAGATAGTTCATATAATAATCAAGACATGGGCATTGCAGATAAATAAGATAAAGCATCCAAGCACTAAGTAACCATATGCATGTGTTCCGTAAATAGTCATACGTGTTCGCAATGAGAACTTGCACACCATCTTTTGTCCTATCAGCCCGTTTTCAGCGGGGCCTCAAGGGAACTACTGGTAATTAAGGTGTTCCTTTTAATAGAACACTAGAGCAAAGCATTAACACTCCGTGAAAACATGTGATCCTCACATCACAGCCACCCCGTCCAGTTGTCCCAATTTCTGTCACTTCGGGGCCTCGGGTTCCAGACAACAATATGTGTAAACAACTTGCAGGTATGATCAAGAAACACTAATTATCATCGTGATTCAATAACATGTTCAGATCTGAGATCATGGCACTCGGGCCCAAAGTGACAAGCATTAAGCATAACAAGTTGCAACAATGTCAATAGCACTAATAGAAGATACTAGGCACTATGCCCTAACAATCACGACATTATTACATGAACGATCTCATCCAGTCCCTACCATCCCCTCAGCCTACAGCGGGGGAATTACTCACACATGGATGGGGGAAACATGGATGCTCGATGGAGAGGCGTTGGTGAGAACCGAAACCTCTGATCCCTAAATCGAGGTTCAGGGTGGCGGCGGAGCTACGAACTTCTTTCTGGAAAACTATCGAAACCCCCTCGTGTTTTAGGGTTGAAGGCTATTTGTAGTCGAAAGGGGAGACCAAGGGGGTCTAGGAGTGGCCCACACCACCTGTTGGCGCGGCCTAGGGGGGCGCCGAGGGGTGGTTTGGCCACCTCCTGGCCCCTCTCCGGGTCTCCTTCTGGCTCCCGGGGTCTTCTGGTGTTTTAGGGCCAACGGGGTCTTTTCTGGGCAATTTCTCGAAAGTTGATTTTTTTGCACAAAAATGAGACACCAAAGTAATTCTGCTGAAACAACATTAGTCCGTGTTAGTTGCATTCAAAACACACAAGTTTAGAGGCAAACACTAGGAAAAGTGTTCAGAAAAGGAGATATGTTTTCGACGTATCATTAGCTTAGTCGTACTCATGCCGATCTCAAGACCGAGAAGATATGCACCGTAATCCGGCGGTGCCTCAGTGATCGGTCACACGTACAACTTGATGACGACCTCTGTTCCCTCGATCCAACGGGGCAGCGTAAGTAGAGGATCCCCAGAACTCCAGCAGCACGACGGCGTGGTGTGGTGAAGAATCCCACGGTCGGCGCTTCGCCAAGCAAACGACAATGGAATGGAGCAGCGGGTGGAGAGAAAAGAGGTGGGACAAGTGTGTGGAGGATGGAGAGCTCTCACCCTCCTTTTATAGGGGAGGGGGAGGCAGCCCAAGGGCGGGTGCGGCCAGCCCATGGTGGTGCCCCCGCCTCTTCCCTCTTCCTTTGAGTGGACTCTCCACTCACACCCACTCATGCTCCACTTAATCTCAACTAAAAAATAATCAAATTTTTTTCTTTAATAAATAAATAAAACATTTTTATTTATTTATTTTAGCATTTGTTAATTATATTAACAAACATTTGCATATAGCACCTCGAATCATTTGTTAATTATATTAACAACCATTCGATGGAAACCCCCTTGAACTATTTCAAATTTACTCGAAACAATTCCGGTGTTGTCCAAACTATTCTCCGATATTCCGTATCCTCTCAAATGCGTCATCTAACCTTAAGTGTGTCACCCTACGGTTTGCGAATAATACATACATGATCGAGACACCTCTTCGATCAATAATCAACATCGAGATCTTGAGATCTGTGACGACTCTTATATATTAAACGATGAATCTTATGATCATGTGAACCATCAACGTCGTAACTAATTCCCTTTGTCTCACGATATTTTACTCGTCCGAGATCCGATCATCGATATCAACCATACCTTGTTCGATCTCGTTACCGACAAGTACTCTTTTACTCGTACTGTGCTATGACATTCTTGTGACCTGGTCACATGCTTGCAGGCGGTGTCAATGTGATATCACCAAGAGGGTCCAGAGTATATCTCTCCGTCATTTTGGATGGGAAAATCCCACTCTTGATCCATGAGTCTAAACTAATAATTTCCGAATACCCAACAACACCTTTATAGTCACCCTGTTATGGCGTGACGTTTGATGACATTAAAGTACTCTTTCGGTATTAGTGATTGACATGAATAAGGTTACTTCAAATGCAAGATATGACAATATAAAATAAATGACTTGATCGTATTGTTATACCTAGTTTGGGTCTTTGTTCATCACATCATTCTCCTAATGACATGACCCCATTATTAACAACATTCAATGTTCATGATCAGGAAACCTTGATCATCTATTAATCAACAAGCTAGTTAAAAGAGAGGCTTTACTAGAAACCGTTGTTTGTTTACTAGACACACATGTATTAACGTTTCCGGTTAATACAATTCTAGCATGAGAAATAAACATTTATCATAAACAAGTAATAAGATAATAACTACTTTATTATTGCCTCTTGGGCATATTCCCTTCAATATTCACCGACATGTTCTTCATTTCCCCCTCATTCACTTGAGGGAACCTAGTCTAGGGTTTCCTTGTGGAAAACCTAGACCTCACTGCTACTCTTGTTGATTGTTGGTGATTCTTGGAGCCCCCAATTCAGTTGTGGGTGTGTGACTCAAGCTCATTCTAAAGGATTCTATTTTCGCCTCAAAGTGAATCAATAGTGGAAGGTGAACTAGACGTTTGTGTCAATGTTCACCGTAAAATAGGGTGAGGCCTTTGTGGCATTGAGTATGCCTTCGTGGCGAAACTCACACCCCTCCAACGAGACGTACTCCCTTCAAAAGGAGGAACTCGGGACTACATCCTTTTCTCCGTGTGCTTCCATTATCAGTTACCTCATTCCCTCTCCTTTACTTTGTGTTTGTATCTTGTTTATTATTGTTCTTGTCATGTAGATAAATTCACCTTAGTTGCATATCTGTAGAATTTATCTTTGTGTCAAGCCTAAATTGAAGAAAAAAATAAATTGGTTGTAGCACCTATTCACCCTCCCCCTCTAAGTGCCCATACTATATGTTCAGACACCACAACCTCCATGGGCGTGGGGGCTGTCGCAGGATTCTCTTCAGCAAGCATCGGACTCGTCGCCTTCTAGATCGGATCCACGACCCTCATGGGCGCAAGCGCGGCCACAGATGGGAAAAGGCAGGGGCTGGCTGGAGCTCTATCGTCAGCGCCGCCCCTAGTGCCTCCGACGCTGTATGGTCCTCGTCCTCGGCGCAGGGCTGTTGGGGGACCGGTGTCGTAATGTTTCGTGCCACTGGCGTCTCCCCAGACGCTCCCACCTATTCTTCAGTCACGTTTTCTTCCTCGGTCTATCGGGTGGGAGTCTCTACGGATCCCGCGTGACTTCACCCTCGGATCTCCTCGGGGAGGGTTCCTCGGTCGCGCCCCTCGTCCTGCCTTTCGAGCCTACGACATGCTTCCCAGGGGAAGAAAGCACCGCCAGACTCACTGCAGCCAGTTCGCTCTCACAAGTCGCCCCTGCGGGCCCGACGGCCATGGCCACGGTCGAGGCCCCAACCTCAGGTCGTACGGGATCCCTAGCAGGGAAGGACATAGCGGACCCCGCTGGGGCCAGGTTGGAGGCCGCGCTACTTGTCCTGGCTTTCTTATGGCGATGCCCCCTACATATAATAAGGAAACAGAAGGTTCAACACCAGAGGTTACGCTCCTCCCCGAGCCAATGAGGAAGAAGAGGGGGGGGGGTCACTCGTCGGATGCGATGTAGCCTCTAGGCAACATCCGCCTAAGGGGATGCGCAGTTGAGCCAGAGCCCTCCTGGAGCTGCGTCTCCTCTGCGTGGGACCTGGACCGTTTCTCCCCAAGGAGCTTACTGGGTCTCTAGGCAGCGTCCTTCATCTGTCCCTCCTCTTCGCTGCCCTAAGCAGGGGGCTCTTGGGGGACCTCGTCATTATCAGCCCCGTCCAAATGCGGAGAAGGGGCTCGAGACTCGTGCCCGCGTCTGGAAGGGTCTCCCCCTTCATCATTGTGTGGGGAGCTTGTGTCCACTCTGTTTTGGGACTGGCGCTCCTCGGGGAGGCGAATAGTGTTGCGTACTTCCTCCATGCTCATGGAGGTCCTGGAGGCGTCCTCGTCCTCCTCCTCCTCCTCATCCTGATCCTGGTCGTCAAAAGAGGGTTTGTGGTCCTCTTCTTTTTCCTGGCCACTAGCAAGCCCCACTAGTTGAAGCGGGGCGTCCCTACAAGGAGCTTGTTCATGTCCTTCTCCTCCAGGTTGTACATCAGATCGGCCCCCTCATGGATATCTTCCACCTCACTAATGTCGCCCTCGCTACGCTCCCGGTCATCGTGCCTCATGGGGTCCTCCATACCAGAGTACCCCCACATAGGCTCATTGTGCATCTAAAGATGGGCAATGGATCTCCACAACAATTCCTTCACCACCATCTTGTCGGTCAGCCCGCTCTCGCGCAGCGACGAGGTCCGGTCCAGGAGGGCATGAAGGATACCAGCAGGGCTGTTGGACAACTGGCTCAATGGGAACATCAAAGAGGGGATTCTCCTTGCGAAGACACACGAACACCCACAGATAGCGGCAGTCCTCCACCTTCTTCGACCGGTCCATCTTGACGAAAGATGAAGGGCTGTTGCAGCGAAAGGAGACACAAGAAGTAAACTCATTCCTTGCGGTGAAGCTTGATACGTCATAAACGTATCCTTAAATTCTGATGTTCCATGTTGTTTTGTTAATTTTTCCTACATGTTTGCTATACACTTTATGTCATTTTAATCGATTTTCCGGACTAACCTATTGACAACATGCCACAGAGTCGGTTCCCTGTTTTCTGCTGTTTTTATTTTCAGAAAAGTTGTTATGGAAATATTCTCAAAACTGGAAAATTTGAAGCCCAGAAGTCTTAGAATTCCCGGAGGTTCCACGGAGTCCCGAAGAGACCAGGAGGGGGGCCTAAGGGGGCCCACACCATAGGGCGGCGCCCTCCTAGCCGCGCCGGGGGGTGGTGTGGGGCCCCCAGGCCTCCACCGCCTCTGCCCTTTCGCCTATTTAATCCTCCCGAGACATAAACCCTAAAGAGATCCCACTTTTTCCCGAGAAACACCCGAGGCCACCTTCACCGTCATCCCGAGATCGGGAGGGTTCTGGAGCTCTCCCTGGCACCCTGCCGGAGGGGGAAATCATCACCCGAGGGGTCTACACCACTATGCCCTCCTTCGAAGTGATGCGTGAGTAGTTCATCCCTAGACTATGGGTCCATAGCAGTAGCTAGATGGTTGTTCTCTTCACTTTGTACCTCATGTTTAGACTTTGTGAGCTGCCTAACATGATCAAGATCATCTTTATGTAATGCTACATGTTGTGTTTGCTGGGATCTAATGAATGTTGAATGCTATGTCTTCTGATTATCAATCTATCATGTTATCTTCATTCTTATGTTATTTATGATTTTGCATGCTCTTCGTTATTAGTAGATGCTATGGCCAAGTAGATGCTAGTAAACCCAAGAGGGGGTATTTATGCTCGATAGTGGGTTCATGCCTCGTTTTCATCTATGCTCGAGTGACAGAAACCTGACGGATGGAGGATGTGTTGTTGCCATTAGGGAGAAAATAACAATGATTTGTCTAAGGATGATCTTATTGTTTACAGTACACTCTTTGCTTACTGCGATTATCTGTTGCTTGCAACTCAATACCCAAAGTTTGTTCGGATGATATTCGGAGGGTGGATTTTTAGTCATAGATGCAGTTGGATAACGGTCTATGTATTTTGTTGTAATGCCCGCATGAATCACATAGTAATCTTTATGTCTTGCATATGCACTACAGTGCAGCCTTCATTTCTGTCAATTGTCCAGCTGTAATTTGTTCACCACACATGTTATTTATCTTTCACGGAGAGACACCACTAGTGAACTGTGGACCCCGGTCCATTTTCCTTATACTGATAAAACACCTACTGCTTTCATACCTCTCATATTGTTCCTACTGTTTTCCACACCATACGTTTAACCTCTTTGTGTTCAGCAAAACCGGTGAGATTGATAACCTCACTGCTTTGTTGGGGCAAAGTACTTTGACTGTGTTGTGTAGGTTCCACGTTGCTAACGAACCGGTAGTGCGCCCTGCCATCTCGGCTGCATCAACCTTCAGAAGTGCTTCTTCCTCCTACTGGTCGATTCAACCTTGGTTTCTTTTCTGAGGGAAAACTTGCTGCTGCACTCTTCACACCTTGCGCTTGGGATCTCCCAACGAGCGTGTGTCTACACACCATCAAGCTTTTCTGGCGCCGTTGCCGGGGAGGAAGAGAATTTCTGCAAGGGGAGTCTCTCAATTCCAATCTCTTTACTTTGTTTTAGTTTTTCTTATTTTATTTTATTTTGTCGTTTTTGCTTCTCTTTATCAAAAACACCAAAAAAAATAGTTCTTATACTAGCTGTAGTTTTATTCATGTTAAAATGACTACTCCTGAGAACACTAAGTTGTGTGACTTTACTAGCACCAACAACAATGATCTCATTAGCACACCTATTGCTCCACCTTCTCCTACTACTGATTTTTATGAGATAAAACCTGCCCTATTAAACCTTGTTATGAGAGCAATTTTTATGAGAGCAATTTTCTGGTGTTAGTACTGATGATGCTGCTGCCCATCTTAATAATTTTGTTGAACTATGTGAGATGAAAAAATATAAAGATGTTGATGGGTATATTATTAAACCGAAATTGTTTCCTTTCTCTTTGAGAGGAAGAGCTAAAGAATGGTTGCTCTCTTTGCCTATAAATAGTATTGATTCTTGGACTAAGTGTAAAGATGCTTTCATTGGAAAATATTATCCTCCTGCTAAGATTATATCTTTAAGAAGTAGCATTATTAATTTTAAGCAACTTGATAATGATCATGTTGCTAAAGCTTAGGAAAGAATGAAATCTTTGGTAAAGATTTGTCCCACTCATGGACTGACTACTTGGATGATCATCCAAACCTTTTATGCAGGTCTAAAATTTTCTTCAAGAAACCTTCTGGATTCAGCTACTGGAGGAACCTTAATGTCCATGACCTTGGTGTTAGCAACAAAGCTTCTTGATGATATGATGGTAAATTATTCTGAGTGGCACACTGAGAGAGCTACAACTGGTAAGAAGGTAAATTCTGTTGAAGAAACCTCCTCTTTAAATGAAAGACTTGATGCTATTATGTCTATGTTTGTGAATGGCCATGCTCCTGTTGATCCAAATAATGTTCCTTTAGCCTCTTTGGTTGCTCAAGAAGATCATGTTGATGTGAATTTCATTAAAAATAATAATTTCAACATCAATGCTTATAGGAATAATTTTGGTAGCAACAACTATAGGCCATATCCTCCGAATAATAGCAATGCTTATGCTAATTCTTATGGTAGTTCCTACAACAACAATAAAAGTGTACCCTCTGATATTGAGAACATGCTTAAGAATTTTATTAGTACACAAACTTCTTTTAATAAATCTGTTGAGGAAAAATTTCGCAAAATTGATGTTCTTGTAGTCTTGCTCTTGATGTTGATTTTCTGAAACTAAAGTTTATGCCTCATGATGTTAAAGAAAGTAAAACTTTGAATGCTATCCAAATTCGAATTGATGATAATGTTAGAATGTTAGCTGAATTGCATGCTAGATGTAAAAAAGAAGATGAAATTGCTAGAAAGAATAATATAGCTAATGTTTGCACCATTACCACCACTAGTAAAACTGAAGCTTATCATGCTAGAAAAAATTGTACTATAAATGGTAAAGTAATTGGTGTTGGAAACACTCCCACTTCTGCTAGTAAAAATGCAAAACTGCTAAAAATGTTCCTGAGAAAAGTGCTGAAATTTTTAGAAATATGGGAGACAATGGTCCCATTATCTTTGATAAAAATGATCTTGACTTTGATGATTGCAACATAACTGAAGTGATTAAGTTCTTACAAAAGCTTGCTAGTTTTCCTAATGCTAGTGCTATGAATATGACTTTCACAAAACACATTACAAATGCTCTCATGCAAATTAGAGAGGATGAATTAAGATGTGAAGCCTCTATCCCTAGGAAGCTAGATTATGGATGGGAACCTATTATTAAAATGAAAGTAAATGATTTTGATTGGAATGCTCTATGTTATGTTGGTGCTAGTATGTTTGTCATTCCCAAGAAACTCTATGATATTCTTGATTTACCACCATTGTAGCTTTGTTATCTGGATATTCGTCTTATTGATAATGTTAGAAAGAAACCTTTGGGAGATTTGATGATAATACGCTTGTCCCCGTTGATTTTGTTGTCTTGAATATTGAATTCAATGCTTCTTGTCCAATTGTTTTGGGAAGACCTTTTCTTAGAACTGTTGGTTCTGTTATTGATATGAAAGAAGGGAATATTAAATTTCAGTTCCCACTCAAGAAAGGTATGGAACACTTTCCTAGAAAGAGAATGAAGTTGCCTTTTGATTCCGTTATTCGAAAAAGTTACAATTTGGATGCTTCTTCACTTGAAAATACTTGATTCCACTTTTCTAGGCCTAGCTAAAAGGCGTTAAAGAAAAGCACTTCTTGGGAGATAACCCATGGTTTTATTTTTTGCTTTGTTTTCTCTATTTTCTTTGAATAAAGGGGTTGTATACTTCTATAGCAACTCCTTTATATCTTTCTTTTCATGTTTTAGTAGTTACAAGTAAGGTTTCTGAGGAGAGTTGGAGTTGGTTTTCGGATTTCTACGCAGGAAACAGATTTCTGCTGTCCACCGTAAACAATCGTATAAAATCCTAGAAGATCAGAATGATCTAAATTTTTTTTTTGGTTATCTCAGCTAATTCCGCAACTTTAACGTTCTTTAAGTTTTATCTAATTAACGTAAGTGCCTCGAATTTTTTTGTCTTTACAAACAGTTCTGGTTTTGAAAGATTTTGGCATTTTTCTTGCATTTGCTCTTTTGCGATGTCAAGTGGATTTATTTCCTTCACGAAACATCAGTGCATGTAGCTAATGTTTAAAAGTATCAATAGAACTTTTCCCATACAGAACCAATGGGTTTTTAGTTGTTTCACTAACCCTCTAATGCGAATCACTGTTTGAGTGTGGTGTGAAGGAAGTTTTCAAGGGTCAAGAGAAGAGGTGATATATGTGATCAAGAAGAGTGCAAGGTCAAAGCCTGGGGATGCCCCTATGGTTCATCCAAGAATATTTTTAGAAGACTCAAGCATCTAATCTTAGTGATGCCCAAGGCATCCCCTTGTTCGTCTACTATCTATTAGGCCACTTCTCGTGAAACTATATTTTTATTCGGTCACATCATATGAAGTTTACTTGGAGCGTCTGTTTGTTTTTCTTTTGTTTTCTTTTGTTTTACTTTGTTTTACTTTGTTTTCTTTTGTTTTCCTTTCTTCAATAATATAGTTGGATCATAGCATTCTTTGTTTGGGAGAGAGACATGATCCGCTTTTTCGTTTGAATACTTGCTATGCTAGTATTCTTAGTTTTTCTTCTAGTTGCTGAAAACAATTCTTGTTTAGCTTTGATTTTCATTGAATCTCTTATTAAGAGTTGTTAGTTTTAGTAGAGTTATGTGAGTCCTCTCATGTTTGCTTTCTGTAGCATTTAGAGAGTTTTTGTTAAAGCATGTTTTGTATGGTGCTTGTTGAGAAAAGAAACTGCTGCTTGAGGTATAATTTTTAACGGTGCAAGTAGAAGCTTGTATAGACTATGGCTAGAACTTTTTCATATCATGCTAGATGTTATTTTAGTTTTAAAGCCGCGTTTAATGTGCCATTGAAAGAATCATGAGTTGTTTTTGTCACATTGAAGCATAAATTTGTGGTGTTCTCCTTTGAATGTTTTATTTGGTTGACTTGGCGCATGCTCACACCATGTTTATGACTATGAACCAGTCACGAATAGACTCCATGATCATTTAGTTTTTTAACTTGGCGTACCACTTATTCTTTTATTAATGATGTTTATGTTGCTATGCATGATTATGGCTCTTATGCTCTCTTGATTTGTCGCTCTTTAGTCTTTTGCTAGTCTCCACATGTACTGAGTATGAGCTCTAATCGTGTATCCAACTCCCAAAAACCAAAGTTTTCCCATTGTGTCCACCATACCTACCTACATGTGGTATTTAACCGCCACTCCAAAGTAAATTGCTCATGTGTTACCTTTAAAACTTTCAAAATTACTCCTGTTTTGTGCTCCTGTTTTAGCTCATGAGGACGTAAATAAAGAATCTTTATCTCACTTGTTGATTGGAATTTCACACCATGGACTAGTTTCTTCATCCTCTTATCCAATGATAGAAGACCTGGCAGTGGGGTGCCCAACCCCAAAGTAATAACACAAATTCTCTTTACTATATTTTCCCCTGATTTATCAGTCAAAGCATAATTGTGTAAACAAAAGAGAAAGAGGGATGACCTTCTACCCAGATCCGTCCTTATATGAGAGCCGCTCTTGTGAAGTATAGTTGGCTTGTGACGTACTGTATTTTCTATTTACCATTCATTGACATAAGCATACACCTCTCTTAAAATATAGACACTCCTCCACAGTATGTGATTGTTGGCAGGCACCCGAGGATTCGGTTAGCCATGGTTTGTGAAAGATGGTTGGGAAAAGTGTCAAGTTTCACAAACCATGGCTAACCGAATCCTCGGGTGCCTGCCAACAATCACATACCGTGGAGGAGTGTCTATATTTTGGGAGATGTATGCTAATGTCAACGAATGGTAAACAGAAAATACAATACGTCACAAGCCAACTGGATTCACAAGAGCGGCTCCCATGGTGAAGGACGCAACTGGTGTAGAAGTTCATCCCTCTTTCTCTTTTGTTTACACAATTATGCTTTGATTGATAAATCAGGGGCAAAAATAGTGAAGAGAATTTGTTTGCATTAATTTGGAGCTGTGCACCCTACTGCCAGCTCTTCTATCATTTGGATAAGCGGATGAAGCCACTAGTCCAGGGTGTGAAATCCAATCAACAAGTGAGATAAAGATTATCTATTTACATCCTCATGAACAAAAACATGAACATAAAGCAGGAGTATTTTTGAAGGTTTTAAAGGTAACACATGAGCAATTTACTTTGGAATGGCAGTTAAATACCACACGTAGGTAGGTATGGTGGACACAATGGGAAAAACTTTGGTTTAAAGGAGTTTGGATGCACGAGTAGAGCTCATACTCAGTATAGGTAGAGGCTAGCAAAAGACTGGGAGCGACAAATCAAGAGAGCATAAGAGCCATAATCATGCATAGCGACATAAGCATCATTAATTAAAACATAAGCAGTATCACAAGTTCAAAAAGTAAGTGTTCATGGAGGCTATTCATGACTGGTTTGTATTCATAAACATGGTGTGAGCATGCGCCAAGTGAACCAAATAAAACATTTGAAAGAGAATACCATATATTGATGCTTTACTATGACAAGAACAACTCATGAATCTTTCAATACATATTAAACACTCTCAGCTATTTGAGGCTAATCATGATACTCAATAACCACAAGGCTTTAAAACTAAAATAACATTTAGCATGGCATGAAAAAGTCCTAGCCACAGTCTATACAAGCTTCTACTAGTACTATTATAAATTCTACTTCAAGCAGCAGTTTTCTTTCTCCCAACAAGCACCATACAAAACATGCTTTAACAAAAATAGTCTTTATGATACAACAAAAAAACATGAGAGTACTCACATAACACTACTAAAACTAACATCTCTAATAAGAGATGCATGCAAAACAGGAGCTAAATAAATGCAGCAGCTAGATAGAGATTAAGAATACAATGTATTCTCATGAAAAAGCGGAGCGTGTCACTCTCCAATAAAAGAATGCTGGGGTCCAACCAAGATTATTGAAAAATTAAAAATAAACTGAAAACAAAAGCAAAAAAAAAACTGAAAACAAAAATAAAAGACGCTCCAAGTAAAGCACATAAGTTGCGACCGACTAAAAATATAGTTTCACTAGAAGTGACCTGATAATTTGTTGATGAAGAAGGGGATGCCTTGGACATCCCCAAGCTTAGACGCTTGATTCTTCTTGGAATTTTCTTGGATGTAACACCGGGGCATTTCCAAGCTTAGGCTTTTGACTCTTCTTGATCACATCATATCATCCTCTTCTCTTGACCCTTGAAAACTTCCTTCACACCAAAGTTCTCACAATCTTTATTAGCAACGTTAGTGCAATTGAAATAATAAATTCACATGGTTCAGTTTCAACACAAGTCTAACACTTGAAAACAGATTAGCCACTGTCACAACTTCTTTTAAAACTCGTTTTCTCAAAAGAACACCAAAAGAAAGAGATTAAGATGCAAATGCGATAAATGACAGAAATCTGTCAAAACAGAACAACAGGTAAAGATTGATTTTTTCAAAAATCTTATGTTGCTCAAATAAATAAGTGGTCTGCTAAGAAAAGTTGCGTATATAACTTAGGATTAAGCACAAAAAAACTCAGGTCATTTTGAATTTTCTGTAATTTGTAACGGAATTAATAGTGGACAGCAGAAATCTGTTTCCTGCGCAGAAATCCGAAATATAGGCTCAACTTTCCACTAGAGGCTTTACTTGGATCAACAAAAACTCAAAATAAAAGATACAGCGGGGTTTCTAAGGAAATAGAAAACACCCAGGTGCAAAGCACTCCAAAGAAAACGAAAGAAAACATGTTGAAAACAGCGAAATAAAACGGGTTGTCTCCCGGTAGCACTTTTCTTTAACCCCTTTCAGCTAGGCATAAAAGAGCAACTCAAGTATTTTCAAGTGAAGAATTCCAATCAAGATTTTAAAATTCTTTAATAATGCATTGTATTTTATCTAAGTGAGTTTCATAGGCTCCTCTCTTAGTACTTTTAGGCTTACTATCTTCATCAAATAAATTCTCAGGAACAATCCAATCAAAATTCTTTTCTTGGGCTTCGTGCAGTGCCACTAATTTAAAAGGGATTGGTATTTTATAATTGTTTTCATTATTAGATTCTATTTTTTTTCTAGAGAACCAACAATGTCTACACATGAGCCAAGCATATTAAAACGATCAAAAACTTTTCTAGCTTCTATAGCAACATCTCCAAATTCTTTAAGCATAGTTCTAAGATGAAGTTTCTTTTCTCAACATCTTCAATGTTATTCAAGTTGAGGAACATATTTTGCATTATGGGATGGAGGTTAACAAACCTAGCTTCTAGCATGTGAACTAAATCAGTTGCAGCAGCCTCGTAATTGGGAGCAAGTTCTACTATGGATTTTTCCTCAAATTTATCATGATTACTAACATGATCAAAGAAATCTTTGATAGTGTCCTTTCCATGTATAGAACCACTTCCTACCGGAAAATCTTTAAAGGTAAACTTAGGGAACAGCATGATGAGAAATAACAATGAAAAGAAAAAATAGCAACTAGAACGATTTTTTTGCTTTTGATATAGAGAAGAAAAACAAGACAAAAATAAAAACAAGATAATAAAAAAATAAAGAGGTTGAGAGTGAGAGACTCCCCTTGCCAGAAGACTTCTTCCTCCCCGGCAACGGCACCAGAAACTCCTTGATGCTTGTGGTGGCGTCCGTTGCAGGAGTAAGTCTTCTTATGTATGTTTGTTTTGTTCCCATCAACGACGCCAGAAACTCCTTGCTACTTTGTGATAACAACCGTTGGAAACCCCAAGAGGAGGGTGTGATGAGAAAGTGGCAAGAGTTTCCCTTAGTTAAGAACCAAGGTTATCAATCCAGTAGGAGGAAGAGGATCTCAGGAAGGTTGATGCCACTGACGGTGGTGTTGGCGCTTCACTGGTGTCAGCAACAACGTGGAACCTGCACACAACACAACCAAAATACTTTGTCCCAACGGTACAGTGAGGTTGTCAATCTCACCGGTCTTGCTGAAAACAATGATTAGACGTATAGTGTGGAAAATGATGTATGCTTGCTGTAAGTAAAGAAAGCAGGAAATAATTGTGGTTTTCATTAACATTGTGGAAAAATGGACTGGGGTTCATAGTTTCACTAGTGGTGTCTCTCCATAAAAGATAGCATGCTGGGTGAACAAATTACACCTGGGCAATTGACAAATAGAGGTTGCACAGTAGTGCACAGTATGACATGAAGATTACTATGATATTTAGTGCAGGCATTACAATAACATACATAGACCGACATCCATCTGTATCTATGACTAATAATCCACCCTCAGGTTATCATCCGAACCCCCTTAGGTATTAAGTTGCAAGCAACAGATAACTGCATTAAACAAAGTGTGTAATGTAAGCAATGATTATGCATGCGGGCACTCTCACCATTGTTTTCTCCCTAATGGCAACAACACATCCCCCCTTCACGTTTCTGTCACTCGAGCAAGGCGGTGAGGAGGCATGCACCCACTATCAAGCATAAATACTCCCTATTGGAGTCAATAGCAACTACTTGGCCATAGCAACCACTAGAAACGGAAAGCATGCAAGATCACAAATAGCATATGCAAATAAAGACTATAATCAACTTGGCATAAGTTCAATATTCATCGGATCCCAGCAAACACAGCATATAGAATTACATAAGATCAATCTCGATCATGATAGGCAGCTCACGAGATCTAAACATGGAGGCATATAAGGAGAAGACAACCATCTAGCTACAACTACGAACCCGTAGTCCAAGGATGAACTACTCACGCATCACTCTGGAGGCAGGCATGGTGATGTAGAAGCCTCCGGTGATGATCTCCTCTCCGGCAGGGTGCCGGAAACAGCTTCAGAACCCCCCTGGTCTAGGTTTGATGGTGACGGCGGCTGCGGAACTTTTCGGGGATTTTTGTTCAGGTCCTTAGGTTTTTCCATCCGGGGGGATTAAATAAGCGAAAGGGCAATAGCGGTGGAGCTCCAGGGGCCCCACACCTATAGGTGGCACGGCCAGGGGGACCCACACCACCCTATGGTGTGGCCCCTGTTGCCCGTCTTCGACTCCTCTTCGGTGTTCTGGATGCTTCCGGGGAAATAGGAACTTCGGGCTTTGTGGGGTCCAATTCTGAGAATGTTTGCAGAACAACTTTCTGAAACCAAAAACAACAGAAAACAGGGAACTGGCACTTGGCATCTTGTTAATAGGTTAGTCTCGGAAAACGTACAAAAATGCTATAAATAAGGGAGAAAACAAGTAGCAATTGGCAAAATATGATCATGGAGCATAATAAATTATAGATACGTTGGAGACGTATCAGTTAGAAGGATCAAAATATAATATGTGCATTTGCAAATGATACGTAAAAAATGTATCTCCTTTTCCGAACACTTTTCTTATTGTTTTTCATCTAAACTTGTGTGTTTTGGATACAACAAACACGGACTAATGTTGTTTTCAGCAGAATTACTTTGGCGTCTCGTTTTTATGCAGAAAAATCAACTTTTGGAAAAATACCCAGAAAAGAGCCCATTGATTTTTTCACCCTGGAAGACCCCGGAAGCCAGAAGGGGGCCAGGAGAGGGGCCAGAGGGTGGCCGCACCCCCTGGCGCGGGTCCCCTGGCCACGCCAGCATAGGGTGTGGGCCCCCCAGGACCCCCCTCGGCTCCCCTTTCGACTACAAGTAGCCTCCAACCCTAAACCCTTAGGGGGCACATCATATTCCACAGAAACACAACAGAGCGCCGCCGCCATCCCGAACCTCGATTCGGGGATCAGAAGTTCCTGTTCTGGCACCCTGCCGGGACGGGGAAGTGGAGGAGATCATCGCTATCGTCACCACCAACGCCTCTCCATCGACCATCCATGTTCACCCCATCAATGTGTGAGTAATTCCCCGCTGTAGGATGAAGGGGATGGTAGGTATTGGATGAGATCGTTCATGTAATAATGTCGTGATTGTTAGGGCATAGTGCATCCTATATTAGTGCTATTGACATTGTTGCAACTTGTTAAGCTTAATGCTTTCCACTTTGGGCCCAAGGGCCATGATCTCAGATCTGAACATGTTATTGAATCACGATGATAATTATTGTTTCTTGATCATACCTGCAAGTTGTTTACACATATTGTTGTCCGGAACCCGAGGCCCCGAAGTGACAGAAATTGGGACAACCAGAGGGGATGGCTGCGATGTGAGGATCACATGTGTTCACGGAGTGTTAATGCTTTGCTCTGGTGTTCCATTAAAAGGAACACCTTAATTACCAGTAGTTCCCCTGAGGACCCGCTGAAAACGGGCTGGTAGGACAAAAGATGTTATGCAAGTTCTCATTGCGAGCACGTACGACTATTTACGGAATGCATGCCTATGGTTACCTAGTGCTTGGATGCTTTATCTTATTTATCTGCAATCCCCCTGACATGATCATTATTAGAACTTTCTTATCCATGCAACGCCCGTTCATCCATCCCTATGCCTACAGTATTTAATCCGCTGTTTACTTCAAACACTACTGTTGCTGCTGTTTTCATTCCACTGCTGCTATTATTTCACTCGTGCTGTTACTATAAAACTGTTACTACTGATAAACCACTTCGAACAAAAGTACTTTCAGGTGCAGGTGAATTGACAACTCACTTGTCAAGGATCACAAATATCTTTCGCTCCCCTTGTGTCGAATCAATAAATTTGGGTTTTAATTCCCTCGAAGACTGTTGCGATCCCCTATACTTGTGGGTCATCAAGACCATTTTCTGGCGCTGTTGCGCGGGAGCATAGCTTTATTTGCAAGCTCACCGGAGAGTATTATTATCTACTGCTATCATTCATCATGGGTAAGTCTCTTGATGGAAAGTTTCCTTTATTACCATCCACTACAAGAAGAGGTACAACTCTGAACACCTCTGTTTCTCTTGATTCACGGTCTGTAATGAGTAAGCTGCTTACACCACCAAATGCTACACATGCTACTTCTAATGAATATGAAAATGCTTCTGATACTTTTGATGATGCTTCTACTGTGCTTGATGAGAGTGGTTCTCTCGGTCCTTTCTTAGATGCTACCATTGCCAACGCTAAAAATATTGCAAACACTGAAACTCCTAACAAAAATCCTGTTACTCCTGATTTTTCACCTGAGTTTAGAGAGAACCCTAGTGATGATTTAGATGATGCTTATATTGAACTGAGTGATGATCTTATTGATGAAATACATGCTTTGCAGGATAAAGATGTTGTTATACGTCTTATGGAAAGTCGTGTTGTTAGATATAAATTATCTCCTGATGCTAAGTTTGCCACTTCTCCTATTTATATTAGGGATACGGATTATGATTTATCTCTTGATTTATCTTACATATATATTGTTTAGAAATAAACTTTTTGTGGAACTGAAAATGAAAGTGCTATGAAACATATGAATGAGCTCTTCTCTTTGAGTAGTTTATTCTCTGATGATCTTAAGAAACGTAGCTACTTTGTTGCTAAAATATTCCCTTTCTCACTAAAGGATGAAGCTAAAACTTGGTTTAACAATTTGTCTCCTAGATCTATTGATAGTCCTATTGGTTTGGTTAATGCTTTCTTTCAGAAATATTTTCCTGCTAGTGCTCAACATGCTGCTTTACAAAATATATTTTATTACAAGCAATTGGAAGAAGAGAAATTGTCTGTATCTTGGGCAAAGTTTGGTTCTTTAGTTAGAGATGCACCTGGGCATAAGATAGAAGATAATAAACTTCTTGATATATTCTATAATGGACTAACTGTTGAATCTAGGACATAACTGGATAGTTGTGCTGGTTGTGTTTTCGGGCAAAGAACTCCAGAAGAAGCTGAGGAATTAATGGCTAAAATAAGCCAAAATCATGATGATTGGACTATGGTTGAGCCTGAGCCAACCCCTACTCCAGTACCTACACCAACACCAACACCCAAGAAGAGGAGAATGATTGAATTAAATGATGAAGTGATGAGAGAAGACAAGAAATCTCTTAAAGAGAGGGGTACTAAATTTGAAGAGGTGAAGAATCTTCCACCCATAGAATAATTATGTAAGCCAATCCCTCACTCACCATCCATTGAGGTACACTCTCTCCAATATTTTGATAGTAGAGATATTCCCTATAGAAAACCTCCTGATCAATGCTTAGATGAATTTCATAATTATGTCATTAAGCAAGATTACTTTAATAAGAGAGTGCAGAACCACCTTATGGAAAACTCTAAAGCTATTAATGATTTGCATGGTATTATAGAAAGAACCTCTAATGATGTTAAAATGATTGTTAAACATTTTCAAATGGTTCAAACTCAAATAGATCAACTTGCTAAAGTGCAAAAAGATTTGCTAGTTAATGATTCTAAAGAAAAACATGCTTATGAAATAAGAACTAGAAGTGGTATTGCTACACAAGATCCTTTATATCCTGAGGGACATCCTAAAAGAATTGAACAAGATTCTCAGCAAACTAATAATGATGCTATCCATACTAAGAAGAAAAAGAAGAAGAAACATAAAACTGTTGTAGAATCCTCTGAACCTGCTAAAGAATGATGTTTCTGATAAAGAAGAACCTGTAGCTGAACCTGAAAAGCAAACTAAAAAAGCAAAGTATACTAAGGAAGATTTCATTGCTAATAAACATGGTAATGAGAAAGAACCTTGGGTACAAAAACCAATGCCTTTTCCTAATAAGAAACACATATCTAAGGAAGAAGAATACTATAACAAGTTTTGTGAATGGATGGAACCTTTGTTCTTGCAAATTCCTTTAACTGATGCTATTAAATTGCCTCCTTATGCAAAATATATGAAAGATATTGTCTCTAACAAAAGGAAGATTCCTAATGAGGAAATCTCCACTATCCTGTCTAATTACTCTTTTAATGGCAAGGTTCCTGAGAAGCTTGGAGATCCTGGTATACCTACTATTCCCTGTTCAATTAAAAATAATTATGTTAGAACTGCTTTGTGTGATTTGGGAGCTGGAGTTAGTGCCATTCCTTTTACTCTCTATAAAAGACTCCTCCTAGAAAAATTGATACCAACTGCTATTCCTGTGGGTATATGTGAGGATGTTCATGTCCAAGTTGCTAATAATTGTCTGATATTAACTGACTTTGTTGTGTTGGAAATGCCTGAAGATGATAATATGTCTATTATTCTTGGAAGAACTTCTCTTAATACTGCAGGGGCTGTTATTGATTGCAATCAAGGAAAAGTTACTTTTAATGTTAATGATAAAGAGCACACTGTTTATTTTCCCAAGAATATTGATAGAAAATATGGTCTAAATTCCATTGAAAATATTGAGACCATCAAGATTAGAGAATTTTATTGTCCTATTCCATAGCCACCAAAAGAATATGAAATTATTCTGATTGGGACTATGCCTATCAAGGTTGAGGTAACATGAGTATTTAGTGAGAAACAAATTTTTGTTTCATAGAAAATTATTTTGGTAGCAAGACTTGATCACCCTTGTTAACAAAATGATTTTAAGTGAAGTGGGCAATGTTTTAACTATGTTTTCACCTTCCCTATTATGTTTTCACCATGTTTACTTCTGTTATTACATTGCTACTTGAGTGCAATCATGTTTTCCACCATCCTTATGCATGTTTTCCTGATGTTTTCACTCTGATTACTGAAGTTATGCATGTTTTCACCACCCATACTTTTGTTTTCACCACTACCACCTTTGTTTTCTTTGGTTATTCTTTCATTGGAATGTCATAGAACCTCTGTAGTTCTGGTTTTGGTTTTGTTTTCCATGTTTTCACTTTCCTTTTCCCGGTTTTTATTAATTATTAAAATTTTGGAAATACCGCAAAAATAAAGTTTCTCGAAAAATTCCAGAAAAATTATAATAAAATTTTACGTCAAAAATGAGGCAGAAAACCACCTGGGAGACCCCAGGGGGACCCACCAGGCAGGCACACCCTAGGGTGGTGCGGCCTTCCCCTAGTGGCGCCAGCCCATGGTGTGGGGCCCCCTGGCCCCCCACTAACTCTCTCCCCTGCCAAAGTTCCTTCTCTCACCTCCCAAACTCAACACATTTCCTGGAACCCGAGTTCTTGCTGTTCTTCCTCAAAAAATTTCGATCTCTTTCTTCAGCCCATCATTTGTGCTGATTTTTGGTGTGTTTGATCTCCTGTATGTGACTCCTCCGATGATCCAAGTAGAATTTTGTTTAGTGAAGTATTTCTTGAGTATTTTGGTACTACAGGTGACAGCTTATGTGAGTTTGCATGCTTGATTTGAGTAGAAATTATATAGTTTTGATGTATGTTTAGCTCTCATATAAGTCCCTATGGTAGTTTCCACCTTATAGTTGATTGAAATTAATTTTTATGATTATTGTTCAAAAATTTCAGAGATGGATAGTTACAACTTTGGTGAGATATTTAAGAGTGATGCTCCTAGAAGGACAAGGCCATCAAGCTCGTCTACTTCAGCAAGGCCATCATATAATGAAGACGTTATGGCGTCAACTATTAATGATGCAGAAGATGACGGTATCATTTACCCATCTAGCTTTCCTTGTCGTACATTTTCAAGAAGTGCGGGTCTTTTAGATGATTTTCTTATGCTTATTGAGACAGTTGGTCGCACCAACTTTATGGAGGATGAAAGCCCTCAGTATGCCACACTCACAAAAGCTTTTGTTAAGAGTTTCAAATTTCAGAACACTCAATATGGTCCAACTGTTGCATTCAAGTTATATAGTAGTCCTGTGTCTTTGTCCTTGGTGGAATTTTGTGCTATTATAGGTATCAACACCACCAGGATGGCAAGCAGGATTCAAGATAGACCAGCAGACCTCCAGGGGATCTACCGAGAGATCAGGAACATTCAACTTCCTTCTCTAAGATACTTTACTTACTAGATTGGTACTAGTATTCTTGGTAGGGAGAACACTAGTAATGTTTCTAGTTATCACCTTGATTTCGTTGATGCTGCAATGAACCATAGCACGAAGTATAACCTTGGTGCACTTGTTGCACGCCGCCTTGCCGCTGATGGGCCTATTTTTGGTGGCATTATTGCTACACGTGTCGCAGCCGCATTGCTTGTTTCCAATGATCCTAATGATGAAATTATTGCTCCACATAGGCTTAATCTTGCTGCTATGAAATGCCATTAGTTTGTCACTTCTAACTCTACTAATGAACGTTTGATATATAGAGTTTTGTATATGGATGGAGAAGAGTGGAAAGTTACTTTGCCGCAGCCTATGTTATTTAAGATTGACAGGTTGTCGTGGGATAATCACGGCAGACGTTACCGGGGGTAACTTATCTTGGGGCAAGACGACACTGGTGTTTGGGAGGGGGTTTAGCTCAGAGGAAAACATGATGATATGCGATCTGGTAGCCGGCAAGCAAGTCGCCGAGTCTCCGATCTCGATATATTAATCTCAACTCTCGTGTTACACTGGATACTCGATACCTACCGATATTACTCGAACTCTTGGATCTCTCTGAACTAGACCTAGGGGCCGGCTTATAAAGCACCGGGACCCCCTGGCTTGCCCTCCAAGGCGCACCCTGAATCCTACCCGGACACCACACACAAAACCCTAACTTTCCTTACCGTAACCCACAATCCGGGTTACCAGGCCTACAAACTTGGGCCTTCTAAAAGTTCATTTATCCTTAGCCGGATCTCACGCGGTGTCCTTTGGGCCGAGTTACACCTTGGCGTTGGCCTTCCGGGTTATCATCCCTCCATCAGTAGTCCCCAGAATAGCCTGGGCTTCACGGGATCCTCCTTGAAGCGCTTGCTATTCCCTGTAAAAATATCAGACGTACAAATCCAAAGAGGCCGGGTTAAGGTGCTTTGATAAACAGCTAGGCCTAACTCCAAGTTGGCCATATAGTAACCCGGCTTTCTCTAAGTCCTTCTTTACTCTTTCCGGGTCAACGCTCTGATAAGAATGTCAAAGACCCGGCTTACTTTACTCGATAACTGATCCTGATATTGCGGAGAAGATCTCCTCCTTATCTCTGTCCGGATATCTCGCCCAGCACTTAAAGCATATCTCATCAAATCCAGGCAGGTATCCGTTATTCCGAAATTTTCGGTTCCCGTCCGTTGGACTAGGTTTATCCGCCCGCACCTTATAAATAGGTGCCCAGGGGATAGCCTAACCCCCAACGGTTCATTCCAGCTCCTCCTCTTTCCTCATCTCCCGTGCTTGCGCAACACCACCACGGGAACCTCAAGCTCACCACCGGAGCACAACCGCCACCGGCTACGTTCATCTTCGAACCGCTCCGCGCCGCCGCCAAGCTTCGCCGCCACACCCTCGTCTGGCCCGTCGGGAGTTGCGAAGGGACATTCAGACTGCGCTATTTTCCGCCGCCGCGTGCTACTCCAATCTCCTTCAGTAAGTCCCTTGTATCTATCAATTCAACCTCGCAATTTCTCGATTTACTCTAGATTGGATCTAGGTCAACCCGCGGGCCATTTTTCTTGTCACGCCGGATTAGGCCGCTTAGATGCTTGCTAATTCCTCCAATAGCTTGATTGATGGTCACACACCACTCTCCTATCACCACCAATCATCAATTTCTCCGTAGAATCGTCCGCAACTTTTCCAATCTAGATCCATTTCGCCAAAATTTTCCGCGCCTGTCATTGACACCCGGAAAATCCTCTTCTTCCGGTTCTTTTGCTTGCAGTAGATACATGGGCAATCATCCGTCTTCCTCAAACACCTTTCAATACGTAAGTACCCCATAGTTTTGATAATGATGCTTGATACCCAGATAACTTGTAACCTTGCTTTGTAGAGTGATACCCGGATAATTCTTAATTTCCATGCTTTCTTGATACCACTCGCAAATACTCGGATAGCTCATGGTTCCCGAGTCTTACTTCTCGTACCTTTTTGCCTTGTGTTTTGCAGGTTGATCCCATGGCTCCCAAGAAGCAAGGGAAGCAGCCAACTAAGGCCAAGACCTCCAACTCCATATCCGCCAACTGGGCGCGATCCACGGTCACGAAGGCCAAGCTAGAAGAGCTGGCCGAGTAAGGGGTTCTCCCTTCTCAAAAAGATATCCATTGGAGGGTGCCGGGTGACGAAAACCGGCCCACGCCTGCCGACGACGAGGTAATTTGCTTCGTCGAACACGTGACTCGGGGATTCCGTCCCCCGGGTCACCCTTTCTTTCGTGAAGTCCTGAGCCATTACGGCCTCCGGGTATTCGACATAGGGCCTAACTCTATGTTGAATATAACCCATTTCATTGTTCTGTCCGAGTCATACTTGTGCACCTCGCCAAGTTTGGCTCTCTTTATTGAACTCTTCCAGTGCAAGCCGTGCCGCGAAAGCGGTGACGGAGCACTTCTCGCTTGCGGCGGGGTATCCATCCAGCGCCGTAAGAACTCACCAATGCCAACCCTTAATCTGAATTCCCACGTTAAACACTGGCAATTATCCTTCTTTTACTGCCACGACACCTCCCCACCCGGCGAGAAGAAACTGCCGGGTTACTCGGAGGGCCTCCTCGACATTTCCGAGAAATTCAATGCTTTCGCCCCTGACTCGTACAGGGAGGCAATCCAGCCCCTTCTCTCGAAAGTATCTGTCTTATCCGCCCAAGGTCTCCTTGGGCTCAATCTGGTCAAGACATGGGTGGATTTTCGGATCCAGCCCAACTCCATTCGCACTAAGCTGATGTGCGATTACTCGGGGCACACCACGGACGCGCTCCGATACTCCACCAAGAACTACGCAGCCGGCGACACCAACAAGACCATCAAGGGATTCTTGACGGAGAAGTTGGAGGTGATCAAGAACATCGCCGGGTTACCGCCGTTCACCCGGGAGAACCCGGCTCCATCGGTGAGACCCAATACTTGTAGGCCTATTCTCACGCTCAACTTGACTCAACCACTAATTCTTGCGTCCATGCTTTTATCTCAGGCTGACGACCCTTTCTGGAGCGTCGAGACCTCTCCTACTACCGGAGACCCGGAAGAAGAAGACGAGCCGGCTGACAATGATGAGGGTATTTATCCAAATTTTGTGTCATCTTCACTTGCATAATTTTCCTCACTCATTGAACTTTTTCCATCGATACATTCTCGGCTTGCAGGGCTGGAGGACGAAGACGAGCAGGATGAGGATGACCCGGAGGCCACCGAATCTGATCAAGAAGTAACAGTTGGGGCCAAGAGGAAGGCCAGAGGGGTGGTATCCAAGGTTCCCTTCTCTTCTATGTCCTCTGAACCTTACTCCTTTGATAACATGCGTAAACTTAACCAACAGTTGTAACACTCGCCACACTTGAAGGATTCTCTCCCGACCAAGCGCAGGGTGACCCGGAGTTCACCAGGCGACGATCCCCTAAACCCGGGTATCTCCACCTCACCAAACCGCCGGGCCGGTACTCCCCCTCCTCGCCCCTCCAAATCTCCTCGGCGTCACCCCTCCCCCAACCATCCTTTGGCCGGGCAGCTCAGGGTTCCGCTATCAGCTCCTATGACAATCTCATCGGCTTCCAGCAGTGAAATCCCGCCGGATTACGCTGTGAACACCGGGTAAGTCTCCGCTGTATGATATCCTCGCGCACTTGATCATTTTCATCCGCTGTTGTTGACTATTCCTCTCTTTTCCTTAGCGCCCGAGTCACGTCAGTGACCCGGAGAACATAGAGACGGATAACCGGGAGACGGAGGGGCCGACTGATAACATGGACGCCGCGACTGGCGGTGACGCTGAGAACAACCAGGAGCAAGGCCCCTTGGGCGATCCAGTTCACCAGGCCGCCGGGTCTCCAGAGTCATCCGAAGCAGTGTACGAGGAGATCGAGGTCCCGGACACGAGGATGGGTTCTCCAAACCCGGATACCCAGACCGTCCGGGTCTCGACCCCAAAGTCGGGGAAAGTTCACCGACCAAGCGACCAAGCTGCCGGCTCTTCTGGTGTCCGACCCGAAGACATGACGTTTGCCCAGATGCTCGAAGCCCTGCACACCTTGAGGGCTGATGAACAAAATATCTTGGAGGCTTTAATAGCCAAACACGAGGTAAACCCGAATAATATTGCTTGTGTCCTTATCTAGTCCCCGAGTTCCGAGTGAATTCATTGATAATTTGCTTGGAACTTTACGGTATAACCGACTGATAGCTTGCCTTTTACCCGGCTAACCCTTCCTTGCGTCCGTGCAGTCCTTCGTGACCCAATTTGAGAAGAAATTGGCAAAGGCCACCAAGCTCATTGAGAAGGAGGTGGCTCTGCGTGAGGCGGCCGAAGCTGAGGCCAGGAGGAGTGGGAAGATCACAAGGAAGTATAGGAGGAGGGCTCATACAGCAGAAGATAATCTGACGAACCTTTCTGTTCAGATTGCTGATACATATCGCGCTTTGCTCGGTATGATTCTTAGCATAATATTCGTAATCCGGGTTATCCTTCTGATAAATAGCCGGGGTTTCCTTACTCGTGTTTCCATTTCTTTCTGCAGGTCCGTATGAAGTAATGCCGGACGAAGTTGATATTGCCAGGCTGAAAACCATCAAGAGCGTTATCCGGCAGCTATGTGCCGGAACCAAATGGATCCTTCAAGAACTACGGTGGCCGGGTGTTGGGCATGTCGACCTGAAGAGAATGCTGGACGCCTGCTCCACTATTCCCGAGTGGATTTGGCATTGGAAGCGCTCGTCCTGCCGGGTTGGAGTAACCCGGGGGCTTGCGCTGGCTAAGGCTTATTTTCCTAAGCTCGAGCCAGCCAAGCTTATGGGCGGGTTTCCGGAATTCAACCGTGATGGGTCCAAGTTTTCCGCGAAGGATTTCAAGGCCATCCAGAAGGAAGTCCGTTAACCGGCCAGCGTGATTGCTGACGGCTTGGATGTCAGTTCCATTGTACCTGCATATGATGCTGATGGTGAAGCGGTTAAGTCGGATCTTCCCAAGCCCTACGATATGCTAGCCCGATGGAAGGAGGAAGCTGCCAAGTTGAGGGAGGAAGCCGCAAAGAAAAAGGCTGAAGCTGATTCTGCGCCTGCTACCTCCACACCAGTCGTCCCTCCTCCTGCGCGAGCCGGCACTGCTGCTGATCCGGGTGCTACTGCTACCAAGGGTAATAGCAAGGGCAAGGAGAAGATGGACGCCGCAGCTCAGAATGCCGAGTGATACCTGCTACCTGATGCCGTTTCGTATGCGTCAATCGGCCAATGGGCCGTTTAAACAATCATTTTTTGATGATGCGCCTGTGCACCTTTGATACTAGTACCGAAATTTGTAATGCACTTTAAGTTCTTGATACACCGTGTGCCTCTTTTGAACGTTTGGATGATTTTAAATTTATCTACTTTTGAGCCCACTTGTTCTTGATATCCGACTTTCTTTATGGTTCCTTTTGTGAGACTCGGTTTCCGAGTTTCATGGGTTTTGACAAGCGGACTTTTCTCTAAGTCCCCAAGTCCCCAAGACTCGGATGTTTGGGTTTTTTGAGTTTTAGCAACTAAGCAACTTTTTCTTTTTCAAAACCCTCAGTCCTCAAGACCCGAAATTCCGAGTCTGGGATGTGTGGTCTTTCCAAGAGAACAAGTTGTTTGCTGCTAAGCCCAAACCCAGAGCCGTTTCACATAGGTATTGAAGTTATGCTTGATAAACGTTGAGTTTCCGGCTGTTAGCCCTGTACTCTGCATAACTTGTGGTTTGGATGACCCTTTTGACTATCTTGTACTATAAGTCGGCTTTCGCGTGGATATCATGTTGTTACGTCTATACGAAAACAGGATCAGGCAAGTCCCATTGGGCTTCATGGCTGATTGTAATCGTAAGCGAGCAAATCATGCCACTTTAGTGTGAGTCACATCGAGCTTAAGTAAGAAAAGTCAAGAAAATTTGGCTCCTTTGTCCGGTTATAAGATTGCAGCCGTACTCGTTTGCGAGTAATCGGCCCTTATAACTCATAGGCATCAAGGCCGGGTCATTGGGTTTGTAACTGTGCTATTCGAGCAATCAGCCCCCAAGACCTGAATATATGCAACATACTAAGAGTGAAGAACGTACGAATAACCACCTCTTTATTTGATATGAGAAAGTTAGGTCAGCAAGCCGCCTCATTAAAAACCCATCCAGTCCCCAAGGGTACCCTAGATAGGAAAAGAGTGCGTCTGAAACCTGCTGCCTGTTACATCGTGCAATTCCTCTTGCCAATATAGTCTATACTAAGTATAGTAGGGACGTAGCTGAGCCACGTTCCATGGTCTGTCTCTTTCTTGCATAGATGAAGTGGTATGAGCGGTGTCGTTAACTGTAGCCGACTCTTCCCTTGCGTCTATCAAGTAATATGATCCGTTGTGCAGATTCCGACTTATGATAAATGGTCCTTCCCATGGAGGTGATAACTTGTGTTTTCCTTCGTTTGACTGTACCAGGCGTAGAACCA
This sequence comes from Alopecurus myosuroides, assembly GCA_028641055.1. Lineage (NCBI taxonomy): Eukaryota > Viridiplantae > Streptophyta > Magnoliopsida > Poales > Poaceae > Alopecurus > Alopecurus myosuroides. The sequence continues at coordinate 160,881,229 of CM054060.1, read as the reverse complement.
GGTCTCCTTCCTGAAAGACCCGGGTTTTCACGCGCCGGCTATGATACCTCCGTAAATCTTGCTGATATATGGCTGATCTTTCCAGTGCTTGTTCCCTTTGTTCTTCTAACATATCTACGGCGTCCTGCCGGGTCTTCTCGTTCTCCACCTCGACGTAAGATGATACTCGAGGTGAATCATGAATAATATCACTCGGCAACACCGCTTCCGCACCATAAACCATGAAGAACGGTGTCATCTGAGTAGATCTGTTAGGTGTAGTGTTGATACCCCAAACCACGGAAGGTAGTTCTTCAACCCATGCACCAGCAGCTCTGATGCACGGGACTCGCAGCCGTGGCTTTAGTCCACGAAGCAACTTCTGATTTGCCCTCTCCACTTGTCCATTGGCCTGTGGATGAGCCACTGATGCTACGTCAAGCCGGATTCCATTGTTGCCACAGAACTTCCCCATCTCACCAAGGGACATGTTGGTTCCATTGTCGGCAATTATGCTGTGGGGATACCCGAACCGATAGATAATTCTTTTCAGGAACTTAACTGCTGTAACTGCTTCACAATTGGTAACTGGCATAACCTCAACCCACTTGGTAAACTTATCAATAGCCACCAAAAGATGTGTCTTCTTGCAAGGTGACATGTGAAAGGGGCCAACCATATCCATACCCCAAACAGCGAACGGCCAAGTTAGCGGAATAGTCCATAATTCCATAGCCGGTACGTGGGTTTGGCGAGCGTACCTTTGACATCCGTCACACCTCGCCACCAAATGCTCCGCATCTGCTAGGACCGTGAGCCAGAAGAATCCATGTCGATAAGCTTTGGCCACAAGGGATCTTGTGGATGCATGATGCCCACAATCGCCTTCGTGAATTTCCTTGAGAATCTGTCGGCCTTCTTTTGGTGCTACACAGCGCAAAAACACTCCTGCTGCACTTCTCTTGTATAACTCCCCATTGATGATAGAATAACCTTTTGCTCGCCTCAAAACTTGTCTTGCTAATACCTCCTGCTGTGGTAACTCGCCCCGTGACAGGTAGGCCAAGAACGGCTCTGTCCACTCGGGAACAGCGCACTGTGGACACGAGCTCCAAATCCGGGTCTTGATTTGCCAGTTCTTCCTCAGACTCGGTTTTAACTGATGGTCGCCATAGTTCATCCAGGAAAACATTGGGTGGAACCGGCTCTCTGCGCGAGCCGAGTCTGGCGAGTGCATCTGCTGCCTCATTTTTTCTTCTGTCTATGTGCTCCACCTCATACCCGGAAAAACATCCGGCAACTCTATCAACTTCCCTGCGGTATGCTGCCATAGTTGCATCTTTTCTGTCCCATGTTCCTGAGACCTGCTGTACCACAAGGTCCGAATCCCCGAAGCATCGTATCCTCTTAATGTTCATTTCCTTGGCTACCTTTAAGCCATGCAATAGGGCCTCATACTCGGCCACGTTGTTGGAACAATCAAAGTGAATCTGTAGCACGTAACTCAATTTGTCTCCTTTGGGTGACGTTAGCACCACTCCAGCTCCTGATCCCTCGTATTGCTTGGATCCATCGAAGTGCATGATCCAAGACTCGGAGTTTGGAGCCATGGTGGGCATGATTGTGCGCATCCAATCTTTAACGAAATCGACCAGAGCCTGAGATTTGATTGTTGACCTGGGCTCGTAGTTGATGTGATAATCCCCCATCTCTATCGCCCATTTGGCTATTCTTCCTGTTGCATCCGAGTTTCTGATGATATCCGACATCGGTATCGAACTAACTACTGTTATGGGGTGTTCCTGGAAATACGGCTTTAGTTTCCGGCTGGCCATAAAGACCCCAAAAACCAGCTTTTGCCAATGCGGATAGCGCTGCTTTGCCTCTGATAATACCTCGCTGACGTAATAGACCGGTCTCTGAACCGGGTAACCTTTCCCATCCTCTTTACGTTCCACAACAACTACCGCGCTAACGGCTCGGGGTCCAGCTGCTACATATAGCAACATGGGCTCCTTAGGACCCGGAGCCGCTAGGACTGGTGCTTCAGATAACTGCTTCTTTAGTGCCTCGAACGCCTCATCCGCCTCCTGATCCCACACGAATTTATCGGACTTTTTCAAGAGCCGGTACAAGGGTATTGCTTTTTCTCCGAGTCTGGATATAAATCGGCTCAAGGCTGCTACACAGCCCGTGAGCTTTTGAACATGCTTCAAATTTTCCGGCTTTTTCAGACTTTGGATAGCTTTGATTTTATCCGGGTTTGCCTCAATTCCTCTCTCGGAAACGATAAAGCCGAGTAATTTCCCAGCTGGAACTCCGAACACGCACTTTGTCGGATTAAGCTTCATCTGATACCTCCTCAAGTTCTTGAACGTTTCCTTTAGATCATCGATAAATGTCTCCGCCTTCCTGGTCTGGATAACCACATCATCCACATAAGCGTGGACGTTGCGTCCAATTTGGTCCTCGAAGCACTTCTGAATACACCGTTGATAAGTTGCGCCAGCGTTATTCAACCCAAATGTCATGGTTTTGTAACAGAAGGCCCCAAAAGGGGTTATATATGATGTTTTCTCCCAATCCTCCCTCTTGAGCTTGATCTGATGATACCCGGAATATGCGTCCAGAAAGCATAATAGGTCACTTCCAGCCACTGCGTCTATGATCTGATCTATCCTCGGTAGCGCGAACGGATCCTTTGGGCAATGCTTGTTAAGACCCGTGTAATCAATGCACATCCTCCACTCATTGGTCTTTTTCATTACGAGAACCGGATTCGCTAACCAGTCGGGGTGAAATACTTCCATGATAAAGCCGGCTGTTAGCAAACGAGCAATTTCTTCTCCTATTGCTTTCCTTCTTTCCTCATTCATCTTCCTCAAGCCCTGCTTCACAGGCCTGGACTTGGGATCTACGTGCAAACTGTGCTCTGCTAATTCTGTGGGGATACCCGGCATGTCGCTGGGCGTCCAGGCGAACACATCCGCATTTGAACGGATAAACTCCACAAGTGCCTTCTCCTGCTTGCTGTCCAAGTTAGACCCTATAGCAAACTGCTTAGAGGGGTCACCTTCAACAAAATCTACCATCTTGGTGTCCTGCGCTGCTTTGAATTTTGCTCTCTCATCTTCGGTATTCGGCCTTTTCAATGCTGTTCTGTCATCCGGGTCTACTTGAGACCGGTAATACTTGAGTTCCTCTTTTCTGCAAGCCTGCTCAGCCATTACTGAATCTCCTTCATCGCACTCAGCCGCTATATCCCGGCTTCCATGTATGGTGATGGTCTGCTTAGGACCCGGGATTTTTAGCTGTAGATACACATAACACGGCCTAGCCATGAATTTAGCATAAGCCGGCCTTCCGAACAGCGCGTGATAAGGACTGCGCAACTTGACCACCTCGAAAGTGAGCCACTCAACTCGATAATTGTCCTTTGACTCTCCAAAAGCTACCTCCAATGCGATTTTTCCCTCGGGGCACGCTGAGTGACCCGACACTATCCCATGAAAAATTGTTGAGCTTTTCTGTAGCTGAGACTCCTTGAGACCCATGCGTAAAAAGGCTTCCCAGTATAAGATATTGATGCTACTTCCACCGTCCATTAGGACCTTTTTCAACTCATAACCATTAACTTGTGGTGCGACTACCAGCGCCAAGACTCCCGGGTGTTCTATCCTTTCCGGGTGATCTCTTCTACTCCATGTTACATCCTGTTCTGACCATCTCAGGTATCCCGGAACAGCCGAGGAAACCGAGTTTATCACTCGTTTCAGTATCTTTTTATCCCTGTTAGAAGTTCCTGTAGTATGCACATGATATTGTCCTCTTGAATCGTAAGTACGTACCATGCCGATGAAGACGCTGATCCGGCCGATTGTCACGATAAATCCGGATTCGAGGTGATCCGACTCTGGCCCCCAGCCGGAATCGTCCACCATCTTCTCTCCTTCGCGGTCGGTGTAGATCTCGCCGATGACAAGATTCTCCATGTTTTTCCGAGCTTCTCCCGTGATGTAAACACCTTTGGACGCAGGCCCCACGGTGGGCGCCAACTGTCGTGGGATAATCACGGCAGACGTTACCGGGGGTAACTTATCTTGGGGCAAGACGACACTGGTGTTTGGGAGGGGGTTTAGCTCAGAGGAAAACGTGATGATATGCGATCTGGTAGCCGGCAAGCAAGTCGCCGAGTCTCCGATCTCGATATATTAATCTCAACTCTCGTGTTACACTGGATACTTGATACCTAGCGATATTACTCGAACTCTTGGATCTCTCTGAACTAGACCTAGGGGCCGGCTTATAAAGCACCGGGACCCCCTGGCTTGCCCTCCAAGGCGCACCCTGAATCCTACCCAGACACCGCACACAAAACCCTAACTTTCCTTACCGTAACCCACAATCCGGGTTACCAGGCCTACAAACTTGGGCCTTCTAAAAGTTCCTTTATCCTTAGCCGGCTCTCACGCGGTGTCCTTTGGGCCGAGTTACACCTTGGCGTTGGCCTTCCGGGTTATCATCCCTCCATCACAGGTCACCATGGCCGCTCCTCGAGGAGCAAGTAGACGAGCATCTGAGCACCATGGAGTTTTACCGGCAGCAGGAGAGGCGAGACGCGCCTCCCGAGGACCACAACACGCAGTTCACTGGCGCATCCTCGAGCACACATCAGGAGGAGGCTTCCTCCTCGGCGTAATACGGGGGCGGCACCTCTTGGGCCCCTTGGTGATTGATGTCCACTTAGCCCAAAAGCCTAAGCTTGGGGGGAGGTATACCGACATCACAGTCATTTATATATCATGTTCGGCCGGTTTTTTGTATATCCATGTTTAACATTTCTTTCGTTTTCTTTCGCTTCTTTTTGTTTCTTTCGCTTGTTTTCGTTTTCTTTCGTTTCATTTGTTTTTATTGTTTTGTTTTCGCTTTCCAAAACACAAAAACACCAAAAATATTACTTTTGTTTCTCTCTATTTGTTTCTTTAGTTGGTTTGCTTTATCCTTTAGTTGCATTTTAATATTCAAAAACCCAAAAATATTTTCTTTTGTTTTTTGTTTGCTTTCTTTTGTTCTTGTTTCATCTTGAAAACCCAAAAAGATTTTTGCTTTGTTTGCTTCCTCTCTTTTTGTTCGTGACTTAATTAAAAAAAAACCAAAAATATTTGTTGTTCTTCTTTCATTTTGTAAAGTTTATTGCAGAGTTCAATAGTCGTCCGTGATTCCATTGGAGCTTGGTTTTCATTATATATTATTCGAGCCACAAGTGAAGAGAAATAATGACGATATACGACAATTCAAGTTGTGGTGAGAGACTGGTATGAATTATATTTGCTTTTATTTTTGTACATATATCCATCTATGTGAGCATGCTTAGTTTTATGAGATTTATGTGACTTAATGGTTGCTTAATAGTTCATGCTCTCTCATGTTTTGTTCCAATGTATTAATAGTAAATGATCTGTCGCATAAATATTTGTTCGCATTGTTCTATTCATAGAAGGTTATGATATTGTGGTAGCCTCCTCTGACTGTTTCATTTGAATCGACTTGGCACATGCTCACGCATGCTAAGACTGAAAACAAAAAGTCAATAAGCCTCGATGATTTATTTTGCCTCAGAGTTCTAGTATCAATTTTATGCCTCAGTTAATTTTAATTTGTAACAAACATGATTATGATAGTTGTTGCTCTCTTGATTGTCGCTCCCTGCCTATTTGCTAGCCTTCACCTGTACTGAGTATGAGCTCTACTGGTGCATCCAAATCCCTGAAAAAACAAAGTTTGCCAAATATGTCCACCATACCTACCTATATGTGGTATTTAACCACCACTCCAAGTAAATTGCTCATGTGCTACCTTTAAAACCTGCTAAAAATTATTCATGTTTTGTGCCTCTTTTTAGCTCATGAGGATGTAAATAGAGAATCTTTATCTCACTTGTTGATTGGATTTCACACCCTAGACTAGTGGCTTCATCCGCTTATCCAAATGATAGAAGAGCTGGCAACGGGGTGCCCAGCCCCAAATTAATACACACAAATTCTCTTCACTCTTTTTGCCCCTGATTTATCAGTCAAAACATAATTGTGTAAACAAAAGAGAAAGAGGGATGACCTTCTACCCAGATGCGTCCTTCACATGGGAGCCGCTCTTGTGAATCCAGTTGACCTGTGACGTACTGTATTGTATGTTTACTATTCGTTGACATAAGCATACACCTCTCACAAAATATTTTCAATACCTTTGTTTAATAAAATAAAAAGCTCTAGCACATGAGTGATCCATGCTTCCCTCTGTTAAGGGCCTTTGTTTTACTTTTATATTGAATCTCTACCATATTCTTTGAGCACTTTCTTGAGAGCATAGTTATCATTCTTAGTGTAATGTGTTTGTCCCAAAGTACGGTTAATTGTGGTATATTGTTGATATTTGCATCTTTGATATGTTTACTTCTAGTCTTCCCTTGAACTTCAGAGGTTCCCTGACATTTATGTTTTGCCCCACACTTAAGGGCAAGCGAGATACCACTTTGTCAGATCCTATTATGAATATTTCAATCTTGCGAATAGTTATGCTTCATGTTGTTTATTATTAATATGTTGTTATCTCTTCATGGTTTGCATAGCTATTAAGTGTCAGTATCTTATCATGAGCATAATTAAGTATTTGATCACATAGTGAGTATATTTACATTGTATGAAACAAATGTGTTTGTAAACGTCTTTTATCGCACTGAGTTGTCACTGAATTGCTTGAGGACAAGCAATAAGCTAAGCTTGGGGGAGTTGATACGTCAAAAACGTATCTCCTTTTCCGAACACTTTTCTTATCGTTTTCCTCTAAACTTGTGTGTTTTGGATACAACTAAACGTACTAACGTTGTTTTCAGCAGAATTACTTTGGTGTCTCGTTTTTATGCAGAAAAATCAACTTTCGGGAAAATGCCCAGAAAAGAGCCCATTGGTGTTTTCACCCCGGAAGACCCCGGAAGCCAGAAGGGGGCCAGGAGAGGGGCCAGAGGGTTGCCACACCCCCCCTCGCGCGGGTCCCCCTGGCCGCGCCAGCATAGGGTGTGGGCCCCCAGGACCCCCCTCGGACTCCCCTTTCGACTACAAGTAGCCTCCAACCCTAAAACCCGAGGGGGTACGTCATATTCGACAGAAACACAACAGAGCCTAGTATCCTCTATTAGTGCTATTGACATTGTTGCAACTTGTTATGCTTAATGCTTGCCACTTTGGGCGCGAGTGCCATGATCTCAGATCTGAACATGTTATTGAATCACGATGATAATTATTGTTTCTTGATCATACCTGCAAGTTGTTTACACATATTGTTGTCCGGATGCCAGGGCCCCGAAGTGACAGAAATTGGGACAACCGGAGGGGATGGCTGTGGTGTGAGGATCACATGTGTTCACGGAGTGTTAATGCTTTGCTCCGGTGTTCTATTAAAAGGAACACCTTAACTACCAGCAGTTCCCTTAAGGCCCCGGTGAAAACGGGCTGGTAGGACAAAAGATGTTGTGCAAGTTCTCAGTGCGAGCACGTACGACTATTTGCGGACCGCATGCCTATGGTTACCTAGTGCTTGGATGCTTTATCTTATTTATCTGCAATGCCCCTAACATGATCATTATTAGAACTTTCTTATCCATGCAGCACCCGTTCATCCATCCCTATGCCTACAGTATTTAATCCGCTGTTTACTTCAAACACTACTGCTGCTGCTGTTTTCATTCCACTCTGCTATTATTTCACTACTGTTGTTACTATAAAACTGTTACTACTGATAAACCACTGCGAACAAAAGTACTTTCAGGTGCAGGTGAATTGACAACTCACTTGTTAAGGCTCACAAATATTCTTTGGCTCCCCTTGTGTCGAATCAATAAATTTGGGTTTTACTTCCCTCGAAGACTGTTGTGATCCCCTATACTTGTGGGTCATCAGCAAATCATGGATCTGAAAATACAGGAAAATTTGGCGTGAAAGGTAAAACAGAGCAGAGTGGTCGAAGTTTCTCTCCGATTGATGAATTAGAGCTAGGTCATCTACGAGAGTGTGTCCAACTCCGACAGGGTCTTTAAAACAACTAGCCAGTCAATGGAAGTAAATTGTTGAGTCATTCAAAATTTGGGCATGACCTAAGTGAAGTATTGATCTTTGACCTCAATTCTGTGAAAGTGACCTTAAACTTATTCCCATAGGGGATACCACACAACCATAACCATCATCAACATCCTTGTGAGAAAATTAGGCTCTATCCACCACCAATGCATCATTTCATTCCTCTTTGATCAATTCAAATAACCTAATAAAGCAATTGGAATTTTTCCATGACTTATCTCAATTCTCCACACTTTTGAGCATAATACAATAGTTTGACAAGTTCTATGTAAATTGGTGCATATTTGCACAAATACATAATCTCATCCATACTTGCTATCATCATACATAAGCTCATATCTTCACAAATCAATTCATACATCATCTCCATTATAATTCTTGAATAGAATGTTCAAGTCCATTTGACTATAACAAATCAGATGTGTCCAAAATACAAATTTTACAAGTGGAAATGAAAAGAATAATAACATTACATTGTTTATGGAATATGTACATATCTCTTCTTAATGAAAAGAGTATTTCAAAAGAAACAAAGAAAATTCTAATCTAAATCTTGATTATCTTATCCTGATCACCTAAATCTTCCCATTCTTCATGTCCTGCAAACAAAAACAACAAATAAAAAAGAATTTGTTGCGGATTAAAATGTTTGCAGCTCCGGAGGAGATGCAAGTTGTTATTGGAGCTAGTATTTTGGAAACCTGGGAACTAATCCAGATTTCCTAAAGGCAACAGTTTGATCTTATAAAGCCAACATACAAGCATTAGAGAGGCAATCGAAGGCATCAACGAGGCATTTTTCAAGGACAACTAGGGGACATCTCCTTAAGCATAAGGGATAGTTGGAAAATCAAGCAAACACATCCAAATTCATATTACTTGAACTCAAACCAACAAAACACTAGCTCCTTATAAATACTAAATCATCAATAATGTGATTCTACATCGACATTGATTTTTTAGTATGAATCCAAGTCATAATTACAAGTTCTAGTTAAAATTAAACATGTATTCAACAATCCTTAACCAAGCCAAGTTCCAGTATCCATTCTATAAGCTCACAGAATTATCAGGGGCTATGGTACAAAACACCAATCAGAAATTGCCACTTGGCAATACCAAAAAATAATGACCAACCGACTCTGCCCACAGGGGGAAATGAACAAGGGCCTGCAACACCAATAATGGAGACAAACAAGACAAGGACCAAGAGCAGTCGTAGCTTGCTCATGAGGGAACCAAAGTCCAAGTCGCCCTTTTGCACTAGAGGAGGGGTCCACCTGCAAGCAGCTCACACAACACAGGCAGCCTGTGTGTTGTCAAGCTCACATCAGCAACAAAACATGACAGACACAGTATATAAATAGGGCATCACCTGTGCAAGCCATTTCCCTAGCACATACACACATCCCAGCCGCACTACGTTCTCCACAGATCCACCAACATCATAAATTACGAGTATAAAACTGTTTCTATCACTGTAAACAACAAGCACACGTCACATCAGATCACCCGCAGCTCCAGAACACTCAAGAACACATCCCAAATCTTTAGAAACTGTAACATTCCTGATTTTTGGAGAAACTCAAAAATCACAAAAAAAATTAAACTTTTTGTTTTCTATTAAAGCAAGCCATCAAAAACAAATAAAAACCAAACACAAAGTAAATAATATTGTTATTCCAAGGTTATTGAAATTAAAAATCCATTACGCCTCTGTTTTCCGCAATCCCTAAACATCTTTCAACCAAGTTTTCATATTTCAAAGTGATAGTTTCTCCTTAGCAAACCCTATTCTATAAAATGTTTCCAACTCAAATACTACTTTGAAAATGTTTTCATGACATTCAAAACTTGAGGCTTAAAAACCCCAATGATATTTTCGCCATCATTAATTGTTTTATGAATTTGAAATTAGTCATGTGACTACAAAATGTTCTATCCAACTTTAAAGAGTGATAAATGGTTTTCTTAACAACATGTTTTCCAAATGGTTGTTTTCAACTTCTACCTAATAATATTCCATCTTCCAACTAATTGGTTACTGAAAATATATTCAAAGACAAAAATCAACTATATCACTTTTCAACTAATGATCTAGTACCAAATGGTTTTCACAATTTTTCCTTTTGAGAAAAGGACTTGCAAGAACATGTTTTTCAATTAGTCAAGTATCTAATCTCTATCTCCCTAATTATTCACTTTAATTATTTTTCTATTATTAAAATGGCATAAGTTGCTATTAGGATTACCCCTATTTTTAAAATGTAAAACTATGGAAAATAAGTTGTAATGACTTTCACAATTAAGTTCACAACTTTCAGTAAGTCACTGAAATTTTATTTGACAAATATTCATATTTTATTCTTTTCTAAAATAAAAATCAAATCAAGCTACTATTAAGGAATTATTCAAAATTCACAAATAAAAATATGTTAAAAAGTTTACAAAAATGGTATTGTTGGAAAGTATTTGAAATCTTAAGAATTTAGAATTTTGTTTCATGTTAATTGGAGTTATAAAACAGAAGTTATGAATTAATCATTAAAACAGAAAATAAAAGAAAAATGTCGGATGATGTCATGCTGACGTCACCATCGTATCCCTCCTCTCGCCTGAAATCACGCCCGAGACAGAGGATTTTCAATCCGTTGATTCCTCGCGATTGAATGCATGAATCAATGCCGTGATCCCTGCCCTATAAAGCCCCTCCTCTCCTCTTCATTTCCCCTCTGAAACCCCCTCCATTCTCGCCCCGAGTACGGAGATATTGCTTGCCGAAGATCTGCAGCCCTGCCGCAATAATCGTGCGTCCCCGGCCACCTCGAAGCTCTCCTTCGCCCCTTTTGGTTCCCCTCTCTTACCCTTTCCTCTGCGCACCCCATCATGCCTTCCTTGTTCATTTTCACGCAGCGAATCGACGGAACGACCTCGCCGGATCCTCTAGCCTCCTCAACCACGGGATTCTGCCCCGCGGCGTCAACCCGAACCTCCTCGGAGCAGCCCACCGCCACCAACAGACTTGACGTGCCCCTCTCAAGCCCGGCGTGGTCTTCCTCGAGCCCGGGCCTCTACATCATCGTTGCGACGAAGATCTGTGCGTCTCCGCCACCATAGTGCCATTTTCGGCGTAATTCCGGCAGTCCACAAGCAAGGTGAGACCCCTTTGATCCTAGTCCGTCAGATCTCATCCAACGGACACGATTAGAACTTTAAAGCGAAGGGGTACCAGCCAGTAGGTTTTCGCCACGTCTGCAGCGCGATAAAATTTTATCTGTCGCATGGCGCTTCTCGTAGCTAGCCCAAGCCCATCTATTATTTGTCACCCTATGCGGCAGATAACCATTTGAGCCTAGCTTGTCTCTGGAATGTATTTCCGAATAAACATAGATTGTAAATTTTGCAGAAAAGCTCCTGCACCTTAGATCTATCATAACTTTTGATCCATAAGCCCAAATTTAACAAACTTGGACTTTTTGGAATCAGCACAACATGTAGAAACTTTTAGCACTAGACAAATTTAAATTTTATCATTTAAATGTGTTCATATTCAAATATGATTGTTTGATGAATTTTGGCATAATTCAAATTCTACAAATCCAAAAATTGCAAATATAATATTTTTGGAAACGTTAGGATGTGTACTTTCATATCCTCTGTCCCAAAATAATTTTTGAACAAATTAAATTTGAAATATATTTAAGTGGTCTATTTGAGTATTTTTGACATAGATTTAATTCTATAAATAATTTCTATATAGTTCCTTTTGCAAAATTACTCCTTTTGGTAACCTTGAACCAGAGACAAGATTGCCTAACCATTTTTGACACCCTTGGACCATGACCATGTAATTTTAGCCAAACTTCCATCATAGTAGGCCCCTTGTTGTTTAAGTCTTAGAGTTGTTTCTATCCTTGTTTTCCTTGTTGTTATGGCTAATTGCAGCCAGTCCCAAGTATTTAGTATGTGTCAATCACATATAGTACCAATTAGTGAACCTTAGTTTCTATCTACCCCTCCATTCGCCTATTCTTGCTTCAAGCATTCATCAAGTTAGCAAAAAATACAAAACAAGACTCAGGCACAAGAAGGAGTTACTTCATTTTCAACTTGGTGGCAACATGAAGAGCTACAAGGAAGACCATTGAAGAAATTGAAGAAAGGACTTAGACTCCAAAGCAACTATAAACAACTCAAGCAAGTACAAATGTATGAAGAAAATCATGAAGAAAAACGTCTTCCTCTCTCTACTTATATCTTCTTAATTCCTATTTGACTTTCTGTATTTTGTGTCCATCCCACCTTGGACCAACTAGTGAGAAAGACATGAAGAATCAACCAAGACCAAGATAAGAATCCATCCAAGGGACAAGACTATAATAGAAGAATGAAGATGATCTTCAAGAAGACAAGCATGTGAAGACTTGGAGCAATCCACACAAGTTGAAGAATAACAAGTAGTTTTTGTCCAACCATTGACCCAAATGGAAAATCCCAAGACATTGTCTTGTTATCTCTATTGTTATGAAGTTAGTTGAACCAAGACCTACCCTAAACCAAAATGGAAAGACTAACTTAGTGTACTCAAATATCTTGATGAAAATGACTAAGTGTTACACATTGTTATGTGTTACCATAGTTGAGATAGTTAGATCACCTTAGTGAACTCTTGGAACTTCCTCGACAAGTACGGTTATAATAAAGTTAGTTTTCTACAAACTCAACCTAGTCCATCCCAAGTAAACCCTTGGAAACTCCTTAGAATGTATTGAACCATTAGAGAATGAATCTTTTCAAACTCAAATCTTGACCTTGTCCTAGACAACTTGGTACAACCCCTTTGTTATGTTATTTGCTCTATTTGTTTTCTCCACTTATGTGTTTGATTGCTAGAATGCCTGTTTATTTTGTTATTGTGTTTTCAATGAATAGATTGTACCGAGAGCAACAATCTTTTGTGAAGAGAGTGTGATTTCTTCACCAACTTCAACAAGGCAGGTAACACACCATTCAACTACCTATTATTTTCTATATGCATTATTTGATTTTGAGTAGTATGCATGATAGGAAACTTTACCAAGGTATTATTATGCTATGAAAAATCCTAGTAGTGTGTAGCCATATCTTTTACCTTATCTTTATAGCTTTGGTACTTAGTAGATGCTTAGCCTTGCTAACAGAATTGTTTTACTTGATGTTGTGGAAGAATTTTTAAGTATAAAATTCAATGAAACACCTGGGTGGATTTGGTTGTACGGTTGATAAGAGTTTAGTGTCTACCCAGGGGTAATACCTGAGTTGTTCACTTGAGTAATGCCACCCAGGAACAAAGTGATTATGATGTTCCCCAAGTTTAGATTGCTTCCAGTGCAACCTTTAGTCGTATGGGCTCTGTCTTGATCAACTAAGTTGAATGAACTCACCATTGGTTGACAAGAAGATGTAGGGGGTATAGGTTGGAACGGGTGATGCATGTAAAATGCATAGATGAATTTTGCATATTTTCACATGGTTTTCTATTACATATTGCATCATATAAGGGTATAATTCAATGTTTTATAGTATTTTGGGGTTAAATTACAAAGTCCCCCAACTTTTATGGAATTAACCCTGCCTGTCAGAAACCCCATTTTCTATATTTTTGACGTTTCAGGGGCAAACTTCCGCGAAATCACCTGAAAATCTGCGGGGGTCATTTTCTTGGAAGGAGAAGACTTGCGGGCGAAGGATCCACGAGAATTGGAAGACAACTGCTGAAATAATGGCTCCCCAAGAGTTCGATATAAACCCTCGAGTCACCCTCGTGGGGAAGAAGGCTTGCCACTAGCTACACACTCTGCACTTGGAGTCTCAACCTAGCCATCAAGCATTTTTCTGGCGCCGTTGCCGGGGAGCCATAGGTGAAGGAGTTGTCCAAGGGAGCTCACAAGAAGTATTCATCACCAACAAGGTGTGCAAACACCTAAGATTGGGGAGGTTGCACCTACGTGAGTACCGTCCTTTCTATCTCCACCTTCTTTCAAGTAGATTGTTTTGTTTCTTGTCTTGTTTTTGTTTTTGTTTTGTTTTTGTTCTTGTTTTTGTTTTGTCTTGCATATTTTATTTTAGTTTGCATTTTAGCTTTGCATTTAGTTATCTAGTTTATTTTAGTATTTCGAATTTGCCTAGTTACTTTACTTTTCAGTTTTGCATAAAAAATTAAAAACTACATAAAAACTGTTACAATGGGTGATAGAACTAAATTAAGTGACTACACAAATACACCCAATGACCAATTCATTGCTAGGACAATTACTACACCTGAAATACAAGCTGAAAGCTATGAAGAAAGTCCTAGTTTATTGAATTTAATTACTAGAGAGCAATTTGGTGGTAGTGCTATGGAGGATGCCTCTATGCATCTTCATGATTTCATGGAAATATGTGACATGCAAAAATTTAAAAATGTGGAAAGTAGTGTTTTAAAACTGAAATTATTTCCTTTTTCACTTAGAGGAAAGGCTAAAGAATGGTTACTTTCACTACCTATAGCTAGTATAAAGTCTTGGGATGATTTAAAAGAAGCTTTCATTAAGAAATATTATCCTCCCGTTAAAATTTTGCAAAATAGGAATAATATCCTCTCATTTAGGCAAAATCATAATGAACATGTAGCCGTGGAATGAGATAGAATTAAATTAATGCTTAGAACATGCCCATCACATGGAGTAAATGAATGGACCATACTACGCTCTTTTTATAATGGTCTAAACTACATGTCTAGAAATATACTTGATTCTGCTGCTGGAGGTGCCTTTATGAGTAAAACTGTAAGTGAGGCTAAGAGCATATTAGAAAGCATATTGCAAAATTATAGTCAATGGAATACTGAAAGAGCACCCAATCCCACTAAGAAAATAAACTCAATTGAAGAAACCAATGATTTGTCTTCTAAAATGGACACCATTCTTGCTTTTATTAATAAACAAAATATGGAGAATGTGCCTTTGCAGGAGCTAGTTGGTAGTAATTCTGAAAGTGTGGATGTTAATTTTGTTAGGAATTATGGTAGCAATGGTTTTGTTAATGCTTACAATTCATATAGTAAACCTCCTTATGTGCCAAATAAACCTTTTGTTCCATATCCTAATGCTAATGAAAATAAGTGGAAGCCTTCTAGTGAAATTTTGTAATCTAATAAATTGCTTATGGAACAAGTTGCTAGTCACAATGCTATGATACATGAGTTAAATAAGTCTATTGCATCCATTAGTAGTGATATTAAAGGATTGCAACTTCAATCTTCGAATTTAGATAAAGCATTGTCAAAATTAGCTGATAATCAAGCAACTGTATTAAGCATGTCAGCAGGAAAGCCACAAGCACAACCTAGTGTAGGAATGAATTCTATTACTATTGCTGCTCCTATTATTGAAAATATTGATCATATTGCTTAGAATACAAGTGAGCATGTCCCTACTAGCTTAGAAGAAACTTTGAATGAAATAGTGAAGTACCCTGAATATTTACTTCCATATGTGTCTTATCTTGCTAGCAAAGATGAAATTAGTCCTCATGAATCAAGCATGCTAGCTAAATTAGAGAGTAAAGTAGAGGAAATTATGATGCTTACTGAAATTAAGGATCCATTGCTTGATTTAGAAAAAAGTAGCTTGCAAGAACTTATTGCTACTCTACAAAAATTTGCTAGTGACCCCACTATAAATGTTAATCAACCTGGCTTTGGATCTTATATTGCTAATCATGTCTTGCAAGAAAAAATTGCTAGGTACAAGAATGAGGCCATGATACCTCCTAATCTTGGGGATGCATGGATCCCCAAGGTGCTAGTTTCAATTGGAAAAGAAATTCACCATGCTATGTTAGATCTAGGTTCTAGTGTATCGGTACTCTCTAAAGAATTATATGAATTGCTAGAACTAGAAAATGTAGAAAAGTGCTCAAGTGAATTTGTCCTTGCTGATAACTCTACTAAACATTCTGTAGGACAAGTAAAATATGTTATGATTGAATTGCACATGACTTTCGTACCCGTTGATTTCATTATTATGGATATGGGGGATAAATCCCATAGTCCTATTATTTTGGGTAGACCTTTTCTTCGTACTACAGGTGAAATCATAGACTCCAAGGAAGGTAATGTCAAGTTTCAGTTCCCTCACAAGAAAAGCATGGATAACTTCCCAATGAAGAGGGGCACGCTGAAGAACAAGCTCCCTCATGAGCTTTATCCCTCTTGATTATCAAGTAAGTAAAGCCTAGCTATATGGCTATAAAGAAAGCGCTTTACGGGAGGCAACCCGGTTGTTTTTGTTTGAATTTTCCTACTGTCCTCTTGCTGTCTCAAGAGATTAGTTTTTTTTGTTTTAATTCTGGAGTTTTCAATAAAGAGTCAAGTCAAACCCATTTGGACTTATAAGTTGCTGTCCTAGTGCATGAAATTTCTGTTTCAGCACGAGTCTGCTCACCGTATGATTTTAATTTTTTTATTGGTATGTCGGATTGAGCTAATTTTTTAGTATGTTCTGAAACTTTTCGTCCTCTGTAATAAAAAAATTGGCTTAATTTTTTGACGAGTCTAGCTTAGGGAAAAACGTTCGTTTTGCTGCTGCTGCTTTTCTGGACAGATTCTGCCTTCTTTTGTTTTATGCACTCTTTGGGCTTGGGAATCGAATCTCCATGATTCTTTCAAGCAAGAGAGTGAACATACAACATAATGAACCTTATTTTCTATCTACTGGAGCATTTGATTTGGAATTTTACACAGCAAGCATGTGATTTGTTTGTCCTTGCTAATCTCACCCCACAGAAAAAGAATGGGAGAAACATGTTTTGTGAAGTTTTTTCACAGGGAATAGAGGAGCTGCGCCTCAAGACATCCAAGAGTGGTGAAAGCCATAAGCTTGGGGATGTGATGAACACCCCAGTGGAGCTACACTCTTTTGGTTAGCACACGTCTACTTTCTGTTTTTCTAAGCAAAGCATTTATCGTAGAGACTTGAAGCGTCTAGTTTTTATTTTTATTTTTGTTTTGATAAGACCACCATCATTTTATATGAGATTGAGCTACTGGAGTTTGGGGTTGGAATGTATTGGATGCTAGTATTATGACTTGGAATAGGGATTCCATGGTTGATTTGAAGAGCTACATATGTTTGCATGATTTATAGGCTTTTTATGTGTAGAAATTTGCAATAATGTTGTCTTGAGCTATCTCTTATTCATGTCCTTGATGTTAATTTCTGGTTTATTTAGTTTGTCATGAAATGAGTAGTTCTATGGACATATGCATGAATAGTATCTGGTCAACTACCTCCCTCTTGCTAGCCCAAAAATTTAAAAATTCCAACAAGTAAAAACTTGTTTCCAACACTCCTTTGCCAAGTATTTCCAGTGAGTCCACCATATCTTCCCATTAGCTTCATTGCTATTCCGAGTATGTTCACCATGTTATTGTGTTATTTATGTTCTAAATTAAGATATTCACTTTATTAATTGTCATGGGTTGAACTTGGGATAGAACTCTCACGAACTTTTGAAGGCACACTTTACTTTTTATGCATCTAATAAACATGACCCAATAATGGGAGCCACAAGTTTTGCGTTTGACAAGTGTGTGGTTGGGAGCTAGCTATAAACGTGTATCACCGGAAAGCTTTCAACATTGCACAAAAAAATTTACATTTGGTTGATATCATGTACTTTTGTTTTTGGACTACTGCCATGCCGAAATGAAATAGAGGAATAGTAAGTTTTGATGAGTAAGTATCTATATGACTAGAGAAACGCATTGGGCCGCTAACCCAAGCCATGCTTTATCATGGTGGAAATTTACTTACAGCTTGAGTGACTCTACAACACATCCTATAATAAAATAAGAAGCTATGCATAATAGTGAATGAAAATAAAAAGGATGATGGGTCTACTCCGTTTGTTCATCTTGTCATTGTAACATGGGCTTGTTTCCATGTCATGGGGAAAGAGGTACCTCTTTGCGGTTCTCTATGATGTCAGTAATACTTATTATGATTGTACAAAGCTTATTAGGAATCTTAAGTTGAGTAATCATGGAGTAGGTTTTCACACTCACGGGGCATGAGGCTTTCAACCACCTTGTCATTCTCATTACTTCAATACTAACAATTTTAAGATGCTAGTGATAAAGGGGCAATGAGAGTCCTAGATCAATGGATACCACATTTCAATTATTAATTTTAGTTGAATAATTTAGAGGCTAAATAAGACTTGATCATGTTTTACCTCTACTCAATTTTCTCCAAAGTGTCCACCATATTTTCTATTCTCCATTATGCTATTCTTTGACCAATATAGGATTTTATTTTTCATTTTGTGTATGCATTTGGTCCATAGTGCTTTTATTTCATTATACACTTTGTGAACTTTCATGAAGCATCTTTGCTTGCATATTTGATATTTCTTACAACATGAATTGTATATTGCTACTCATTTCTAGTATTAATCGTTTGATTATATGTAGCATGAATAATCCTCCCTGATATCCCATCATTGTTTCAATATGCAAAAACCATCTTAGTTTTATCACCTTCATACTCGAGGACGAGCATGGGTTAAGCTTGGGGATGTTGATGCATGTAAAATGCATAGAGGAATTTTGCATATTTTCACATGGTTTTCTATTACATATTGCATCATATAAGGGTATAATTCAATGTTTTATAGTATTTTGGGGTTAAATTACAAAGTCCCCCAACTTTTATGGAATTAACCCTGCCTGTCAGAAACCCCGTTTTCTATATTTTTGACGTTTCAGGGGGCAAACTTCCGCAAAATCATCTCAAAATATGCGGGGGTCATTTTCTTGGAAGGAGAAGACTTGCGGGCAAAGGATCCACGGGAATTGGGCAAGGAGGCCCAAAAGAGGAACCTCCATGCGGCCAGATTCCTTGGTCGCGTGAGAGCCCCCCTTTTGGCCCCTGTGGCCCCAATTCCTTCCATCTTCGACTTACCGACTCCGTCTTGACCTAAAACCGACTATAAAAAGGGTCCCCCGTACCCTTATGGAGAGGAGCGCCGCCGAAACACCGAAACAGAGACCAGAAGTTCCAGATTGGAGGGGGAAAACTCCGGCGGGGCGCCGCCGGTGTGATCTCCTACCCCTCCAACGTCATCTCCATCGACATCTCCATGAAGAGGGAGCAGTCCACCCTAGGGCTATGGGTTTGTGGAAGTAGCACTTGTATCTCTCTCTCCATGTGCTTCACTAATTAGATCCGTATGAGCTGCCTCACATGATTACGGGCATCGTTGTAATTCCTATGTGGTGGATCTTTTCTATGAGTTATTGAATCTGAGATTGCAATTGTTTCTCTTGAGTTATTTGAGTAGATGTATATTATATACCCCATTCTTATTTGCTAGCTTTGATCAATCTAGTTCTTGAGAGCGTGTGTGGGGTGATGGGTGCATTAGTTGGAGTAACGGGGGGTGGCTAGTGCTGTGAAAGTGACAGAAGTTCAGCGATCCACTTAGGCTTTGTTAAACCTTTCTTAGTTACCTCACTAGGGATAAAAAGGAGTACCTTGTTACCGGGGATTTGAAGTGACACGAATCAATCTCCATGACTAGATCTAGCAAGTTCTTACTTCAACTTCATGTCACATTGCTTAAAGCTATACTCTGGTTTTTCCTTAATTATCGAGGTGTGATGATTTATTTCACATATTGGTGGAGTATAAGAGGGATCAATATGACCGTAGAGATCTCTATGCTAGGACATGATGCCCATATGAAAGTACTCAATGTTAAACATGTTATTGTAATCTCACATGTAATTCTTTATGTCCACCGTCTACCACTTTATTTGAGAGAATGCAAGTGTGAAACCATGAACCCCGGTCGTATTTTAAATATAAGAAAACACTCTAGTTACTTTGCTACAATTTACTTTACTTGCACTTTACTTTACTTGCATCTCCAATTCGAATTTACATTATCTCCATCACCACTTGCATCACAAAAATACAAAAACAATCCATTGCATATTTATTTTCTCATTTGCATTTAGTAGTAGATTTAATTATTGCACATTTACTTTCAGTTTTGCATTGCAATTTAGAAGTCTCACACCTTGTGCTTGACAACCACTTGGTGAGGTTGAGGGCACTAAACTCTCTATTTGTTTGCAGGATCCTGGAGGAAGCTTGGAAGACAACTGCTGAAATACTGGCTCCCCAAGAGTTCGATATAAACCCTCGAGTCACCCTTGTGGGGAAGAAGGCTTGCCACTAGCTACACACTCTGCACTTGGAGTCTCAACCTAGCCATCAACGGGTCAAGCCTGATGGTGGTGGAATTTCTTCTGAAAGATCTCGTCTCAATCTTCTCCTTTCCTTAATGCACTCATGGTGTATAGGATGTTTGGGCTGATTTGAGTGTGAAGGTTAAAGTGCATAAACTCTGCAGAGTCAACAAACTAAGATCTTAGTCGTGTCCCCGGTTATGGACAACTATGAGCAGCTGGACAAGGATGGACAGAAGAATCACATCACCCTTTCAAATGTAAAACTTGTAATCATAGGTAGGGACATTCCGGGGTTTTACCAAAAATGTCTCTTGACATGCCGGGGTTTTACCGTGTATTGTCACAGGGTCACTGGGGTTTTACCAGTGAATCCCAAACTTAGCAGAACATAAATTGATTTATAAAGAGATAGGAGAAAACTAGCTTTATGCAAACTTAGCCAAAACTCCACTCAGCCAAATAAGCATGTAGTACTAGTCTTGCCATTTATATCCACCATAGTGTTACTTGCCAATACATTAAATTGTATTGACCCCCTTTGTGGCTGGATATTCCATCCTGCAGATGATGCTGAAGACGAGTGGGGATTTCGTTTAGGATCTCGAGTCTATCACCAACATGTTTTTCCTGTGGCACATGAATAAGATGGGCTCAATGTTGTACATTGTTTTACGTTGTATTTCTTTGTTTTTTGCTAGTCTTCTATGACTATGCAAGTTGTAATACTATTTTGTAAAGACCGGATCATGCGATGTAATAGAAATTGATGCATTTGCATGATATTTCATTTTGTATTGTGGTGCTAGCAATTGATCCAGGGACTAGCACACTAACACAGACATTATCCTATTATTTAAATATGGGAACGCTACAAAATGGTATCAGAGCATTGTGTTGCCTGTAGAATTCGAGACCCTAAGTTTGGAAAAGACCTTAGGATAAAAAAAAATCTATGTTCAAACTTTCTAGAAACAAAAAAAACCATCCTAATATTGCTCATATCCTCCCATCTATTATTCACCTTCAAAATTTTCTAGCTGGCCTACCTCTTCAATACCGTCAAGACAGGAATGTTGATGACCACACCATGAAGTACAAGAAGTATTTTCACCACCTAAAGACCTACACTCAAGAATTCTGAAGAACTTGAAGAAATACTTAGACTTCACAACAATCAAGAACACGCCAAGACATTGAGAGAAGGTTTTGAAGAAACTCAAGAAGATATAGATGAGACAACCAATCTAGTTATTTTGTTGGAACAACGTTAACGTGTTAGTGTATTGATCATACCAGTGAGTGTGGTATGACAATATTAGTTTGTTTTCTAAAACCTTGTTGTTTGGTGTGATGAATGTTTGTTATGTGTTGTTTGCAAGATGAGTTTCCTTGATCTAATGTGTTTGGGTAGGAACCTCCTTTAGCTATCTTTCTAATCTCAACTCATCCATGCTAAGACAAATCCCATACCCAATCACCAACCATAGTGAGGATATTTGGTATGAAACGAACTATGAGAGCACCCCAGGAATCCTACAACCACCTTTACCCTATTGAAACACAAGCCATCCCATTTGAGGAATGCTAGTCTGTGTGAAGGGACAATCACATCCATGATCAATGCCAACTACATCATAAGGAGCAGCAAGCCACTCAACAAGTGAAGAAAGTCAAGTGAACCCCAAGTTGCATGAGCTATGAAGATTTCAGAGCCAACTACACCAAGAGAAGAAATAATGAAGAAATACAACTATCTAGTTTGTGATACATAAGATTTTTACGCAACCCAATAGTATGAGAAAACGATAGTTTAGCTTAGGTTTGTCTTATAGATTGGAAACTTTTCTATTAGACAAGTGAGATGACCTAATGTTATTAAAAAAGATTCACCAATCTAAGTACAAGGTAATGATGGAGTGCAACATGGATTGGCCCCCATGATGACTACTCACATTATCACTCTTGCTATGAAGAATGGTAAAAATGAGTGACATACCTATTAGAGACACGACGATGTTAAACCTGAACCATAGAATGGTAGAATACAATAATGACCCTATGTTAGTGTTGCTGAAAATGTACTATTTTCGGTGAGGATCAAGCCAACTTTGGAGGTATCAAACAATTGAAGATTTTGCCTGCCATGAGAGTTTTGTTAGAAATGGCATGGTGTTTGCCTTCAAGGATGACAGCAACAAGATGGAAGATTTCCAAGGACATCAAAAGACCAAGTTGAGAGTGACCCAAGGAATTTTTGATTGACCCAAAGAGTGACCCCTCAGTGTCAAAGGTAGTTCAACAGATTTATGTTGATTTGTAACTCTACTATGAGGGATAGCTCTACTCAAACCATCTTAAGTAAAACTATACTCCAAGCTGTGTGAATGGACACATCTTATTGGAAGAAAATCTTAACCCATGGAACTCTAAAGGTTGTATACATGGATTCAAGAACCCAAATACCAAGAAGTTGATATATGCTACACAATAACACTATGGAAGATGAAGTATGACTCCAGGTGAAGATATAGTCAAAACCAACAACCAGTTAGACAAGAGTTTTTAGACTACCCACAAAAGTTTCTTTTACGGGTGGTAGCCCACCAAGTTGTTCTGGAACCCAGTTACCCAATCTTTCTTTCTAGCCTTCCCAAATCTCGGGACGAGATTTCTTTTAAGGGTGGTAGTTTGTAACATCTCTGGTTTTTGAAAAGTCAAAAAATCACTAAAAATTGAAACGTTTTGTTTTCATGTTATACAAGTCACCAAAAAACAAATGAGATGCAAGAAACAAAAGGAAACAATACATATTTCAATGAAATTGAAATTACCAATCCAATTATACTCTGTTCCATAAACCCTAAAACTCCCTCAAAATAAATTTTCATTAGATAAAGAAAACCATTTTATCTTTAGCAAACTTTATTACATAAAATGTTTTCAATTCAAATATTACCTTGAGATTAATTTATGGAAACAACAATCAAAGATTTATAACCCTTAATAAAGTCCTAAGCCTCAAAAATATTTGATGAGAATAAAATATTTTAATAATAAATTTTAGTTGTTATTCCAAGTTATAAACATAAAGGAGTGAATATAAAATGCCTTGCTTTGAAAATAACATAAAAGAGGACATTGAAAACAATATTATGACTTGTGGTTTTATTCCAAATTTTATTGATCAACAATATTAATTATTTGATATGAACTAATTAAATAGCATTAAGTTACTATTAGTAAATCCTTCATATCCTAAAATTATAAAATGTGAAAATGGTTTAAAAATGGCTTTCCAAATATAATATATGACATGTAAAATGTCTCTGAAATTTTATTTAGACAATAACATCAATTTATCGTTTCCTAAATTTTAAAACGGCCTTAAAGTACTATTAGTGTTTTATTTATATGTTCAAAATATAAAATTAGGAAAACAAGATAAAATGACTTTCTAAAATATGTTTCAACATTTAGAATTGCTAAAAATTGAATTGAACAATAACTATGCTTTATAAATTTTGAAATTAAAAATCACATTAAGTAAATATTAAGGAATTATTCAAATTTTCCAAATTCAAAAATAAAATATGATGAAAAGTTTATAAAAATGTTATGGTTTGAAACATATGGAAATTTAAAGATTTTAGAAATTTATTTGATGTCATTTGGATATTTAAAACAGAAGATATTAAAGTTTTCATTTATCCGGAAAAAGAAAAGAAAAATAAAAAGAAAAGATGATGTCAGCTGCGTCATCCTTCTCCTACCTCAGGATGGAAACTTGCATCCATTTCGGCCGAATTGATCTCCCTTCAATTCCGCGCCATTAAGGCCTTTACTACCTTCCTTCTCCACGCCTATAAGTAGCCCCGAGCCCCCTCTCCATTTCCCCTCTCCCTCTCGGCTCGATTACGCCCCCGTGGCCCTGTAATTTGTCGCCGGAGTTGCTTCGGGCCGCTGCCGTTCTTCATCGTTTCCGGCCACAGCAGCAGGTCCCCGCGACCGATTTCGCGCTACCTCTCCTCCCCTCAACCTCGTGCCCCTCCTCATCCATTTGTTTCTCTTTTTCCCGCAGCAGAACCTCGGCCCCGACGACCACCGAAGTCGCCGTGACCTCGTCTCCTCATCGTTGTCGCCACAGAGCTTGCCACATGTCCCCGAGGTCCCCATCAAGTTCACCGTGACGCGACACGACTCCTGGACCCCTTCCGGAGCCCCTGGAGCCACCGGATCTCCGCCGCCGTCGAGGAACTGCATCGCCGGCCGCCCTGTGGCCATTTCCGGCCACCTCTCCGGCGGCTCGAGGTGCGACTAGCCATGTAGCCGTTTGATCCAAATCCGACGCGTAGGATTAAATCTAGCCGAAACGGTATGCTATCGTTGGATCTGGATCTGACGGTCCAGATCCGATGACTTATCCACGTAACCTGCACAGTCAGCATCCCTGTCCAATCAGGAGCTTCCACGTGGCCCAGCCTTTACTTGAATTTTCTCCCGCTAGATTTAATTGGTCCATTTTGCAGAAAAGCCCCTGCATATTAGAATCATCATAACTTTTGATCCATAAGCCCAAATTTAGCAAATTGGACTTTCTGAAATCCCCTGAATCTGTAGAATCTTTTCAAACCATCCAAATTAAAATTTGACAAACTTAAATTGGTTCAAATTTGAATATGCTTGTTTGAAGAATTTTGGCATAATTCAAATTCTACAAATCCAAAAATTCCAAATAAAATATATTTGGAAACCTTAGGATGTGTACTTTCATACCCTCTGCCCCAAAATAATTTTTGAACAAGTTAATTCAGAATTTAGAATTAAGTGGTTTATTTGAGTAATTTTGACATAGATTTAATTCTATAAATAATTTCAATATAGTTCCTTTTGCAAAATTGCTCCATTTGGTAACCTTGAACTAGAGACATTAGTGCCTAACCATTTTGGAAACCCTTGGACCATGGCCATGAGTTTTTGACCAAAAACCCCACATAGTGATACATCCATTTTCACCATGTCTTAGGAATTGTTTTCAACAGTTATTACTTGATGTGATGGCTATTTGGAGCCAAGAGAAAGTCCTTACAATGTGTCAATCACTTATAGTACCAAGTAGTGAACTTTAGTTTTCTATCTACTTCTCCATTCCCCTATTCTTGCTTCAAGAATCTATCAAGATTACAAAATGGAAGTCAAGACTCAACCACAAGAAGGAACTCCATCTTCAACTTGGGTGACAACATGAAGAGCTACTAGGAAGATCAATGAAGAACTTTTTGAAGAAAAGACTTGGAATCCAAAATTATAAGAAACTCAAGGAAGTACAAGTGTGAAGAAATCCAGAAGAAAACATCTCTCTCTTTCTTTCTATCTTTCTTTTTTTATTCCAAATTGGACTTAGTGATATTTTGTGCCCATCCTACCTTGGACCAACTAGTGATAAGCCATGAAGAACCTACCAAGACCAAGAGAAGAATCCATCCAAGGAACAAAACTATAATAGAAGCATGAACATGAACTTCATGAAGACAAGCATGTGAAGACTTGGAGCCATCCACACAAGTTGAAGAATAAGAAGTTGTTTTTGTCCAACCCTTGACCCAAAGGGAAAAGCCCAATACTTTATCTTGTTGTTTCCATTTTTAAGAAGTTAGTTGAACCTAGACCTACCCTAAACCAAAATGGAAAGACTAACTTAGAGTACTCAAATGTCTTGATGAAAATGACTAAGTGTTACACATTGTTATGTGTTGCCATAGTTGAGATAGTTAGATCACCTTAGTGAACTCTTGGAACTTCCTCGACAAGTATGGTTACAATAAAGTTAGTTTTCGACAAACTCAAAATACTCCATCCCAAGTAAACCTTGAAAACCCCTTAGAATGTATTGAAAATTAGAGAATGAATCTTTTCAAAATCAAATCTTGACCTTGTCCTAGCCAACTTGGTACAACCCCTTTGTTATGTTATTTGCTCTGTTTGTTTTCTCCACTTATGTGTTTGATTGCTAGAATGCCTGTTTATTTTGTTATTGTGTTTTCAGTGAATAGATTGTACGGAGAGCAACGATCTTTTGTGAAGAGAGTGTGATTTCTTCACCAACTTCAACAAGGCAAGTAACACACCATTCAACTACCTATTATTTTCTATATGCATTAGTTGACTTTGAGTAGTATGCATGATAGGAAACTTTACCAAGTTATTATTATGCTATGCAAAATCCTAGTAGTGTGTAGCCATATATTTTACCTTACCTTTATAGCCTGGGTACTTAGTAGATTCTTAGACTTGCTACAAGAATTGTTTTACTTGATGTTGTGGAAGAATTTTTAAGTATAAAATTCAATGAAACACCTGGGTGGATTTGGTTGTATGGTTGATAAGAGTTGAGTGTCTCCCAGGGGTAATACCTGAGTTGTTCACTTGAGAAATGCCACCCAGGAACAAAGTGATTATGATGTTCCCCAAGTTTAGATTACTTCCAGTGCAGCCTTTAGTCATATGGGTTGTGTCTTGATCAACTAAGTTGAATGAACTCACCAGTGCTTGACAAGCAGATGTAGGGGGTATAGGTTGGAACGGATCAAGCCTGGCGGTGGTGGAATTTCTTCTGAAAGATCTCGTCTCAATCTTCTCCTTTCCTTAATGCACTCAGGGTGTATAGGATGTTTGGGCTGATTTGAGTCTGAAGGTGAAAGTGCACAAACTCTACAGAGTCAACAAACTAAGATCTTAGCCGTGTCCCGATTATGGACAACTATGAGCAGCTGGACAAGGATGGACAGAAGAATCACATCACCTTTTCAAATGTAAAACTTGTAATCATAGGTAGGGACATTCCGGGGTTTTACCGAAAATTTCTCTTGACATGCCGGGGTTTTACTGTGTATTGTCACAGGGTCACTGGGTTTTACCAGTGAATCCCAAACTTAGCAGAACAAAAATTGATTTATAGAGAGATAGGATAAAACTAGCTTTACGCAAACTTAGCCAAAACTCCACTCAGCCAAATAAGCATGTAGTATTAGTCTTGCCATTTATATCCACCATAGTGTTACTTGCCAATACATTAAATTGTATTGACCCCCTTTGTGACTTCATATTCCATCCTGTAGATGATGCTGAAGACGAGTGAGGATTTCGTTTAGGATCTCGAGTCTATCGCCAACATGTTTTTCCTGTGGCACATGAAGAAGACAGGCTCAATGTTGTATATCGTTTTCCGCTGTATTTATTTGTTTTCTGCTAGTCTTCTGTGACTATGCAAGTTGTAATACTATTTTATAAAGACTGGATCATGCGATGTAATAGAAATTGATGCATTTGCATGATATTTCATTTTGTACTGTGGTGCTACCAATGGATCCAGGGACTAGCACACTAACACATACGTTCTACCATTATTTAAATATGGGAACGCTACAGCATCTTCTAGCAGGGGCTCGAGCGTGTCGATGTCGCGCTGGAGGTCGTGAGAGACAAGGGGACACAACCAGAGGTGCGGGAGCCAGGGATCCACGCGGGCGAACCGGCGGCAGGCGACCAAACCAACTGAGGTTAGGGTTCCCTAGCGAGCTCGATTGGAGAGGTTGGAGAGCCACGGTATTGGGGAATCGATATAGGAGAGTAGGATGGAGCAGCTCCATGGCGCGGCAGCACCGGAGCTGGCCGGCGGCGGCCGGAACCTTGTGTGGTGGCGGCGACATCGCATGAGCCGGAGGGAAACGAGAGCAGAGGGAGCAGTCGAGACAGAGGGATTAAGGAAGGGGATCGAGTATGTTGCGTGTTGGTACGTGCATACGAGCATTTCCTGTACGATCAACCTATGTACATGTGTGTCCACTAGGCCCACCACACATCAGCCCATTAAACAATTCATCCCATTAAACAATTCAGCCCAATTAACTAATCAGTATTTTTTCTTTTAAAATGAATAGCAAATAATTCATTAAAGGAATTTAAATCCAAACTGAGCTATCTATAAATTAATTTAAAATGGAACAAAAAATCACCGGAGAGTGCTTTACTATGTGAGGTACAAATATGATTTTTTGGAGTATTCATGCTGCTCGATTACATCTTTCTAAAATTGATCAAATCTTTTGTCATTAAAAGAAATGTCTAAATTTTAAGAAGTAAGATTTTGAATAACTAATCACTTAAAATTGACGAAAACGTATGAAATAATAATTTCATTACTTTCCTAAACTATTGATGATTTTCTCAATTGTAGTGATGTTAATGACTTAAACTGAAGGTATTGTTATAAAATCCTTGAAAGTATTATCTCAGATAATATAAATGATATTTTCTATAAAGGAGTAATTGTGAAGAACTCCTAAGTATTCTAAAGTGGTTTAACAATAAAGTAAATCATATCAAGTCCTAAATCTTTCTGAATTACCAATTCAACTTGTTATCAATACCTTAAAAAATAAATAAACATCGCCTAAAAGGTAATGAAACCACCCTAAGTCAAATAATACGACGTTATCGAGTAGGACGGAGCTTATACTTCTAAGATGGGGTATTTTTAGGGGCAACGATACATCTCATGACTATGCATAATAGCATTTTTCCAGTTCTCTAGTATCCCTTATCGGGACTACTTTGCTATTTTTCAGATCTCGGAATTCCCACGCAACCCTCGAACACCGAAGGGCAGGAATCGTTATTTTTATCTCAGGCAAGTTCATCACTTGCTCATATCCTTTGCAGTATTTCCTAAGAACTATTTGAAAAACCCTATCGTATTACCACCTACTCTTAAAAGAATGCATGATCCTATTTTTTATAATAATATGACTAATTGAATGACTACCCGAGTGGTATTGTTCTGTTTGGTGGGCGGATGGGACCATGGTAAGATGAATAGGTCAAACGAAGGTTCCATCTTCATGGGAAAGTATTACCTAGGATTTAACAACAAACGTCGTCAATATTCTTGCACCGTAAATACCGTGTTAACCATGGGTCTTGTATGGGGCGAGTAAGCCAGCTGTGATCTTTTCCCGTTCACATGTCAACGGGCTGCCAGAGCCGTTCGATGTAGGTCTTGCGAGACTACATGAACATGGGTGGGATCCTTTAATTCCTACGGACTCTGGGGTCTATGATGGTCAGCCCGGGGCACCTAGATATCTATCGTGAGTGGTAGAATCAGGGGTTAAACCTGCGTGGCAGAAATGGGTGGGCATGTATTGTGCGGAGAAGCATGGTTTGGTTTTGATCAACAACCGGGCCCCACACCTAAGTGGGTGTGGACAGGAACGATTGTATGGTTGTGCAACTTGGTCTTGATCGCCTATGGGTAAAGTAACGCACCTCTGCAGAGTGTAAAAGTATGTGACATGTTACCCCTATTCCGGGAAGGAGCTGCGAACGCCGTAGGAAAAAGCAACTCCATGAAGTTCTAACCCTGTAAAGATTTGGTGGGCATAGTTTTCCAAATTAAAAGCAACCTATTGAAGAAAGATTTTCAAAAACCCTACATTAGCTTATATCTCTTTCGAGTCTAAAGCTGTAGTTAGTGCATCAGACTACTCACTTGTTGACAGTCAATTTTGGCTTACTAATATATGGCACCAATATGACCTCAAATAAAAAAAAAGCGTGAACAAAAGTTGTGTGTCTCGTCGAAATGAACAAGTTTGATTTTTGGCTCATCTCAATCCGACAAAGTATGCAAAATCTATGGCCAAAATACTGCTGACAATATTGACTCGTGAGGTCAAAACCGGAATTTCCGGTTAAATCCGAATAATCCGGTTCAAAATATCCGGTTGACTTCTGAAACTCACGCCTTTTTTCCTTAGCGAAAATCCATCGCAACCGGAATTTCCGGTTAAATCCGAATAATCTGGTTCACTTCTGAAACTTTTTTTCCGATTTCTGGGTCCGAACCTGAGTTCGGTTGACCCGTTTTTTGCTCGAATTGGACTCAAATTAGCTCTTTTTGGACGGAATTTTCGCCCCAAACCTGTACGGGAAGTCCATCTGCCCCTTATATACCTTTTGGGTGACGGCCGATTGAACAACAACACACAATCGCAAAAACACATCTACAAACTTTATCCCTAACCCTTGTTATCTTCTTC
Source organism: Alopecurus myosuroides (assembly GCA_028641055.1). Taxonomy (NCBI): domain Eukaryota; kingdom Viridiplantae; phylum Streptophyta; class Magnoliopsida; order Poales; family Poaceae; genus Alopecurus; species Alopecurus myosuroides. The sequence goes on along the minus strand of CM054060.1, from coordinate 160,850,741 downwards.
TTCGTTCGTCGGCGTTCTTCGTGCAGGAGAGCTTCGATCCGCAAAGGCCTTGGGGGCGGGCAAACCGACCTAAAGCAGCCCATAGCCGTCGCGCGTCCATATGGGATCCATCCCGGCCGCGTGGGGTTTCGGGTCTTCAAAAGAGCTTGCCGGATTGTCTTGCGTATCGCGCTTTCGGCGAGCCTCCTCCGGACGTGTCCTGCATATCGCGCTCGACGCCGGGGCTAACACGTGACGTGTTCATGTGTCAACACACTTTTTGGTGACTCCGCTAGGGAAGATCGTCATGACGAACGGCAAGATTCCTCAGCCCACTAAAATCAGCGCCGAAAACATCATCAAGCCTAGCTTCGATTAGCTTTCGGAGGATCAACGCCAACATTACGCGACGTGGAGGAAGCAACGTCAAGATCATATGCGGGAGGAGTACGAGGCAAAGGTGAAATAGTAAGAGGAGGAAGATATGGAAGCCTACCTTGCAAATTACAGCAAGGATCGTCAGGGAAAAACCACCCCACTTGGGGAAATCAAGCTTCCGACGCTCGGCATATCAGCCGAGACCTGTGTAAGTAATAGCCTCTTTACACCTAAGCAAATAGCTAAAATTCAGAGTTATGTTAGTGATGGAAACATCAAAGTTTACAATGCACTCCTAGAACAAGATGCTGCTAAAAAGAATACTCCTCCGCCTAAGCCATTGTCATCGTATGTGCCGATGAATACATATCGTGCCCAAAACAATCAAATTATTGCTGCACCGGAGTTTCATACTCCAATTAGAAGTGTACCCTCTTCGGTGATGGCGCCGAATTCAGGTTCGCATCTTCCCAACGCCGGTATGGTGCCCAACACTTGTTTGGCGGTAGTAAATAATCCATCTTCACCAGTTCCATCCACAATAGAAGAAAGGTTAGCAAAATTCACGGAAGATTTAGATCAAGTTTTCTTCAAAAAATATGGGATTAAAACAACTAGTCAAGTCCATCATAAACCATACCCTGAATATTATGATGTTTTTCCATATCCCCAAGGTTATAAGCTGCCTGATTTTTCCAAATTCAATGGGGGTAGATAGCAAGACAACTCGGGAACATGTTATCCAATATCTAGCGCAGTTAGGGGAAGCTAGTAATAGTGATGTTATCTTTAACGGGTACCGCTTTCTCATGGTTTTCAGCTTTACCTTATGGTTCTATTAATATTTGGTTTCATTTAGAAAAGAAGTTCCATGAGCACTTTATAGTGGTGATAATGAGCTTAAATTTTCGCATCTTACATCGGTTAGAAAAAAACATGATGAAACCGTCACCGATTATGTCAAAAGGTTTAGAGATACTAAAAACCGATGTTATAATTTAGTGATGATTGAAAGAGATATGACCGACTTAGTACTGAATGGTTTGAGAACTAATATAAAACAAAGGATTGAAGGTTATGTGTTTTTGAATGTCGCCCAAGTTTTGCAAAGAGTTTTGGCTCAAGAAAGCCGGACTAAAGAAACAAGAGATATGCATAGGTCTAAATTTGATCGTCCTCATGTTAATATGGGCGGATATGGTAGTGAAAATTCGAACAATGAGACAGATATCTATGTTGCTGAATTTGTTTGGCCCTCAAAGGCCAAACCTTATACTTGTGAAGCTCTTAACCCGATTCTCAAGAATCGTGAAGATAAGATGAAATTTAGTTTTGACGTAGCCAAATGTGATAGAATATTTGATACTATGTTGAAAGATAAACTTATTAGAATATCTCATACTTTGCCACCATCAGAAGAGTTGAAACAACGTGCTTATTGCAAACATCATAATTCTTTTTCTCATGCTACTAATGATTATAATATCTTTCGGCGACAGATACAATCGGCTATCAATGATGGACGATTAAGCTTTGCCGATATGCAAATTGACAAACAGCCATTCCCAATGAACGCCTTGAAGCTACATGGGAAGAAAGTGTTAATTCGGCCTAAAGTGGCCGAATCTGCTAACAAAAATAATGTTATTGTTGGTGATCCCAGGAACAGCAAGGATAGCGACAAGTTTTCAGGAAGGGAGATTGTTCTTGGCAAGGAACCCAATGGTAAAGAGACGTTGAAGATTACCATAAAAAATCTTACGCCCGGGGGCAACAAAAAGCTCAAGGAGAAGCTCATGCCGAGTTCATCAAACCAAAGAATCTGGAGGTTTGCAAGTGGACGAAGAACGAGTAGAATGCTCAGTATAAGAAGATCAAGCCAACCTTTGACATGTTGTTGAAAAAATATACACACCAAGCGGATTTTTCAGCTTATAACCGGCCATCACATATGAAGCGTCCAAGGTCACCTCCAAGGGAGGAATATTCACATTCTGGAGGGTTGTACGGACATTGGGCGCCAAGACCATGGATGGCTCCGCCACCTTATGCGCCATATTACTTCAATGGAGGATGGGTGCAGCCCTCAATGGCGCCACATGCTTTTCATCCGGGATGGGCCACGCTAAGGAGATCTGTCCATGATAGAATTACCCATGCTGTTCGAGACCGTTTGAGGTATGGTGTAAATCGGTCGTTTCAAAGTAAGAGTGCACGGAAAGTATGGCGCCCTAAGTCCCCATCCACCAAAGTTCCGGAGTCTGGCAAGCAGCAAGGTCTTGATAACAATGTTGGTTCCGTTGTGATAGGTTCTCATGAGTTGAAGCTCAAGAAGCCGGTTGATGGAGAAAAATCGGCTAATTCTAGTGAACTTATTTTGTCTATTCAACCAATGTCATCGGCTAATGATCATGAAGCTAGTACAATCAAAGATAAGCCGAGGAATCCTAAATACACCCAGCCCAAGTGGAGTCCTCCCGGATCGACTAAAACTAAGAAGAGGAGGCTCCAGCGTATGAGGAACCAACAAAAGATGGAGGATGAGGCAAAAAAGTGGAAGTACGAGTTTGATGATATTTATCCTATACCCACTAAGTTGTGGAAGCGCAAGAACATGGATGCCGCGGTTCCCACGGAGATCACACCAGCTTCTGCACCGTGCGAAGAGGAGAATATGAACATTGATGTATCGCCTGCCACTCCTCCTACACTTCCCTCAAATGATGAGATTCTGTCGGTGTTCACGTTAAGAGATGATGAAGAGGAAGTCGATTTTGAGGATACGCCAACCAGAATAGGTATGGATATTAACATGGTTTATTATCTGCCTACAGAATTCCGCGCCTTGGATGAAGAGGGAGAAATAGCGCAGTTGGACTTCGGTCCCAAGAATTCCATATTTGAGAAGACAAGAGAACCGGTGAAGCACTTGAAGCCACTATATGTCAAGGGTCACATTAATCGATCGCCAGTTCCTAGGATGCTCGTTGATGGTGGCGTTGTGGTTAACCTTATGCCATATTCGGTCTTCAAGAAATTGAGGTTGAGCGAAGATGACTTGATGAAAACCAACATGGTTCTTAATGGTTTTGAAGGCAAGGAAAAAACTGAGGCCAAAGGTATCATGAGTGTGGAGCTTACCATGGGAAATAAGACTTTGGCCACCTCCTTTTTTGTTGCTGTGGTGCAAGGTAATTACAACGTCATATTAGGCCGTGATTGGCTTCATTCAAATCAATGTGTGCCATCTACTTTGCACCAGTTTTTGATACAATGGATTGATGACGAAGTGGAGGTTGTCCACGAGGATTATTCGGCTTGTGTGGCTTTGGCCGATTCATTGGTGGATTGGCAACATCCCAATGATACTTGCTTGACGGGGAGAGACCTTTCAGATTTTGATTTCCTCAGTGCTACAAGGAATGGATTCGTGTCAGTTTCTCTGAAGCCGATTGGTAACAATAGGTTCACAAATATGTGACTAGATGGATCCCAACAAAGAGTGGATGCAGACGCGGCTTGTTGAATATCGGTCTGATAGGAACAATATGCGTGGGACTGTAAAGGAATTGTATGACATGGATCAATTGAGACATTCACTACTTCAAGCTCTCAGTGGAGGATACTTAAGGAGGTACTACCCAAGTGTCTGGCAAGAAGCCTAAAACACACATATGGCCGATACATTACTATCGACCTAAGAACATATGGACGATATATTACTATCGCCCTAAGAACATATGGCCGATGGAGTGTTGGCATCGTACTTAGAACAAAATTAGTGCAATTATTTTTTAGCACGCAAGATTTGCCAAAAAACAGGGGGCATGTGTTGACAGAAAATTTTGGCTTACTAAGAGATGGCACCAAGATGACCTCAAATGAAAAAAATAACATGAAAAAAAGTTGTGCGTCTCGTCGATTCAAACAACTTTGATTTTTGGGTCATATCAATCCGACAAAGTATGCAAAATCTATGGCCAAAATACTACTGGCAATATTAACGCATGAGGTCAAAACCGGAATTTCCGGTTAAATCCGAATAATCCGGTTCAAAATATCCGGTTGACTTGTGAAACTCACGCCTTTTTCCTTAGAGAAAATCCATCGCAACCGGAATTTCCGGTTAAATCTGAATAATCTGGTTCAAAATATCCAGTTCACTTCTGAAACTTTTTTCCGATTTCTGGGTCTGAACCTGAGTTCGGTTGACCCTTTTTTGCTCGAATTGGACTCAAATTAGGTCTTTTTGGACGGAATTTTTGCCCCAAACCTGCACGGGAAGTCCATCCGCCCTTATATACCTTTGGGGTGACGGCTGATTAAACAACAACATAGAATCGCAAAAACACATCTACAAACTTTATCCCTAACCCTTGTTATCTTCTTATTCGTTCGTCGGCGTTCTTCGTGCAGGAGAGCTTCGATCAGCGAAGGCCTTGGGGGCGGTCGAACCGACCTAAGAGAGCCCATAGCCACTGTGCATCCATACGGGGTCCCTCCCAGCCGCGTGGGGTTTCGGGTCTTGAAAAGAGCTCGCCGGATTGTCCTGTATATCGCGCTTTCGACAAGCCTCCTCCGGCGATGTGTCCTGCGTATCGCGCTCGACGCTGGAGGTAACACTTGACGTGTTTGTGTGTCAACACCATTTTATATCATGAACTTGTTGAGTAACGCTCGTTACTCATTCATTCCCGTTTGACCCCCTACTTAGAGTTGAAGCCCTTAAGGAAATCTTCATCAGGAAGCCATCACTATCTCATGAAGTTAGGAGGAATCTTATACTACTTAACTGATGAAGCGACGTCATCAAAAATGCTGGTGGAGGAAAAGCTACCAAGTTGAAGGAGGAGACCATTCATGGATTTAGGTTCTCACAAGCCATAGATTAGGGCTGAAACCAGTCATAGTGGATTAGGTTCTGAGCTAGAGCTATTCTCCAGCTTAGAGTTACGATTTGCTTCTTCTGATGTTTCATTTGCTTGAGAAATTATTTGATTCATCAAAGATATTCTCGAAATTTTGTAATGAAGTTTGTATCCTATAGCTTTGCTTGGACCTGCTATGTTTCTGTTGTACCTCTCTGAGGGATGCAATATTCACAGATAAGTCCTTCTATGAGTATTATGTCAACGACTTGTGCACAACACATGAAGTGGCGTGCTGAGTCACCGCAGCTACTGTAGGGTAATGGATACCAGGGTACCACGACCCGTCTTCCAAGACTCGGTCAAAGTCCCGTGAAATCTAGTAAACAATGGAGAGCCGTACCACGCATCGCACAATGAAGGCCTCGCGTGGAATCAACCCTGATAAGGAAAGCCCCGACTCTGGGACTAAGTAGAATGAAGCCATTCTGCCTCTTCCTCGCAGACATCTGCGAGGGATCTTCATCGGCATATCTCCGGGAGAGGTGATACGTATCAAACGTATCTATAATTTCTGATGTTCCATGTTGTTTTCATGCCATATGCTACATGTTTCCTATACACTTTATGACATTTTATGGATTTCCTGGGACTAACCTATTGACAAGATGCCAAAGAGCCAGTTCATGTTTTCTACTGTTTTTGGTTTCACAAAATATGTTCTGGAAATATTCTCCGAATTGGACGAAACAAACCCTGGGGTCTTAGAAATCTTTCATGTACACGGAGTCCGGAGGGGACCCGGATGGGGCCCTGGAGGGCCCACACCATAGGGCGGCGTGGTCCCCCCCCACCACCACTTGTCCGCGCCACCATGTGGTGTGGCCCCCCTGGCCACCCACCGACGTTGCCGTTTTGCCTATTTAAGCTCCCCCACGGGTTAAACGTCAATATGCGAGCCTTTTTTACCAAAAGTTCAGTAGCCGCCATCATCGTCAACCCTAGTTCGGGAGGGTTCAGAAGCTCTCCCTGGCACCCTGCAGGGAGGGGGAATCATCACTGGAGGGCTCTTCATCACCATGCCTGCCTCCGGAGTGATGCGTGAGTAGTTCGTCCTTGGACTACGGGTCCATAGCAGTACCTAGATGGTTGTTCTCTCCTTTTTATGCCTCATGTTTAGATCTTGTGAGCTGCCTAACATGATCAAGATCATCTTATTGTAATGCTACATGTTGTGTTTGCTGGGATCCGATGAATATTGAATGTTATGTCCAATGATTATCAATCTATCATGTTCTTTCATGTTTATGTTATTTATGATCTTGCATGCTCTCCGTTACTAGTAGATGCTCTGGCCAAGTTGATGCTTGTAACTCCAAGAGGGGGTATTTATGCTCGATAGTGGGTTCATGCCTCCCTTGCACTCACGCTCGAGTGACAGAAACGTAACGGGTGGGGAATGTGTTGTTGCCATTAGGGAAAAAACAATGATGTTTACATTGTTTACATTACACACTTTGCTTAATGCAACTATCTGTTGCTTGTAACTTAATACCCGAGTTTTGATTGGATTACGCTCCGAGGGTGGATTATTAGTCATAGATGCAGTTGGATAACAGTCTATGAATCTTGTTGTAATGCCTGCATGAATCACATAGTAATCATCATGTCATGCATATGCACTATGGTGAAGCCTTTATATTTGTCAATTGCCCAGTTGTAATTTGGTTACCCAACATGTTACCTATTTGTTTTGGAGAGACACCACTAGTGAATTGTGGACCCCGGTCCATTTACTTACACTGATAATACAACCACTTCAATCGTATCTACTGCAAACAAGTATTGTTTTCCACACTATACGTCTAATCCTTTGTTTTCAACAAAACCGGTGAGATTTACAACCTCACTACTTCGTTGGGGCAAAGTAACTTGATTGTGTTGTGTAGATTCCACGTTGTTGCTGAACCGATAGTGCGCCCTGCCAACATCAGCTGACAAAAACTTTCGGAAGTGATTTCTTTCTCCTACTGGTTGATTCAACCTTGGTTTCTTTCTGAGGGAAAACTTGCTGATGTGCTCTTCATAACCTTCCTCTTGGGGTTTCCCAACGAGTGCACTCCTGCACCATCAAGCTTTTCTGGCGCTGTTGCCGGGGAGGAAGAGGATTTTTGCAAGGGGAGTCTCTCACCTACAATCTCTTTACTTTGGTTTTTGTATTGCTTAGTTTATTTTATTTTGTCTTGTTTGCTTCTCTATATAAAAAGCACACAAAAAATAGTTCGTATTCTAGTCGTTATTTTTATCCTGTTTTTAATCTCGTTAAAATGAGTACTACTGAGAACACTAAGTTGTGTGTTCACTAGCACAAACAACAATGGTTTATTAGCACACCTATTGCTCCACCTACTCCTACTGCTGATTTTTATGAAATTAAGCCTGCCCTGTTAGATCTTGTTATGAGAGAGCAATTTTCTGGTGTTAGTACTGATGAAGTTGTTGCCGATCTTAATAATTTTGTTGAACTCTGTGAGATGCAAAAATATAAGGATGTAGATGGATATATTATTAAACTAAAATTGTTTCCTTTCTCTTTGAGAGGAAGAGCTAAAGAATGGATGCTATCTTTGCCTAAAAATAGTATTGATGCATGGACTAAATGTAAAGATGCTTTCATTGGAAAATATTATCCTCCTACTAAGATTATATCTCTAAGAAGTAGCATTATCAATTTTAAGCAACTTGATAATGAGCATGCTGCTAAAGCTTGGGAAAGAATAAAAAATTTGGTAAAGAATTGTCCCACTCATGGACTGACTACTTGGATGATCATCCAAACCTTTTATGCAGGTCTGGATTTTTCTTCAAGAAACCTTCTGGATTCAGCTGCTTGAAGAACCTTTATGTCCATCACTTTGGTCTCTACAACAAAGCTTCTTGATGGTGTGATAATAAATTATTCTGAATGGCACACTGAGAGAGCTCCACCAGGTAAGAAGGTAAATTCTGTTGAAGAAACCTCTTCCTTGAGTGACAGGCTTGATGCTATTATGCCTATGCTTGTGAATGGTAAAACTTATGTTGATCCAAACAATGTTCCTTTGGCCTCTTTGGTCGCTCAAGAAGAGCATGTTGATGTGAACTTCATTAAAAATAATAATTTTAACAACAATGCTTATAGGAATAATTTTGGTAGCAACAATTATAGGCCATATGCTTCTAATAATGGAAATGGTTATGTCAGTTCTTATGGTAATTCCTACAACAACAATAGAAGTGTACCTTATGATATTGAAAACATGCTTAAGAATTTTATTAGTACACAAACTGCTTTTAATAAATATGTTGAGGAAAAGTTTGGCAAATTTGATGTTCTTGCTTCTAAAGTTGATAGCCTTGGTCTTGATGTTGATCTTCTAAAAATAAAGGTTATGCCTCATGATGTTAAACAAATCAAACTTCGAATGCCATTCAAGTTATAATTGATGACAATGTTAGGATGTTAGCTGAACTGCATGCTTGATGGGAAAGAGAAGATGAAATTGCTAGAAAGAATAATATAGCTAAAGTTTGCACTATTACCACCACTAGTAAAACTGAACCTTCTCATGCTAGTATACCTTCTAATTTTAATGGTAAAGTAATTGGTGTTGGCAATACCTCCACTTCTTCTGTTAAATGTTTAAAATTGCTTGAAACCACTGAAACTGTTCTTGATAAAACTGCTGAAATTTTTCGAAATATGGGAGACAATGGTCCCATTACCTTTGATAAAAATAATATTGACTTTTATGATTGCAACATAACTTAAGTGATTAAGTTCCTACAAAAGCTTTCTAGTTGTCCTAATGCTAGTTCTATGAATATGGCTTTCACAAAACATATTACAAATGCTCTCATGCAAATTAGAGAAGAAGAATTAAAACGTGAAGCCTCTGTCCCTAGGAAGTTAGATGATGGTTGGGAACCCATCATTAAAATTAAAGTGATTGATTTTGATTTTAATTCTTTGTGTGATCTTGGTGCTAGTATCTCTGTTATGCCTAAGAAACTCTATGATATGCTTGATTCACCACCCTTGGAACACTGTTATTTGGATGTTCCTCTTGCTGATAATGTTAGAAAGAAACCTTTGGGGAGAGTTGATGATGTTTGTATTATGGTTAACAATAACCTTGTCCCCGTTGATTTTATTGTTATGAATATTGAATGCAATGCTTCTTGTCCTATTGTTTTGGGAAGACCTTTTCTTAGAACTGTTGGTGTTGTTATTGATATGAAAGAGGGGAATATTAAATATCAATTCCCACTCAAGAAAGGTATGGAACACTTTCCTAGGAAGAGAATGAAGTTTCCTTTTTACTCTTTTATAAGAACAAGTTACAATTTGGATGCCTCTTCACTTGAAAATACTTGATTCTAGTTTTCTTGGCCTAGCTAAAAGGCGTTAAAGAAAAGCGCGTATTGGGAGATAACCCATGGTTTTATTTTTTGCAATGTTTTTTATGTTTTCTTTAGGTAAAGGTGTTGTTTACTTCTGCAGAAACTCCTTTTTATCTTTATTTTCTCGCATTTGTTGTTCCAAGTAAAGTCTCTAGTGAAATTTGAAGTTGGATTTGGATTTCTGCTGTGCACTGTTAAATTTGAGTAAAATCACAGAAAGATCAAAATGACCTGCAAATTTTTGCTCTTAATCTTCAGCTATTTCCGAAACTCTTTCTACCTTTGAGTTTTTCGATTTGAGCAACGTAAGTGCCCCGAAAAAATTTCTTTACAGACTGTTCTGGTTTTGAAAGATTCTGCCTTTTTACTTGCATTCTCTCTTTTACTATGTTGAGTGGATTTCTTTGCTCCATAAAACATCAGTGGCTGTATGTAGCATCCTACCTTTTAATAAAGATAGAACACCTTTGTAACCTGATATTCCCGGGATCACTGATAGCATACAAATGACAAAATGAAATATTCATAACAATAGCATCATTCTACAACGTAGATCCATTGGATAAGAATTAAAATAGTCTTACAACTGGCATAGTCATCATGGAATAGCCCTAAATAGCAAAGTTCAAAGTAAACACGACGGAAAGAAAGTCTTCAATGAGCCTCCTTCTCTTCATGTGCCACAGGCAGACATGTTGGGATGTAAGCTCGAGATCCTAAACCATTACTCATCATCCAAATGACTTGCACGTTGGAATATGCAGCCCACAAGGGGAAGCCTGTACAAACAATGTACTGGCAAGTGACACTTATATGGTGGTTGTTTTGAGGAATAAACTAACTACATGATATTTGGCTGGTGGAGTCTAGGCTATTTGCATAAAGCCAATTTTGTCCTATATTTGTTAAACCATTGTAAATCTCTGGAAAATCAACATGGTTAGACACACCATATAGTTTGATAAAGGTATCATGGGTAGACACACCATGAAGTTTGATAAAGTCATTGTGGGTAGACACACCATGAGTTTGAAAAGTCGCCATGGGTAGACACACCATGAGTTTGAAAAGGTAGCACAGAGAGGTAGACACACCATGTGCTCTAGGAAAAGGTTTCTACCATGTTTTAATTCATTTAGAAAAGATGAGGAGACCCTTCAGCACCACCTCTGTCTAGTTTTCTCAAATTGCCCATAACCGGGGACACGGCTAAGATCTTAGTTTTTAACTCTGCATAGGTTGTGCAGTTTCACCTTGAGACTCATCCTCCCCAAGAGAAGAATGAGACAAGATATTTGGGAAGAGGGATTCAACCATATCAGCATGTCTCGACGCTCCTAAATTCTACCACCCCATGTCATACAACAGGATGAACCCCCACGACTTACTTAATCTTGGTAGATCCCATATTACCTTAAGGCTGCACTGGAAGATAACTATACAGTGAAGACCTATAGACCTCTTTATTCCTGGGTGGCAATCCACAAGTACTCTCAGGTGAGAATCACCACATACCATGGTCCTGGGAGTGACCCAGGTGACCACCATGGACATGGCCCTGAGTAGCCACTCAACACAAACCAAGCAATTACCAATCCACCCAGGTGTTTCATTGAGTTGTTAATATTCATAGTTTCATAAATACCACAACTAGAATGTAGCAGCAGCAGTTGTGATAGTGATCTAGTATAGCTAAGCAGTACCTAGCAGGGTTTTAGGATGGCTACACGCTACTGGGTATTCTGAACATAGCATATACTTGGAAAATAATAAAATCATCTACGATTGTCGCACCCGGAATTCTAGAGGATACTCACATCCCGCTAAACAGTAGGTAAATGGCTTACGGGGCATACCGGCACCCGCATCTCAATATGAGCAGGCCAACACGTAAACGTGTGACAACCATTCTCTACTATCCATCGTCTGCGTAAACCATCCCATAGAAATCCGACTACTTCCATTGACATACTTCATAACATACACACATGGTACGTCAACGGCGTTTGAACAAGTGATATCACAACATATCTCTAAGACACAAAGAAATAGAAATAAGTTGCAAATAGCTCTCACTAGAGCAGAGATAGCAAATACAATCATCCAGAGGACACATGTCCCAACAATTCATCATTACATCACAGCGGAAGCATCCAAAGTGTCTGAGTACAGACAAGATCCAAATAGGTCAAAGAGGCCGGAAACGAAAAGACGGAGCCCATCCACGATGTCTCGGATCCTGCCCGGGTCCGCTATCTACTCGTCAGCAGCCTCGTCATACTCCACGTAGTAGCCACCATGGGGATCCTCGGAAACGTAGTCTGCGGAAACCACAGCCCCAAAGGGGTCAGTACAGACAAGTACTGGCAAGCAAGACTCACAAGATACCAAAGTGTACCCGGCAACACCAAGTACAGATGCTTTGGGTTCAACGGAAGAATAGGTGATACACAAGTGCGGCAGCAGGCTGCTCTAACCAACTACAGAAACACGCTACAACTTCCGGCTAAAAGAAGGGGATAAGATAGCGTATCGTAACCAACTACAACTAACCTCAAGCAAACCCATCCTGGATCTCGCCCCTTATCCAAAGAAGCAATCCGAGGATAACTCACACATTGGGATTAATGATGGTTCAAGTTATTGTGTCAATAAGACTATTACTAGTTAAGTTATCATTAGTTAGGTGCAAGTTGTTCTGAGTACTTGTTAGCCAGTACTTTCACCAAGTCAACCATAACTGCGGAAAACACGGCTTCTCGAGAAGATTTAACCCTGCAGGGATGCACCAATTTGGCCGTACACGTAAGAATAACCCGCCAGATGGAATGGCCCTTCCACCAAGCGGGGCACTCAACACAACTCAACTCTTCTTCGCATCAAGCCCAAAGAGCCCCGTGCAATTGAGCGCACGGCTAATCAAGCCCCACGAAGAAAAGGGGACCCTCATAGCACTCTAAGAACGTGTCTCCCTAAATGCCGACTACAAAAGTTTCCACCCTGGCCTCGGGTTCGTACCTGCATATGCGTGCGGCAAATGGAAAACCCGAACTAAATGAGGCGATTTGGACGAGATGCGAATCGAATCAAATTGACGGGGGCGCCCATACACGCTTCCCACATGCGGTTAGTGCGCTCATCATGGATCAGTAGACAAGACCCTTTTCCTAATTAGGGTCGACACTAGCAGGCCTCAAAACCACGCCGGGCCTCCTGCCGGTGCCTTATCATCAAATTATTATTACCCAAAACATTAACATGATAGTTGTTTAAACATCGAGCCCCAAAACATGATAAATAAGATAACAGTAATAACGGACAGCAGACTCGAGCATAAACAACCCTAAGCATGCTAGTAAGACACAGGCAACGAGCAATGGGGTATAGGTGTGGAGGTGAGGCTATATCAGGGTTAAAGGATAACATGTGATAGGATCGGAACACAAGCAACGAATCTTAAGGCTAGCAGAATAGACAACGGAAAGTATCGATATCCAGTGTGGAAAGGACACAATGGTTCATGTGAGTGAATACTTGCCTGCAAACTCAGTAGCCTGGTACTGGGCTAACTCCTCAGAAGTAGTGTCGTAAACCTCGTCTGTCTCAACGTCGTCGTCTATTCGAGAAAAAGCAAACAAACAACGCAGAGAGACAAACAATCAATAACATGGCATAATGCACAATCATGGGATGATGCATGAAAATTTAACTGATGCATCAAAATAAGCTAGTTGACATGATAACCAAATTAAATGGGCCCATATGCAATTTGGATTGCATATGGAAAGCCCATGAATTAAGGTTGGTTTAGATGATCTACAACTAAACAACATGTGAAAGTGGATTAGCATGATGCATGGATGAGGAAAACAGAAAGAAAACAACAATAGCTTCAATTTGAAATGAAGTTTACCAAGTTTGGAATTTTGTTTATTAAGTTATGAAAATTTGCTTCTTAAAGGAGTTACACAAGCATTTATTGTTTTCACCAATTTTAATTGTCCAAAATAGATAACAAAATTCATATTTGGAAAGAACACAAAATTTTAGGTGGAATACATGTTTCATTTGTTGAAAAAGGAATTAGAATGATTTAATTATGAATTAAACAAGTTTAAATAAGATTTAAATGAATTTAATTCAAGTATGAATTTATTTGAATTTTTATTTGTTCAAAACATTAATTAAAATTCATATTTGAATAGATTATCTTTTTCTGGTTTGAAAACATATTTTTCATGTTCAAAAAGAATTTAATTTGACCAAGTTATGAATTTAGCAATTTTTAAATGAATTAAACAAGGTTTAAATTATTTAACCGATTTTAATTATTCAAAACAGGAAACAAAGTTTATATTTGAAAAGGGGTTTCAAATTGACATGGAAAACATATTTTATATGTGACATTTGAATTAAATTTGAATTAGTTATGAATTTAACCAAATTTGAAATGAGTTGTTTGAATTTGAAATTTGAAAAAATTTGAAATGTTCAAAACAGAAAACAAATGATTCAAACAGGTAGAGAATAAAATTTGGTTCAGGATACATATTTTATTTATTTCATTTAAAGTTGGAATTCAAAAGATATTTGTAATTTGAAAACAGGGACTATTCTGTAATTAACAGGGACTTAAAATTAAAAGAAAAATGGGGCAGAAACGTTTTCCACCCCGCAGTGACCCAACCTGGGCCACTGCCAGCGGGCCCTGGCCACCGTGGCGTGCGGAGTCGCTGACAGGGGGCCCCACCTGTCAGCGCTCCTGTGAAAAAGATTGGGTTTAATCCGCGAGGGGGGGATTCGAACCCACGCCCTCGTGGGCGCGTGCGCTGCGCAGTACCACTGCGGTGTGCTCGAGTTCTTGTCAGTATAGGGGCTGGTGGGAGGATATGGTTCAGTTAGCGTGCTAACTGACGAAACTGAATTTTATTCAGTTGACTGGACCACAGCGAGGCGACGGTGGTCACCGGCGGCAAGAACCTGCTGCTGCTGCGGTGAGTGCTCGTGGGTGTGCGGGAGGTGCACGTGCACGTGCTGGTGTCGAGGAGGCAGAGGGGAAAGGGGAGGACGCGGTGCTCACCACCCCTGTCTTCGATGCAGAGGCTCGGTGGTGGTCGACGGCGACAGCGCGGTGGACGGCGGCGGCGATCCGCGAGCTTCTAGCCACAGCGGAGATGTCGAGGAGGAAGAGGGCGCTACGGGGAGTTCGTTCCCGTGGCTAGCCAGCGCAGAGAGCCATCGGGGGCGCGGTGATCGCCGGAGATACAGTACGGTGGCGCGGTGCAGCGACAGAGAAGCAGAGCAGAGGTGGGAGGAAGGAGGAAGAATGGCGGCGGCGTGAGGGAGAAAGAAGGAGGGAGAGCTAGGGCAGGAGGGGAGCTCGTGGCCTAGGTTTTAAGGAGGAGGGCAGCTGCTCCCGGCCGTCCCATCCCTCCTCTGTCGACGTAGGCAGCGCCGATGGCGTGCCGTACAGAGGAGAGGGACGAGGGGGTACCAGGCCGCGGGCTGGTGGGCTGGGCTCAGCCCACTGGCCTGCCTCTCCCCTCTCTGTTTGTTTAGGGTTATAAAAATTTAGGAAAAAATTCTTATAGATTTAATTATGATAAAAGCACAGTTGTGCAACTGTTTGTTTTCAAATTTTTGAATTTTTGGTTGCTGTTTGTATTTTAGTTGAATTTGATTGAATTTTTGGTATTAATTGATTAAATGAAAAGAACACTTAAAAGTTTTTTAATTTCAAGTGTAATGGTAACAAATGATTGATTTGTTTTGTAATTTTCATAAATTTTAAAATGGTTGTTGTTTGGAAATTTAATTGAATTTGAATGAAATTGAATTAAGTGAATTATTAAAAAGAACAAGTTAATAGTTTGAGCTTTCTATTTTAATGGGAACAAATAGCTATTTTTATTTGAATAATTTTATTTGAAAATTGTAACAGAACAAGTATGAACAAAGATTTGAAATTTGATTTGAAGATTCAAACAGAAAACAAGGGAAAACAAAAGGAAAATAAAGGAAAACAAATCGAAAACAATTGCAAAACAAATGCAATGATTATGATGATATGATGCAAAACATAAAATAACAGAGAGCAAACATTCTAATGGATGTTTTCATACTTGGTATGTTACAACGATGCATACTACTGAAAACACTAATGCAATTGCAAAACAAAAGTGGGACATGAGTATCACTTTCCTTGATCACAGCAACCAGCACAAGCACAACAGTCACAAGTGTTGTAGTGGTCCTCTCCAAATTCTAAACAGACAATGATAACACAAACATAAACATACCACTCAACATGATCAATCATAGACATGTATGCATGCATGAATGCATCATTTTTTTCACATGGTAGATGTTGTACTGAGGTGTATTTGATGTCATATGAGGTTTATTTAGTTCGTGCATGGCTCTGGTTAAATTTTATTTCAATAAATTATTTATTTCTTCTATTGCAGTAGCCCATTAATAGATGTTTACTCTAATTAAATCTTAAACTCATTTTTATGTTTGTGTAAAAATTGGACCTTGTTGTCTCTGGACAGAGGACACAAATATCAAGACATCCCAATTGGTTTCATTCAAAAATACCTTTTAGAATTTGAATTAGAGGCAGATTCTGATTTGACCAAATTTGGAATAGCAAGTGTGTGCACGATCCAACTTTGAGTTTCTCTGGTTCCAGGGTGTTCTACATGTTCTAAGGAATCCAGGGACTAAATTTTTATCATATTTGGAAATGTATAACTCAAACTATGAATTATTTGGTATTATTGAGCTGTTTTGGAAATTTAAATAATGCTCCAAAATTTTCTACAGAACCTGCATGATATTGTTTTATAAATGGGTACAGAATTTCCTTAGCTTTCCAATGGTTCAAACCTCATAATTTTTGGATAAACATTTGATTTTATATGGAATTTACAAGTAGACAGATGGTTCTGGTTTTAAATTTGAGTTTAAATCAATTTGAATAGGGGGGTTGACTGCGCTGACTGGCTGCCACGTGGCTAAACTCTACTGGCCGGTGCCGATTCTCTTAAGTGATCTATTAGGGGCAACTTTATCTAGATCCTACGACCAATATTGGCTAGGGTTCGTACCTCACTGGAGGAGATGGCCGGAGAATGGTGGGCGGTGGCGCGCTGCTCGGAAATTCGTCGGAGATGGAGCTCCGGTGGTCCTCGAGCTTGATGAGAACATTGACGAGGTGTGGCACAACACGGCGAGGGAGATGGGGTTTACGGCGTAGACCCACGCTTCCTGGAACAGCGGGGCAGGGTGGCCGGAGGCGCACGGACGCCGGTGAGTTTCGGTGAGGACGGCGGGGCCGATTGCTGCTTCAAAAAAATGCTCGAGTGGTGAATGGAGGGGCTCTCGGGTGGAGAGCGTTGCTCACCTTGCCGGAATCGTCGACGGACGGTGGCGGTTCAGAAGGACTCCGGCGAGCAAATCCGGCAGCCCTGGGGCGCGGTTTTGAGGGTGGCTGATGCGTGTGAACACACGCTCGTTGGGAAACCCCAAGAGGAAGGTATGATGAGCACAGTAGAAGTTTTCCCTCAGAAAGAAACCAAGGTTTAATCAACCAGTAGCAGGAAGGAGTAACTTCAGAAGGTTGATGCAGCTGAGATGGCAGGGCGCACGACCGGTTCAGCAGCAACGTAGAACCTACACAACACAATCAAATCACTTTGCCCCCATCGAAGCAGTGAGGTTGTCAATCTCACCGGTTTTGCTATACACAAAGAGGTTAAACGTTGTGGAAACCAATATGAGAACAGTACGAAAGTAGTAGCAGTAGTGTAAAAATAGTGGAAGCAGTGTGAAAAGAGTGGAAGCAGTATGTGTATTATCAGTATGAGAAAATGGACCGGGGTTCACAGTTCACTAGTGGTGTCTCTCCGTGAAACATAAATAACATGTGTGGTCAACAAATTATAGCTAGGAAATTGACAGAAATGAAGGCTGTACCGTAGTGCATATGCAATACATAAAGATTACTATGTGATTCATGTGGGCATTACGATAAAATACATAGACCGTCATCCAACTGCATCTATGACTAATAATCCACCCTCCGAATATCATCTGAGAAAATGTTGGGTATTAAGTTGCAAGCAACAGATTATCGCAGTAAGAAAAGTTTGTAATGTAAACAATATAAACTAAGTAAACACCATTGTTTTCTCCCTAATGGAAACAACACATCCTCCATCTATCACGTTTCTGTCAATCGAGCACAGATGCAAAGGAGGCATGAACCCACTATCGAGCATAAATACTCGCTCTTGGAGTTACTAGCATCTACTTGGCCAAAGAATGTAATAATAACAGAGAGCATGCAAGATCATAAATAGCATATGCATGAAGATAACATGATAGGTTGATAATCGGAAGACATAGAATTCAACAATCATCAGATCCTAGCAAACACAACATGTAGCATTACGTAAATATGATCTCGATCATGTAGGGAAGCTCACGAGATCTAAACATGAGGTACAATTGGAGAAGACAACCATCTAGATACTGCTATGGACCCGTGGTCTAGGGATGAACTACTCACGCATCACTTCGGAGGAGGGTATGGTGGTGTAGACCCCTCCGGTGATGAATTCCCCTCCCGGCAGGGTGCCGGGGAGAGCTCCAGAACCCTCCCGATATCGGGATGACGATGAAGGCGGCCTCGGGTGTTTCTCGGGACGAAGTTGTCGTGGTGGTGTCACGGCAGATGCCATGGGATGGCTAAAGATGTGGGGACGATGGACGCTGGAGGTGTCCGGGGAGGGATCACGCGACGAGTAGCCGCGTGAGGTAAGATCCACACAACACAAACAACACGATGTACCCAGGTTCAGGGCCCTCGTGAGGAGGTAAAACCCCTACTCCTGCCTTTCTCTATGTATTACGATGTCTCTCCGAGTAGTCACAGTACAAATGGTATTGCTACCGAGTAGCCTTTCTCTCCTCTCCGAGTAGAGCTAGGTCAAGAACTTAGGGTTTCTAGGGTTCACTATGAGCATGTGAGAGCATGCCTCGCGCAGGAGGCGGCGGGGCACCTTCTCGCGCAGGAGGCGGCGGGGCACCTTATATACACGGTGCCCAGCCGGATACGTCCAAATCTAGACAAGTGTCGACATAGTGTGCACATCGTCCTTTCTCCGAGTACCCGCTGACAGCTTTGGTTCCCAACCTTGGCTGCTTCTGTAAAGTCGTTGGGCAAAACTAGGGGACAGACTGGTAACACTGTACCTAGGCACAGAGTAGGCCCCCCCTTATCCTGCCACGGCCTGCTTCCATGCTGTCACTGTCAGGCAGGCCGTCCCCACGTGAACAGTAGTTCGAATGCTGCCAAGTACGGACCCAGGATACGCGGGATCCTGTGTCAGAACGGCTCCTTTGACTTTCTGGCCCGAGTAGGTTCCCGCCAATGGTTCCCGCCATTTGTACTCGGGCCAAACCTTCTACTCGTCAGGGTAGAACTTGACTGATATCTCCTTCTGGTCATCTTGAGGTGAGACCGAGTAGCAGTCGACCGGGTAGCGAGTACCTGGTAGTCGGCTACTCGACCAAACCTCTCTTCTGTAAGCGGCCTTTACCACCTGTCTTTACCCTACTCGGGGGTAACCCCCCGACAGCAGTCCCCGAAGCTGGTTGAGTCTTGCGAACTTGTTCACTAGGCTCTGCCAGCTTAAAACCAGCCTTTGCATCTCAGCCCTTGAACCTCAAGATGCCGAGTAGAACCTCCGAGTAGCTATCTGGAAAGTACTTTGAGTTTCCTCTCTTCCGAGTAGCACTTGCTTTCTACTCTGTAACCGAGTAAAAAGACTTAGAGAAATTTCTCAGATTGAGCCTCTGCAGCACAGAGCGCAATCCAGCCCTTCGCGCAGCAACTGCACACGTGTCAAGCATCCACGACCTTGTCGTTTGGTTGCCCAGGACACGACCTGCCACGCGTCCTGTTTTCACGCAATGGGCCCACCGGCCGTCATGTCCCATCAAGTGCAGTTATAGGCCATGATTCGGTGGTGCGATCCACTGTGGCCATTACGCGCGCAACCGGCGCTTGTGTGCGTTTCTAGCCGGCCACAGGATCCACCACACGCCACAATCGATCCCACTACCAAGACGGTAACGGTAAACTCGCGGAGGAGATATAAATACCCCGCCGGTAGCTTCCTTTTCCCCTTCCCTCGCACTATTCCTTCCTCGTCTCCTGCTCTTCTCCGCCACCGTGCTATCCGCCGCCGCGCAAGCTCTCGCGCCGCCGCGGACTCAATCCCCCAGCCAACTCCACTCGAAACCTTCCACCTTCCCAACTCGCCACAATGGCCAAGTCAGGCTGGGCCGGCTCCTGCGTCACCGCGGAGGATTGCGCCTGGCTCGTCAATACCCGGCGAGTCCCTCCCGGCGTGGAGTGCCGGGCGCCGGACGGCGAAATCGTGCCGTCCCCGCGAGAGGGAGAGCGCGTCGTCTTCCTGGCGCATTTCGAGCGCGGGTTCGGATTGCCCGCGTCCGATTTCCTGCGGAAATTCCTCAACCACTTCGGCATCCAGATGCACCATCTGCCGCCGAACGCCGTCGTCTTCCTCGCGTACCACGCCGTGGTCTGCGAGGCCTTCCTCGGCATCCGGCCCACGTGGGAGACGTGGCTCAGGTACTTCCACCTGCGCCAGCAATCTACCGGGAAGAAGGACTCCGCGGGCGTCGCCCGCGCCACCGACACCGGCTGCGCCATGATGGTGCAGCGGTCCGGGACGAACCACCCCCGCGTCAAGGGGCTGGACTCCGTCAAGCTGTGGCAGAAGACATTCCTTTACGTCAGGAACGTTGCCGCCGAGCCAGGAGCCCCGGTGAACGATAGAATCAACCTGCCCGTTTGGTGCAACCGCGCTCCAATCGGGATGTACTGGAAGGACAAGCCCGTCAACGATGACGACGCCATCGAGATGGAGAATCGACTCGGCTGGCTGAAGGCGGAGGGCCTCAAGAACGACGACCCGGTGGCCTGCTGGATCCAGCGCCGAGTACTGCCCTTGCAGGAGCGCTGCCATCTCATGTGTTACATGGGAGGGCCTCGCGACTGCACCAGGACAACCACCATCGAGATCGACAACATCGATGTCCCCTGGCATGCCAGGAACATCTTGACGACAAGCCTTGGCGACCACTGGCAATACGGGTTCGTCCCGTACAGCCGTACAAAACCGATTGAGCGGGTACGCCTTCCTTACTTTGCTCTCTGCATACATTTTCCGAGTAGGTAGCTTCTCCTTCTTGCATCAACTAGCAATTGCCTTGCGTTCCGAGTAGGACATCTAGCCGAATCGCCTTAGGCTTTAGTATGCTTTGTGTTTGCACGCCTTGCCGGGTAGCCTACTCGAGAACGATTCTTAGGCTCCATGTGCTTTATGCCTGCACGCCCTTCCGAGTAACACCTTTCGGCAAACATGCTTAGGCTTAGTATGCTTTGTGTTTGCACGCCTATCCGGGTAGAATGCTTAGTAAACTGCCTAGGCTTTGTGTGCTTTGTACCTGCACGCCTATCCGAGTAGGATTCCTTCCTGGTTCTTGGCTAGTCTGTGATCCTTTTCTGCTTTTCAGGTTCTCACTCGCCAGATAATTGAGAGCTGCGAGGTCTTTGAGGGCAACTGGTCTCCTGACCGTGAGGAGGATGATGTGCCCTCTTTTGATGCCGTGGAGCAGCCCAACCTTTCTCGCTCCCCCGTTCCTGATAAGCGCGACGCTCTCCGCACCTGGTCCGACGAGGATTTTGATGGTAACTGTACTTTCATTCTGTTTGCTTCCAAGAAGCACCAATCCCTCGTGTGCTGTTTCTGATTCTTTCCTCTTTTCTCTTTGATTCCCAGATGAAGTTGCCGCGGACAAGGACGACGAGGACGAAGACGAGAACGAGGGCGATGCGCCCCTAGTCGTCAAGCCCCTGGCCGTCGCCGCTCCTGAGACCCGCAAACGGGCTGGTAGCGGGGCACCAGCGCCTCCTGCCAAGAAGAGGAAGCCCGCCGAGAAGAAGGCGGTTGCGAAGAGAACCAGACGAGAGCTCAAGTGCACCACCGCGTAAGCCCTCTTCTCGGTCACCTCCCTTCTCGCGCAGTGCTATTTTCCCAAATCTTCTTCTAACTTGTGATTTCTCTTTCTCTGCAGACCTCCTATGGACGCGAACGCAGCTCTCGCGTCCGATCACGCTAAGGAGAAACCAGTACCTCTGGTCAATCTGGACGATGATGATGAGGACCACACCGCCACTGCCGCTGCTGCCAATCCAGCGCAAGGAGCAGCGTCAGAACCAGCCGCCCAGGACACTGCCGTCCACGACGAGAGACCCCCTTCTCCTCCGGCCAGCAATGCCGAGGAGAACCAAGACCAAGTGATGCAAGACAACGCCGCCGCCGAGCGTCCTGAAGCAGAGCAAGAGCAGCCCGCCACAGGGGCTGCTGCACAAGATAGCCTCGCTGCCGCGCAGCGGGCAGAAGACACCACCGCCACGGATGCTACTGCTTATCCATTGAGCAGCGTGCAACCGGGCGTGACACCGAGTAGCGCCCAGCCAGGAGCTGCACAAGGCGATGTATCTGCGGCGCCACCAACTGCGCAAGGCCCTGCACCTCCAACCGCGCAAGGCCCTACACCGCCAACTGCGCAAGGCCCTACACCGCCAACCTCCTCCTCGCCGTCGAAGACCAAGGATACATCCAGCCCTCCCGCCGGGCGAGTAACCAGGCAGCGAGCCTTGGAAGCTCTGAAGGATGAGGTTGTCAGAAGGGCAGCCGAGAAAGAAGCTGCAGAGAAGGCCAAGGCCGAGGAGGAAGCCGCCGAGAAGGCCAAGGCTGAGAAGGAAACTGCTGATAAAGAAGCTGCTGAAAAGGCCAAGGCTGAGCAGAAGAAAGCCAGGGCTGAGCAGAAGAAGGCCGAGAAGCAAGCTGCCGAGAAGGCAGTCGCCGAGAAGGCGAAGGCCAAGACTGACGGGAAGACGACTGAGGATCCCGAGAAGCAGAAAGCTGAGAAGGAGCAAACGAAGAAGCGGGCCAGAGACCAGAGTACATCCTCAGGCGGAGCGCTCGTGATCCACGAGTCCGGCCCGATTCCTGCTGCGCTCTCGGCTGATGCTCGCGCTGCTGGTCAGCCCTGCTACCCGGAGTACATGATTGAGGTTAGCCATCAGCACTCCATCGGCTTCCCTCCCAAAGACAAAGCTTTAGCTATCCAGAGGGGAAGGAAGGTTGTGGCCATGAACTCCCCTCCTCCGGATCCAAGCCAACAGCAATCTATCAACATTGCTTCTCGCGGAGCCCAAGACAAACCAATAACCTCCAAGGGTCTTGAACAGGTTTTGGACACTGTTGGCCACATCAACGCCAGGTGGGACAGCAGGGTTCTCGGAGAGGAGAAATGGCACGGCTTGACCCTTGGCTCCATCGACCACATGCGCGTGGATTGGAACAAGGTTGATCTGGGACACAAGCCCATGTCCGTCTCCACCGAGACCGCGACGCTCGCAGCCAAGATGTTCTTGCATCGCAAGAATGCCGAGGACATCGAGCAGTCCTACGCAGTAAGTCCTTCTTGCCTTTTCCGAGTTGAATTTTCTTCTCTTCTACTCGCCTTTCTTCTTTCTTACCATCACCCCCAGTCCCCGAGATTCGGGTCGAGTAGACGGATACTCTCCGAGTAGCCTCCTACTCGGGCTGAATCTTCTCTGCTTTGCCTAACTCATTTTCTTCTCGGTTTTCAGGATAGCGTTCTTAAGCGGACCCACTTATACCGCATCCTTCTCTGGAACCACTCCATCGCCAGGAGGCGTATCGCCGTGCTGGAGAAGGAGAAATCAATTGCTGAGGCCGCGAGCAAAGATGCCACCACCAGCACCCAACAGCTGGCTGAAGTGCAAGGTACGCCTTTAGCTACGCGGTTTCTGCGTTTTATGTTTACGCCCGCTTTTGCTTTCTTATGCGCTAACCCTTCCTTCTCTGCAGAAAAACTAAAGGCCTTGGCAGATGAACATGAAAAATGTCGTAGCTTCGTGGAGAACGCCGAGGCCACCATAAAGAGACTTGAAGGTGAGTTTGCTGTTTACTCGGTGTGACCTTGAGTTTGGTTCTTCTCTGCTTATTTACTGACCTCATCTATCTTTTCGCAGAAGATCATAAGTCATTTGCTGAGGCACACCAAGATTGCGTCAAGCCAGCGGAGGTGGAGAAACAGCTATCCGACCAGGCCATTACTCTGGTGAAGGACCACACCACCGAGATGGAGAAGCTGCAGCTCCAGCTTCAGAAGGCACTCCAAGATGCCGTCAAGATTGGCGCCGAGAGGGACAAGGCCATCGCCGAGAAGGCCAAGGCCGAGACCACTTTCAAGGCCAAGGAGAGGGCCCTTGAGCAGGAATGTGAAACCTTGAAGAAGACCAATGCTGATCTCTTCGCTCAGATGGATAGCTTGCGCCTGATCCAAGAAAAGCACATTGGCAACGAGGAGTCCTGGAGAACCAAGCTGCAGCAGCTGCGCCGCCAACTGATCGGTAAGTTTTCTCTTCATTGCATCTTTTCTTCTCGGTCTTGTTCCTTCTCGGCTTCTGATCTTGCCACTTGCTATTTCAGATATCTGGCCTCGTCTTGATTCTTCCTCTGCGCCTACGGTAGCCAAGGCCCGAGCAGTTCGCCTTTCGCTGGGTGAGCCAATTGACACTAGGGCTGATATCGAGGACAGCTTGCTGGTGCTCAAAGGTTACTTCGAACAGCTGGCCGGCGTCGGAACTGACTTGGTGCATGCGGGCTTTGAGCTCCACCGGCTGTTCTGGCCTCATGACCCCCAGCCAAGAAACATGCGGGATCTCTCCCTCAAGCTGGAGAACGTGAAGGCCGAGCTGAAAAAATGGCGAGCCTCTGGAGCCCGTGCTGGTGCGGACGTGATGCTTCTCTGCATCGCATCTTGGTATGAAAACCTGGATATGCAGCGCATCCGCGGGAAGCGCAATGATTCCAAGTGGGAGATGGATGCCGAGAGCGTGGCCTTGCGCAAGCAGATTGCGTATGAGGTCGCAGAGTGCGCCGAGACGGAGGTCTACATCGAGGGCGTCCCCGAACCCGACACCGAGTACGAGGACGAAGGAGATGATGACGAAGACGAAGACCTTGACGGCTTCTTCGAATCTCCCAAGGGCAAGGCCGGAAAGGGAAAAGCCACCGTCGTCGCGAGTAGCGATGAAGACGAAGGGGCGCACATCGACAGCGAGCCACTCGACTTCGGCACTTCCTCAGGTGCTGCTCTTGACGACACGGTGCCCCCTCCTGGCCACGCTTCAGGCTCCTCCTCGGCTCCAGGACCCGTCTCGGTGGCCACGGCCACTTCCGAGCAGGCGGCCACCCAGGATGATGCCGAGATGACGGAATCCGCCACCGTCCAGACGGGAGCGGATGCCACCCAAGCCAGCACCGAAGGAACGGCTGCCGCGACCGCCACTGAAGAAACTGCTGCCAAGACCGCCGTCGAGGAAACATCAGCCAAGGCCAGCGCCGAGAACACTGCCTCCTCATCTTGAAGCAACCTGCACTCTCTTTCAAACTCGAACACTTATCAGATCCCCGGGATGCCGGGAGCAGATGTAATAGACTACCTTTATTTTGCTTGCTACTCAGTTTTTTATGCCCACTCTGTTTATGTTGACATTAATCAATTTGAACGACACTGGCTTAATGCCGAGTTGTGTTTCCATGCGAGTCCCCGAGTAGCATTTCTTATTCACCCTGTCTTTTCATCTCTGCTCTACCTGCGACTTGTCGCTTGTTTGGTATTCGAGTCACAAGAATCAAGTAGCAGGGCTGCAAATACTTAGCCGCTAGAAACAATCATGGTAACGCAGCCCACCACTTAGCCGAGAAGACGAAAACAGGGAACAAAAAGTAACCGACAATCTACTCGGTTCCTGCACTCTTTCTTCCTTAGTGATTTTCGTGTGCTCATTGACCTTTTGCTTGTTCTCTTGCTTGCCATGAAGCCGGGTTTCGGACAGCAGCAGAGTCGAAGAGTTGGCATATAGGTTTAAACACATTACTCAATGCACTTATGAGTTCTAAAGTGAAGCAACCGAATAGAAAAAGGACCAAGCCGAGTAAAAACACTTAGAGCAAACTTGGACGAGGGCAGTCCCCGAGAACAATTTCAGATTGCAGAGTAGAATTTCAACTCGGATAAGAGGGTACATACACATGTTTGCTTACGAATGAAAACGACGAAGTAGAGCTACATTCCAGGGACGCTTGGTTTCCTCTCCAGCTTTATCTGCCCTGTTCGCCTGCGATGGGCGCACATCTACAAGATAGTACGCGTCATTGTGCAGCGCTTTGCTGACAATGAAAGGCCCTTCCCATGGAGGAGACAACTTGTGCATCCCGGCTGTGCGCTGCACAAGCCTAAGGACCATGTCTCCTTCTCGGAAAACCCTTGGGTTCACCTTTCGGCTATGATAGCGCCGCAGGTTTTGCTGGTAGATAGCCGAACGTGACAGAGTCAGCTCTCTTGCTTCTTCAAGCAGGTCAACGTCGTCTTCTCGAGCTTCTCTCGCCTCCACCTCAGTGTAGAGGGCTACTCGGGGGGAGTCATGCTCT
Organism: Alopecurus myosuroides; assembly: GCA_028641055.1. Lineage (NCBI taxonomy): Eukaryota > Viridiplantae > Streptophyta > Magnoliopsida > Poales > Poaceae > Alopecurus > Alopecurus myosuroides. Next base: position 160,824,439 of record CM054060.1, on the reverse strand, counting down.
AAGTCTATTGGCAACACGGCCTCAGCCCCGTATACCAAGAAGAATGGCGTGTAGCCGGTTGACCGGTTAGGGGTAGTCCTTAGACTCCACAACACCGCTGGCAACTCTTCTAGCCAACACCCAGGTGTTTTCAGCAATGGCTCAATCAGCCTTGGCTTGATGCCTGCCAGTACCATCCCATTTGCTCTCTCAACTTGCCCATTGGAGGCAGGGTGCGCGACTGACGCAACGTCTAGTCGGATATGCTTATCTCTGCAGAATCGCACCATTGCCCCCTCCGCAAAGTTGGTGCCGTTGTCGGTGATGATACTGTGCGGGTAGCCATATCTCATGATCACATCCTTCACAAACTTCACAGCTGTGACCCCATCACACTTCCGAATAGGTTTCACCTCGATCCACTTGGTGAACTTATCCACCATGACCAAGATATGTGTCATATTGCCTTTAGCCGGCTTGAAAGGACCCACCATATCCAAGCACCAAACAGCAAATGGCCATGTGATAGGAATTGTTTTCAATTCGGAAGCTGGCATGTGAATCTTACTTGCGAACATCTGGCAGCCGGTGCACTTCCTCACAATATCTTCAGCTTGCTGCAGTGCTGTGAGCCAGTAGAAGCCATGCCGAAAAGCTTTCTTGACCAAAGCCCGAGAAGAGGCGTGATGCCCACATTCCCCTTGATGTATCTCCACCAGGATTTCTTCTCCTTCTTCTGGGCTCACACAGCGTTGCAGCACACCGGTGGCACTTCTCTTATGCAGCACATCTCGGACTATGGTGTAGCCCTTGGACCTTCTCTGAATCTGCCTCGCAGTCACCTCATCTTCAGGTAAAGTGCCGTCCCTTAGAAAGGATAATATGGGCATTGCCCAACTCGGTGTCTCCCGCACGGGAAACACCGGTTCGTCCATTTCCATTGGGACAGGCTCTGGTGGTTGCACAGGAGGAGTAGGAGCGCTTCTCTGCAGCCCAGACCGATTGGCGAGAACTTCTTCAATGAATGCAACAGCTTCTGGGTTGAGGGCGGCAGTCCCCGAGTAAGAAGTGGCTGTCCCCGAGTAAGGAGTGGCAATCCCCGAGTAAGGAGTGGCAGTCCCCGAGTAGGAAGTGGCAGTCCCCGAGTAGGGAATGGCAGTCCCCGAGTAGGGAATGGCAGTCCCCGAGTAGGGAGTGGCAGTCCCCGAGTAGGGAGTGGCAGTCCCCGAGTAAGGAATGGCAGTCCCCGAGTAGGGAATGGCAGTCCCCGAGTAGGGAGTGGCAGTCCCCGAGTAGGGAATGGCAGTCCCCGAGTAGAGGACGGCAGTCCCCGGGTTCCCTGCAGCACTCTCCCAGTCAATCTCCATTGGGTCAGATTCTTCACTTGGCAGAGAAGGGACAAAGATGGATTCCGAGTTGGGGGAAGGCTTGATGGATGGCTTCCTCAAATGCTCCAAGGCAATCCCTGCCGGGATGGACTGCCGAGAAGATCCCAACTTGGATAGCTCGTCCGCGGCTTCGTTCTCTGCTCGGTGAATGTGCTGGAACTCACAGCCTTCGAAAAACCCAGTCATTGACTGCACCAGGAAGCGATACGATGCCATGTTGGCATCCAAAGCATCCCAGGTACCTGAGACTTGCTGCACCACTAGATCTGAATCGCCATAGCATATAATGCGCTGCACACCAACCTCCTTTGCTACTCGCAAACCATGCACCACTGCCTCGTACTCGGCTACATTGTTGGATGCCTTGAAATGAATCTGCAGCACGTACTTGAGTTGATCCCGCTTGGGTGATGTAAGCACAACGCCAGCACCAAGGCCTTCTTTCACCTTTGAGCCATCAAAGTGCATTTTCCAATAGTTGGAAACTGGAGCGGGAGGTTCATACTGCATCTCGGCCCAGTCCACAAGAAATTCCGCCAGGACCTGAGACTTGATTGCTTCTCTTCTCGCATACCCGGGAGCGTACGCGGCTAGCTCGATTGCCCACTTGGCTACTCTGCCACTCGCCTCCTTGTTTCCCATGATGTCCGAGATGGGAGCAGAGCTCACAACAGTGATGGGGTGCTCCTGGAAGTAATGTTTCAGCTTCCTGGCGCCCAGGTACACACCATACGTCATCTTCTGGTAATGTGGATAGTTTTGCTTGGAACTGGACAGCACTTCACTGAGATAATAGACTGGGCGCTGCACACTCTTGCCTTCTTCTTCTCGCTCCACCACTATCACCACGCTGACTACTCGGTTAGTCGCGGCAATGTACAGCAGCATAGGCTCCTTGGGTAGCGGACTAGCCAAGACAGGAGCGCTAGCCAGCATTGCTTTCAGCTCATTGAATGCCACGTCCGCTTGCGGAGTCCAGACAAACTTGTCGCTCTTCTTCATCAGCTGGTACAGAGGCAGAGCCTTCTCGCCCATTCGGCCCAGAAAACGGCTCAGAGATGCCAAACAACCCGTGAACTTCTGCACGTCCTTCAATGATCTCGGCAAAGACATGCTCTCAATAGCTTTTATCTTAGAAGGATTGGCTTCAATGCCCCGACTAGAAACCAGAAAACCGAGTAGCTTTCCAGCTGGTACACCAAAGGTGCACTTACTCGGATTCAGTTTCATTTTGTACCTGCGTAGGTTAGCAAAGGTTTCCTCCAGGTCGGCAAGCAGAGTATGTGTTTTATTCGTTTTGATGACAATGTCATCTACGTACACCTGCACATTCTTGCCGAGCTGGTCATGCAAGCATTTCTGCATGCATCTCTGATAGGTTGCACCCGCATTCCTCAGGCCAAAACACATGACACGATAGCAATAAGCCCCGTACGGGGTAATGAAAGCAGTCTTTATTTGATCAGCAGGGTTGAGTGCAATCTGGTGGAAACCAGAGTAGGCATCTATGAAAGACAACAGTTCACAGCCGGCAGTGGAATCGATCACCTGATCGATGCGAGGTAGCGGGAAAGGATCCTTGGGGCATGCCTTGTTCAAGTCGGTGTAGTCGACACACATGCGCCATGCAGTGGCAGCCTTGGGATCTTCCTTTTTCTTCTCGACCATGACCGGGTTGGCTAACCAGTCCGGGTGCAGCACTTCCATGATGAAGTTACTGATCAGCAGCTTGGTGATTTGATCACCGATGGCCTTCCTTCTCTCATCCCCAAAACGGCGCAAAGCCTGCTTCACGGGCTTGGCGTCAGGACGCACATGCAAAGAGTGCTCAACCAACTCCCTCGGGACTCCTGGTAGATCTTCATTGGTCCAGGCGAAAACATCCCGATTCTCACGGAGGAAGTGGATGAGCGTGCTTTCCTATTTCTCCTCCAACCCGGAACCAATGATGGCCACGCGCTCCGGGAACTCGGGGTCAACCTGGACTGTCTTGGTCTCCTTGGCAGCTTGGAAAGCAGTACCATGCTGGGTACTCGGCACACCTTGTGCGCCAGCTTGTGCGGACTGAGCCATGGCCACCACCTCGTACATCTTCTTCTTCTCGGCAGCAATCACCATCGACTCCGCCAGCTGGGAGCTAGCAGAGGCACACTCCATGGACTTCTTGTAATCTCCCGAGATGGTGATGATGCCGTTGGGACCAGGGATCTTCATCTTCAGATAAGCCACATGAGTAGAGGCCATGAACTTGCTCAGAGCAGGCCTGCCGAGTAGAGCATGATAAGGGCTCTGATGATCCACCACCTCAAACTGCAGGCGCTCTGTGCGGCAGTTCTCCCGAGTACCGAATAGCACATCAATCCACACTCGGCCAATCGGGTTGCATGAGATCCCGGGCACAATGCCATGGAAGGTGGTCTTGCTGGGCAGCATCATGTTCTCGGCTAAGCCAAGCTTCTCGAGCGTGTCCTTGTACACGATGTTGATGCTGCTGCCGTTGTCGATCAGCACCTTGCTGAACCTCACATTCTTCTCGGGGCCCAGGAAGGTAGGATCCAGCACCAAGGCATAGGTACCCGGATTGGGCATCACCTTGGGGTGATCTGCCCGAGTCCACCTGATCTCCTGGTCACACCAATACATGTAGTGAGGGACAGCCGGAATCACTGCATTGACCTCCATGGCCCGCCTGTGCTGTGACTGCTTGTCGACTGCCTCAGAAGTGAAGATCATATAGCTCTCGTGGTGCTCTTGGTACTGGTTGGAGCCATTGCCCCCATTGTTGCCATTGTTGTTGCCCTGATAGTTGTTGTTGCCTCTGTTGTTGTTGTTGCGGTTGTAGTAGTTGTTGTTGTTGCGGTATCTCTCATTGTTGAAGCTCCGGTTAGCTCCTAAAGCCACCTGGTTGACATTCTCTCTTCTCGGGTACACTGGCGGCCGAGCTGCAGGTGCGCGAGTAGGCTGAACAGTGGCATTGGCGGCTGGCAGAGGAGGAGGAGGAGGCAAGCCATCACTCTTGATCACATCCCACCATTCGCACTGCCGAGTAGTGTGGTTAGCGGGCCTCGAGGGATGATGAGTGTGAAAGCTGCATGGACCATCCTTCATGTCATCGAAGACAAACTTCTTCGGCTGCTCGGAGTTCCCGCTACCCGGCTGCGCAGTGCGGAACGGTTTCTTGTTGCCCTGGCCCTGGTTCTGGTTCTACCCGTAGGCTCCAGCAGGTTTCTGCCTTTGGCCACCACCGCCTCCGACATTCACTGCATTCACCTCCTCAGGGTCATACCGAGTATCTACTCGGCGCTTGTTGCGGAACTCATTGCGCTTGCTGCTGTTGAAGTTTCTTCTCGGCTCAGAGGAGTCCATCAGTGGCTGAGTAGGATCACCGAGTGCGTACTGATCTGCAATCTTGATGGTCTCGGCCAGGGTGTTCGGCATCTCCCTCTGCAATCTCTGCCAAAGCATGCTGCCATGTCGGCAACCCTGCGCAAACCAAGTGATGGCCTGTGCTTCATTCACACCCTCGCAAGTGTTCCTCAAGGTGCTCCACCGAGTAAGGTACTCGCGGTCCGTCTCATCTTCTCGCTGCCTGCAAGCCGACAGCTGCTGTGGCCTATTCGGCCTCTTGTATGTACTCGTGAAGTTGCTGACGAAGGCGTCCGAGAAGTCCAGCCAGCAGTTAATGCTGTGCTTGGGCAATTTGTTGAGCCAAGTGCGAGCTGGACCCTCTAGCATCTGCGGGACGTACCGCACTGCCCATCTCCTGTTGCCACCCGCAATGTGGACCGCGGTGACGTAGTCATTGAGCCAATCTTCAGGCTTGGTGCTACCATTGTAGCTCTTGGTGCCTCTTGCGAGCTGGAAGCCCTTCACGGAAGGCTCGTTCATGATGCGCGGGCCAAAGCACTCGGGGCCAGGAGGACCCGTGCTCTCAAGCCGCGCCGACAAGCTGATACGGTCCAGCTGGTGCCTTGCATCTCCAGGCGCCAACACGCGCTCACCAACACGGTCATGGATGTCATAGCCAGCCATCTCCATAGCCGAGTAGCCATCGTCATACCTATCCACCTGCATAGCTGCAGGATGCTCCACCGGGTTGGCGACTGGTGCCACTGGGCGCGGCTGCTGCCTCGGCCGAGTAGGCTGAGCTGCGGGTTGCCGAGAAGTACCCGGACGCGCGGCTTCTCGGACACGGCTTTGAGCTTGATGGGCTTGAGAGCCTGCTCTTGCAGCGTTGTGTTCCTGCCCGGGCTGCTGCGGCACAGCAACCTGTTTCGCGGCAGCAGCCGGGTCATACACCTGCATTTGCCTGTCTCTACCCGAGCGCCCGCTGCGGCTCTTCTCGCGGCTCGGATGCGGTGACGAGGCCTGATCGTTAGATCTAGCCGCGTGCGAGTGAACTACCTGCGAGGCTCCAGCCCCCGGGTTGGCCTTCCGGAACTCCTCGTTCTGCCTGGCGGCCTCCAGCACCAACTCATTGAGCCTCTCCTGCTGCCTGAGACGCGCCTCTCCATCTAGGCGCGGCAACTCGGCAGCCACGGCCTGCGCAGCCCTGAGCGTCTTGGCGGGTGTGCTGTACCTTGGCCTTGTGAAGGTGTTCGCGGTGGCGGACTGCGCGGGCTCCTCCGCAACTGTCGCCATCTCGGCGCCCAGGTTGCGCCGCGTAGCGCCTACTCTGCTGGGCCTCCTGGCGACCGGCGTGAAGCCGTGGGCCTTGTTGTACTCGAGCTGGTCCAGGCTCAGCTCCAGCCTGATCTTCTCCAACTCCGCCTGCTCGGCAAGCAGCTCCTGGCGTTGCCGCTCGAGCTGCTCCCTTGCGGCTAGGAGCTCGATGTCGGTGGGCGTGGGCATACCGGTTCGCGCAGCAGACGCGGGGATGACCGTAGACGTGGAAGGCGGCAGGTTGCTCTCCTTCTCGTAGGGCCGGTGGTTCCTGCCACCAGCAGGCGGGTCGTCAACCTCCTCGACGACGGCTGCAGCGCCAGTAGCAGCTGCGCCAGTTTTGCCGCCAAGCCCGTCACCATCACCTCAGCGCAGCATGCAGAGCTGCACGCGGGCCTTCCGCGAGCAGCAACCACCGCAGGAGGATCCTCCGCGTCATGCACCAGCTCGGGGTAGGCGCTGTTGGCGACGGTGGCGACGTAGACGAGATGCGAGCCGAAGGAGATCACCGAGCCGCCCTCGGGCATGGCCATGCCGCCGAAGCAGCCGGCGTTGTCGGTGACGAAGTCGAAGGAGCCGAATCTGTGGACAAGGCCACAAACTACGCGCTCCGCTGATGAAGATCCCGTCCGAACAGAAACTCCAGCCAGCGCCGCTGGTTGCCCCACGGTGGGCGCCAACTGTCGTGGTGGTGTCACGGCAGATGCCATGGGATGGCTAAAGATGTGGGGACGATGGACGCTGGAGGTGTCCGGGGAGGGATCACGCGACGAGTAGCCGCGTGAGGTAAGATCCACACAACACAAACAACACGATGTACCCAGGTTCAGGGCCCTCGTGAGGAGGTAAAACCCCTACTCCTGCCTTTCTCTATGTATTACGATGTCTCTCCGAGTAGTCACAGTACAAATGGTATTGCTACCGAGTAGCCTTTCTCTCCTCTCCGAGTAGAGCTAGGTCAAGAACTTAGGGTTTCTAGGGTTCACTATGAGCATGTGAGAGCATGCCTCGCGCAGGAGGCGGCGGGGCACCTTCTCGCGCAGGAGGCGGCGGGGCACCTTATATACACGGTGCCCAGCCGGATACGTCCAAATCTAGACAAGTGTCGACATATTGTGCACATCGTCCTTTCTCCGAGTACCCGCTGACAGCTTTGGTTCCCAACCTTGGCTGCTTCTGTAAAGTCGTTGGGCAAAACTAGGGGACAGACTGGTAACACTGTACCTAGGCACAGAGTAGGCCCCCCTTATCCTGCCACGGCCTGCTTCCATGCTGTCACTGTCAGGCAGGCCGTCCCCACGTGAACAGTAGTTCGAATGCTGCCAAGTACGGACCCAGGATACGCGGGATCCTGTGTCAGAACGGCTCCTTTGACTTTCTGGCCCGAGTAGGTTCCCGCCAATGGTTCCCGCCATTTGTACTCGGGCCAAACCTTCTACTCGTCAGGGTAGAACTTGACTGATATCTCCTTCTGGTCATCTTGAGGTGAGACCGAGTAGCAGTCGACCGGGTAGCGAGTACCTGGTAGTCGGCTACTCGACCAAACCTCTCTTCTGTAAGCGGCCTTTACCACCTGTCTTTACCCTACTCGGGGGTAACCCCCCGACAGAAGTGGTATCTTTTTAGGGTTGATGTATCGGGGGGCATAAATAGGCGAAAGAGCGATGGCGGTGGAGGGCCGAGGGGCCCACACCACGCCCAGGCGCGGCCAGGGGGCGCGCCTCCCTATGGTGTGGCCCCTTTGTGGCCCTCCTCTGGGCCTCTTCGGGACTCCATGGAACCTTCGGGGATTCTAAGACTTCTGGGCTTCGAATTTTCCAATTCCGAGAATATTTCCAGAACAACTTTTCTGAAACTAAAAGCAGCAAAAAAACAGGGAACTGACACTATGGCATCTTGTCAATAGGTTAGTCCGGAAAATCGATAAAAATGACATAAAGTGTATAGCAAACATGTAGGAAACAACATGAAAACAACATGGAACATCAGAAATTAAGGATACGTTTATGACGTATCAACATCCCCAAGCTTAGTTCCTACTCGTCCTCGAGTAGGTAAACGATAAAAACACACAATTTCTGAGGTGACATGCTACCAACATAAACTTGATCATCAAAAATGTAAAAGCATATGTAAGCTGAGATCATAGAAGTTCAACACAAGCATGATAAATAAAATTTTAACAATAAAGCATAGCAATCACCTTGCATCATGAGAAGTAACACAAATAAAAGATCATGAATAACAATGCATCGAAAGTTATACGTTAGTTTCAAGTATAGAGAAAACATGGCAAAGTGATATTTCACTATTCCTTAAGAGTGGGGCAAAACATAAATGCCAGGACACCTTCAAATTTCATGAGGAAGACTAGAACAAATAATTAGAGAACAAACAATAACACATCATGAATTAGTTAATAATGTTTCTGGGACAAATGCACATTAAACTCAGAATGGCAACTATGCTCTCTAAACTGCATAAAGTTAGAAGATGGAGACTCAACATTGATGAGTAAAAGATAGATAGATCTATGAGGAGAAACTTTTCCTACCCATGCACAATACAACAAGACAAACAACAAGGGAAAACAACAACTTAAAATATTTTATCTTTTAACCAAATTTCAAAATTTGGACTTAATTTTTTACAAACTTAAGCAAAACAATTTAGTTGCAAACCAAAACACTCTAGAATTTCCATATCACAAGTTGATAGGTCAATACTGAAACAAAAACTCTAGCTAACGCATTCTTCTAGGGTGGTCAACTACTGGGATGGGTCATAACTCTTCACGATGATCTCTATGTTCTTGTACATCTTCAGCTCCTTTTCAAGGGCGTTGATCTCTTCTCCATCTTCCTGGAGATCCTTCTGATTGTGATAAAGTATCCACGTAAGTCTTTCTCCAAGTTTGGTGATATCCTCCCATGCAGCACATCTAGCTGACTCGAAGAATGATGTGTATTGTTGTGGGTTAGTGAAGATGCAGTCCTCTTCTGTCTTGTGGTCATACTCCTTGCTTATGTATAGGTGAAGTTGCACCCACCAATACTCTTGGACATCTTCAATGAAAGGAAAACCTTTGTAGAGTGCTGCTCCTCCAAATCCTAATCTTATCATTAGGTTCTTCAATGCCTTTGGAAATTCAGTCTCACAATCCAGAGTCATGGACATCAATGGGCCCTTCTTGAGTGATTCAATTAGGTTGTTCATCTATAAAGGAGATAATACATTAGAATATTGAACAATAGGTAGAAATACTAGAAGAAAAGTTATTCTAGCTAGGTTAGAATAGAATAAATGTTAAATCCTAGGTACCTTGAAGTCCTTGGTGGTGGTGGAGTTGCAGCCCTTCATCTTTAAGTTGGAAGTCCTTGGTGATTTGGAAGTTGAAGTTCCATCATCTTTGAGTTTTGAAGCATAGGAGAAAACTTAAGTCATAAAAGCATTGGGTAAAGAGGTACTAGATAAGATACGAGTGAAAGTACTTAGAAAATATTAAGTCTTTTTTCCTAAGGAGGTAATAACTTGATCAAAAGGGTTTCCAAACCTAAGGGCTCGAACCTACAGACAACACTTTGCTATGATACCATTTTGTAGCGCCCTCACATTTAATAATGTAAGAACTACTGTGTTAAGTGCTAGTCCCTGGATCAATACTAGCACCATAGAACAAAATGTAAAGTATCATTGCAGAAGTATCAAAAATATTACAAAAGATCCAGCATAGCCAAGTATAGCTTTATTACAAACTGCAGTCTTGAAAGACTAGAAAAACTCAGAGTTTCTAAACAGTAGAAATAAAGGTAGCAATGAGCCTCCATCTTCAATCATGTGCCACATGTATTACATGTTGGGTGTAGACTCGATTCCAAGTACTTGATCAAACTTCATCATCAGAATTCCCTGCACGTTGGAATATGCGGCCCCCGAAGGAGGTCAGTACAAACAATGTACTGGCAAATGAGACTATGGTCTATATAAAATGGCAAGTCTAAACTACATGCATGTCTGGCTTGGTGGAGCTTAGTCTATTTGCGAAAAGCAAGTTTTTCCCTAACACTTTTGAAAAAGAGTTTTCTTTTCAAAGATTGGCACCGTGGGACACACCCATGAGCACCACAACTAATATTTCCTTAGCCAAATTTTACATCTTCAAAACGGTGTTGAGATTCTTCTGTTCATCCTTGCCCAGCTGCTTGAAGTCGTCCATTACCGGGGACACGGCTATGATCATAGTTTCTAACTCTGCAGAGATTGTGCACTTTCACCCTTTGTCTTCAATTAGCCCAAACATCATATACACACGGAGTGCATCATGGAAAGGAGAGAATTGAGACGACATCTTTTAGAAGCAAGAATTTAACCCAGACAGCGAGACTCGTTCCACCTATAATTATGCTACATATTTATGTCAAGCATGGGCTGAACTCTCACAACTTAATTGATCAAGACAGAGCCCATATGTCAAAAGGCTGCACGGGAACCTACTAGATTTAGAGGGACCTAGGAACCTCTTTGTTCCTGGGTGGCCATCCACAAATGTACTCATTTGGTGATAAACACCATTGATATGGCCCTAGGGAGCCACTCAACATAATCCAATCTCATCCAAACTCCACCCAGGTGTTTCATTGAGGGTTATACTTAGAATTTTTCACCACATCATAGAAAACAAAATAAAACATTGCATAGCATCTAACAAGTGCTAAGGCTATAGATGATAACAAGGGTAAGGGTGGCTACACACTACTAGGGTTCTAGCATGGCATAATAATAACTTGGTAAAAATTCTATGTCATGCATACTACTCAAAAACACTAGTAATGCATAGTGGATATATGGGAGATTTTGATGGTGTGTCACTTGCCTTGGCAATAGGAGGAACAACCACAACAAGAATAACAGCAGCAAGAGTAGACTTTCTCCTCTTCACAATCTAAACAAACAAAACAAGCCACACATAAACATACAAAACAAACATAACATAGAAAACAAAATAACAATATAAAAACATATATGCATGCTATGCAATGATCAAATTAATGCACAAAATTCAAAACTAGGAATAACTACTAATAATGATGTTCTATTATGTTAATAACATGGTTATGATGCATGCAAAACAAATTATTTAACAAATTATAATTATTAGCATTACTAGGGTTTTAATATAGGCTAATATGAAGATTAATAGAGTTTATGTTACAAAGTTGCACAAATAATTTTTCCTTTGAATCTACTGGATAGAGGACATAAAAAAAACACTATAGAAATTTGGATCACCTAAAAAGGATTTGTACATTAAAAGTTACGCCAAAAATAATGATTAACATAGATCTACAAATAACATGTCAGTGCACGTTTCAAAATTGAAAATTCAATGTCCTAAGTTATTCTACACAATGTGCTGATTTCAAAAAGTCCAAAATCATCGAAAAAAGATTTATAGAACTCGAGATATGAATTTTACAAGTTTTAATTCAATTTTGTTTTATTTTGTTTTTATTAAAAACGTGATCGATCTGGGGCTAACTCAACGGAGTGCTCTGATTGGCTGGTAACGGTTCGCGCGGATCGCGCATCGTGGAGCGTTGGATCTGAGGTGCGTTGGACGGCTCCGATTGAAACGTAACGTTTCGAGGGGCTTCTGTTGTGGATCACACGATGGAGATCCGACGGTTGTTCTCGCTCCTTCTCTTCTGGTCGTCGGAGTTCGCCGAGAATACGCATGCGTGCGGTGGTGGTAACAGAGCGAGCACGGTGGTGGCTATCTATGGCGCTAGTGTCACACCCCAGTTTTTGGAATCTTGTATTGTGTTCAAGAAGACAAAAATTAGGGCCAACAAAAAAATTTCTAACAACATGTTTGTTTGAACTAACATGTTCTTATGATCTTAATCATATTTGCAATGCAAGTTTTGTTTCTTGATAAAAACCAATATCAATTTTTTCGAAAATTGTTCTTTAATTTTTTTTCTTGTTGTTTCCTCTTTTGATTTCGTGAGTAAATTTTATTCCAAGACTTGGGTCATTCTTGATTGCATATTGAAATAAACTTTTAACTTTGTTGGATCCAAGGAAACAATATTTCAAAATGATTTATGGAATTCTCTTGTAAGTTTTCTATAGAAACTATTCCCTAAAAATATAGCCAAGTACCTGTTTTCCACCTTTGTTTTCACTAGGCTCTAAAATGTTATTTTATGTTTTCTTTACTTTTATTTGTTCCTTGATATATGTACTACAAATACATAATATTGGTTTTATTTTTGGATTAATAAAAATTGTCTTTTGCTTGTTGTTTTTGTGGTATAAAAATAAGGCAGAAAAAGGCATTTTTGGAAAACAGAGAAAAACAGAAAGTACACCTTTTTCTACATTGTTTTCATGGCCTTGAACTATTTCAAATTTGTTTCCAAAAGATGTTTCTGAAAGTTTATAACATGGTTATCAAGTTCCCACTTTGAAAACAAATTTTGGAAACCATTTGACCCTTGAAAACAAACCCAACTTTTTGCTCTTTTCATCTGTTTTCAACACTTAACTGAATTTTCTGAATTTTTGAACAGTGTGAGATACACTTTTGGGCAGATGTTTTCTTTGTTTTTCCTTGCAATTTTTTATGTGTAACCGTGTCAAATGTGTTGACGAACTTATTGACTCGAACCAGGATGTTTTCTTGTCCATCTAGAAGCCTTGAGAGAGAAGGAATGAGGTGAGAGAAGAGAGAGGAGACAAGGGTGATGTGGCAAGTATGGGCACCCATACCTTGCCCTTTCCCACCTTGACCTTGACCCATTTTGCCTCCAAAGGCCAGGCATTTACTTGCCCTTTCGTGGTGTTGCCCTGGGTCAGCCTTGCCTTGTGGTGGAAACACCAAAACCGCCCCTGGACGCCCTCATGCCATCAGATGGCATCCACCCGAGACCTAGCTATGCCATTGCCCTTATCCCCACGAGTACAAGCCTCCACTAGCCTCTCCCCTGCGCCACTACACTCCCTCACTCTCACACAACTCCCCCACATCAAGATCGAGCGAGCCCTAGCCCCTTGGAGCTTACTCGAGCCGATCACCGCCGCCGATCACCGCCGGGAGCTCGAGGTAGAATCCCCCTCTCCCGTGCCTTCCCCACTCCCTCCACTGCCCTGGATGGCTTCCCCTTACTCCCTGACCCGCGCTGGCACTTCCCCTTGGCCTCTGCCCGCAGGGATCGCCGCCGCCGTCCGTGGACGCCGCCACGGGCACCGGCTGCGCGCTGCCGCCTGGGGCCACGCCAGGCGCCACCGACGATGCCCCTTGACGCCCTCGACCCCAGCTACCTCCCCCAGCCGCGCCACTGCTCCCCGAGCCCCCTAGGTGAGCCACCACGAGCCCCTGTCGCCGGCTGTTTCGAGGAAGAGAGAGTGGAGGGGAGAGGAGGAGGACGACATGTGCGCCGTTCGATCTAAGATCGACGGGCCACGTCAAACCAAGCGTTTCCCGTGCCCGCGCGCGCAGAGTGGCGCTAGGCCGCGCAGTGCGCCTAGCTGGGCCGCGCTGCGAGGAAGCCAGCCCACGCTGCCTGTTGTTTTTTCCTTTTAGATTTTTAGCAGAAACTTGTTGTTTGCTTTAGGCTTGTGAAAAATACCAAACATGCAAATTAAAATCGACCAAAAATCGTGACACTATTATTATGTTTTCCGAACCACATACAATTTGTAGATCTATGTTTGGGCTGTTATTTTAACCACAAGACCAGTTTTGCCACAGAGTGTCTGTGAGATTGTTTTGAGCATAACTTTTTGAATCTGTAACCATTTTGGTCAAACCAAATTGTTTTGGATAGCTTAGGACTAGATATATCACTAGTACTTTGCCACACATCAAGGTGAGCTACCAAATGGAAATGTCGTCCATTTTGGTAAAAGGCCAGTAGGCTTTTCTAGGATTTTTAGAGTGAGTTTAAAAATGATTTTTTAAGTGAATCCAATTGGATGAGTTTTCTTGTGACTAGATCTATGTAATCCTAGCTTAGATTGTTTTTTGGAGCCATAGATTAATTTTGGTGAGCAGATCTAGAAACAGCACTTTTCTGTTTTCATTAATATTTGTGTATTTGTTTGAATGAAAGTGGGTGGTTGTTTGAATCTTGTTTCCTAGCAAGTATAGAGTCGTTATCACTTTTTATTAGGTTGTTTTCTTTCAATACATCTACCTTATAAAGTGTGTGCATGTTTGGAAAGCCAAATGAAAGTAGGAATAGCATTTTGTTATTTCCTAGTTTTATTATTTTGATTAATGTGTGCACCAAATCTTTGTGTGCTTGATTGACTAAGTTTGTGCTATGTTTTCTATGAGTCCAGTAACATTTTGGTACTGTTATTTTGGTGTTATTTTCTCTGTTAGCTTGCATGTTATTTTACATTAAAGCATGTGTAAGTTTTGTTATTTGTTCTCACTAGACTTGTTTTCACTAGTATGAATAGTCTAGTATTGATTAAATTGTTATATTAATTTTGTCATGAGTAGCCAGAGGCTTTGTACCTCTTTTTCCTTGGTATTAGTGGGCCCATAACCCACTGGTCCCATTGCAATTAGGGTAGGGATGCAAATCCCTAACTTTACACTTGTGAGAAAATAGCATGTAGTACTGTATGTTTGAGTTTTATTTTCCACCAAGGAAAATAGATTGTTTGTTTTCACTTATGTAAGTGGATAGTTTAGTTCCTCTTTGTGAACACTAGTATGTTTGGGTGTGATTCATTTGTGAGCATAATATTCCTTAGGGGTATCATGTTAAGAAATGCTTCACTATTGTTGCTTAAATTTAATTGTTTGCTAATAGAATAATTCCTTGTGATTGATAGATTATTTGTGAATGATTTTTATTGAGTGCTTGTATTTTTTAAAGTGTTTAGTTAATATTTTATTGATTGCATAGCTACTGGTTGTGTAGTTTCTACCTTGATTGCTTGCTAAATAGATGAGTAGAAGAGCATGTATTACTAGAATTGGTTTATGCTTGCTTAGTAGATATTTTCATAGGATTATTTTATGGTATTGCTTACTAGCATGTGTAAGGTTTGTGTTCTGTTAGTAAGTATATTTATATTCATGACTTGCTTGTTTAGAATCATGCATCCTTGTAGTGATGTTTGCCTCTCTAGTGTTGAACTAGTGTCACCACTAGATGATAGGAGTTTGCTCTAGTATTATTGTCTCTTTATTTTATGAGTGTATGGTCTATTCTAGCATGTTTAGAATGTTATTACTTCTGTTATTATTCCATGACTTCTTTATTTCATTTTGCTATAGTTGTAGAATACAAGTATTTCTTATAGCATGCATGTGTAGAATTTTCCATACTAGTATACTATTAGTGCACTCCTGTTTTTATGCTATTTAATAGGAGTATTATCTGGTGTGGTGATTGTGTTTTGGATTATATTTTTTGACTTTTTACCATTTATTTTAGCTACTTGTTTGTTTTTTTATTTTCATGTTTGATGGATTCCATAACTTTAAGTAGACATAAGCATAGTCTCTAACTAGTCTATTCATTTGTGGTGTGATTGCTTGTTGTTTGGAAACTGTCTGAGTGATTGCCTTAGCATGAGTATTATACTTATGCTATTGCTGTGCTAAGTGTTATTGTTGTGCTTAGGTAGTATCTTGTTATCTATGCATTAGTTTGGTAGTGAACTTGTTTGGTGATGATTGCTTGTGTGTCGTTAATACCCACTACCTTGGGTATCGCTTTGATTGATTGTTATTGTTTTACTAGACTCACTTTTGTGCCCACAAGCTATATTTTTAGCTTCGTTAATATCTTATTATGAGAGTGGTACACCCACTCCATATATGGTATGTAAGATGTGGGATATGGTTTATCAACCATATGTTTGTCTGACGACAGTTTTGCACCATGAGAGTTTGTGAGATAGTTTTCTCGTTAACGTTTGAGTGATTGCGCTAGTATAAATTTGCTTGTTGTATGTGTTGTTTAGTTTATTTGTTTGTCCTTTATATTTGAGTGTGTGTCTTTTATTCTTTTACGATGCTATAAAACAAAGAAGAAGAAGAAGAAGAAGAAGAAGCAGTTGTGGAGCTGTGCGTCAAGTTCAAGTTACTTCAAGGCCAGGGACAATAAGAGTTTTAAGGCAAGCCATCCCGATGCTTGCTGTTACTACACTTATCATTATCTATCATGCATGTTTTACTTCTGAAAAGTTCTAAAAAACATTGATTTTCCAAAAACTATTTTTTTTGAGTGACTATTACTACTATTAATATTATTTATACTATTACTATGCCAGTAGTTGATACTTGGTGTTACCAATCCCATAGCCACCATATGGTATTTATTACCATCACAAGTATTAGTCCCTAAGTGGAGACCCAAAAATATGTTTTTGCAAAACAAAGGTTTTATGGAAAACCCGGAGAAAAGGCTGAGCCTCATTCACCGGAGGGATGTTGAAGTGGTCATTTTTGGGAAAATGGTCTTTTACAAAAAAAAATGACACATAACCTAGTCTTCGCCGGACAACCTTCACCGTACTGCCACTTTACCCCAACATGGGCACGGGGATTAACTTGAAGTTTGTTATTGTTAGTGTGTGATCTATCTCAATTTCCTATAAGGGTGTGACATCCCTCGAACCGAAATGCCGCCAGTCATGAATTCAATTAGGCATACATAGTGAGGGATTAAGTTCTCCTCCGGGTGCGACAGTTGGGTCTCCTGCCGTGGCGATGTGGGACATGGTGCCGGGGAGAACAAAACCAATTGAAGAGATAGTCACATACTAGCTTGGACATAGTGGATGGTTAGGATCAGTTATCTGATGTTTACATACTGTTGTTACAGTCCGTGGTTGTTCACGGCAGATGTACTAGATCTGGTGGATTGTGTACACCTCTGCAGAGTACAACTATTTCGGAATAGCCGCGTCCTCGGATATGGACAGTTGAATGGCCATGTAGCTAGCATTGTGTCAATGTTTTCAAAAAGAAGTTTTCAAAAAAAGTGTTGGACTTGTGAAGTTCGGAAAGGAGGAAATCGTGTACCGTGGGGGTACCGTTGATGAAAAGCCAGAAGTTGTTTTACAAGAAGTTTTGCAAAGAGAAAACCTTCTTTTACAAAATGAGTTTATAAAACCTCTTGTACATATGACATCTACAAGAGAAAGAAAACTATATTATTTTCTTTTTAAGTATCTTCTTCAACGAAGATACAAAGATTTTAAAAAAAATCAACTATGATATGTCTTACATATATCATGGATAGCGAACCCTATGTATAGCCTACCTATTCCACTATATAAGCATACTTGCATCTTTGGTAAGCTACATGATGGGTGTCTTGCTGAGTACATTCAAATGTACTCATATTGGTTTCGTCCCTGGTATTTACTTGCCATACATCGAGAAGGAGTCTCGGAAGGAGATCTACAAAGAGGAGTACGGAGCTGATGGCTGTGCGAACTAGGATCGTCTCCCGGTCAGCAGCCTGTAGGTTAAGGCGTGACTTGGGCTCTACTACGTTTGTGTGTGTTTAGTCTTCCGATGTGTGGGTTGTGTGTTTGCCCTGCATGGCAGTTGTGCGAGACTTGGTCATGTGACCATGTCTCTTTTGTAAGAGTTTTGTGCAATCGTGTAATGGATATTGTATCTGTGTACCAACTTGATATGTTGTTCACGACTGGTGTGATCTGGGATCGTGAATGTATGCATATCGGAGGTGTCCTTGAACAGTGGTTCTGGGGGACCTTACAGCTAGGAGATCGCTGGGACATACCGTGGGGTGCAGGGGACTGTCGCGGTGTCGATGGCGAGGTGGCGTGCGTCGAGGTGGTCTGCTCCTCCTGCAATCCTTCACCGGAGTTGCTGCGGGCGGCGGGTGGCGACAGATGTGGATGGAAGCGTTGACCTGGGGGAAGAAAAGGGGAAACACCTTGTCAAAACGATGTGCGGCGATAAGAGGAATCGATACGAGGCAGAGAGAGGCAGGGGTCGACGATGATCACCGAAATCTCGAACCCTAGCTGACGGCCACGGCGGGGCTTCGAGCTCGAATCGTGCCAGCCTAGGGCGTTTCGGATGGGGCTTTTGGGGGAAATCGGTCGAGGAGGTCACTAGGTTTATATAGGAGGCCACAACAAGATCGAAATCATGTTTAAACGGAAGGAATTCGACGGCGACGACGTGCTCTACTCGGACTTTGTTCCGTGGGCGACGGGATAACGACGATGACGTAGGCACGACGTCATTTGGGGCCCATGCGTCACCGAGAGGGAGAGAGGTAAGTGTGAGGCGGGCTGGCGTGCGGGTTTCTGTGGGGCTAAGTTGGGTCGGCCTGCTCGGTGAGCTGCGCGCGTAGAAAGGAGAGGGGTGAGGGAAGTTGGGTTGGGCCCGAGAGAAAGGAGGGAGTAGGCTGGGTGCTGCGTGGCTATTTTTTTCTCCTTTTTTAAACTTTTTTTTCTTTTCTGTTTTATTTGAAAGGCATTCAAATAAATTTGAAAACCCCTCAAAACCAAATCGGAAAAATTCACAAAAATAAGTTTTGGAAAGCTTGTGGAAATTGGATCATTTTGGTATTAAAATTTCCCAAAAATAAAATACTTACTTTAGGAAATTGACTTAAATTCAAAAGGTGGTTTAATAGGTAATAACACCTAAATTTTTGTGTTTAGCAAATTAAAAGAATTTTTTTATGCAATTAAAATACAGGGATGCTATGATGCACATCAATGCATGAAGGTTTTAAATTTTTAAAAAAATTCAAAATCCTGGGATGTTTACACCTTTGCAGAGGGAAGCATGGATCACACATGTGCTAGAGCTTTTATTTTATTAAACAGAGGTATAATTTTTTTTAGAGAGTTGTATGCTTATGTCAACGAATAGTAAACAGAAAATACAAGAATAGTAACAGAAAATACAGTACGTCACAAGCCAACTAGACTTCACAAGAGCGGCTCCCATAGAAGGACGCATCTGGGTAGAAGGTCATCCCTCTTTCTCTTTTGTTTACATAATTATGCTTTGACTGATAAATCAGGGGCAAAAATAGTGAAGAAAATTTGTTGTTATTAATTTGGGGATGGGCACCCTACTGCCAGCTCTTCTATCAATTGGATAAGCATATGAAGCCACTAGTCCAGGGTGTGAAAGTCCAATCAACAAGTGAGATAAAGATTCTCTATTTACGTCCTCATGAGATAAAATAGGAGCACAAAACAAGAGTAATTTTGAAAGTTTTAAAGGTAAGACATGAGCAATTTACTTTGGAGTGGAGGCTAAATACCACATGTAGGTAGCTATGGTGGACACATTTGGAATACTTTGGTTTTTGGGAGTTGGATGCACGAGTAGAGCTCATACTCAGTACAGGTGGAGGCTAGCAAAAGACTGGGACCGACAAATCAAGAGAGCATAAGAGCCATAATCATGCATAGAGACATAAACATCATTAATCAAAGCATAAGTGGTACCATAAGTTCAAAAACTAAATGATCATAGAGGCTATAAGTGACTGGCTATAGTCATAAACATGGTGTGATCATGCGCCAAGTCAACCAAATAAAACATTCAAAGGAGAATTTATGCTTCAATATGACAAAAACAACTCATGATTCTTTCAACGGTGCATTAAACACTCTGAGCTATTTGAGACTAATCATGCTACTATATAACCACTAGGATTTAGAATTAAAATTATATCTAGCATGATATGAAAAAGTCTAGCCACAATATATACAAGCTTCTACTTGCACTGTTATAAACTCTACTACAAGCAGCAGTTTCTTTTCCCAACAAGCACCATACAAAATATGTTTTAACAAAAAAACTCTCTGAATGATACATCAAGAAAACAAGAGAGTACTCACACTACACTACTAAAACTAACAGCTCTGAATAAGAGCTGCAAAGAAAACAAGAGCTAAATAGGAATTTTGCAGCAGCTAGAAGAAAAACAAAGAATACGAGCATAACGAGTATTCAAACAAAAAAGCGGAGCGTGTCTCTCTCCCAAACAAGGAATTCTAGGGTCCAACTATATTATTGCAGCAAGGAAAACAAAAGAAAAACAAACAGACGCTCCAAGTAAACTTCATACGATGTGACCGAATAAAAATATAGTTTCACTAGAAGTGACCTGATAGATTGTTGATGAAGAAGGGGATGCCTTGGGAATCCCCAAGCTTAGATGCTTGAGTCTTCTTAGAATTTGCTGGGATGAACCACGGGGGCATCCCCAAGCTTTGACCTTGCACTCTTCTTGATCACATATATCACCCTCTTCTCTTGACCCTTGAAAACTTCCTTCACACCACACTCAAAGAGTAATTCGCATTACAGGGTTAGTGCAGCAATAAAAAATCCATGGGTTCTGTAAGGGCACATGTGCTATTGATACTTTTAAACATTAGCTACAGCCACTGATGTTTCGTGAAGCAAAGAAATCCACTCAACAAGGTAAAAGAGAGAATGCAAGTAAAAAGGCAGAATCTGTCAAAACTAGAACAGACTGTAAAGACGAATTTTTTCGGGGCACTTATGTTGCTCAAATCTACAAATACAAAGCAAGAAAAAGTTTCAGAAATAGCTGAGGATTAAGGATAAAACATTTCAGGTCATTTTGATCTTTCTGTGATTTTATAGGAATTTAACAGTGGACAACAGAAATCTGTTTACTGCGCATAAATCTAAATCTAACTTCAACTTTTCACTAGAGACTTCACTTGGCACAACAAATGCGAGAAAATAAAGATAGATAGGAGTTGCTACAGAAGTAAACAACACCTTGAATCAAAGAAAACAGAAGACAAAGCAAAAAATAAAACCATGGGTTATCTTCCAAGAAGTGTTTTTCTTTAACGCCTTTTAGCTAGGCCCAGAAAAGTGGAATCAAGTGTTCTCAAGTGAACAAGCATTCAAATCAAGATTTGGAAATTCCTTAATAGTGCATTGTATTTTATCTAAGTGAGTTTCAGAAGCTCCTCTCTTAGAAATTTTGGGCTTACTATTCTCATCAAATAAATTCTCAGGAACAATCAAATCAAAATTCTTTTCTTGGGATTCATGTAGTGCTACCAATTTAAAAGAGATTTATATTTTATCCTCCTTTTAATTATTAGATTAAAAAAATTCAAGAGCCCCAACAATACATACACATGATCCTAGCATATTGAAACGATCAAAGACTTTTCTAGCTGCTATAGCAACATCTCCAAATTCTTTAAGCATAGTTTATAAGATAAAGTTCCTTTTCTCAATATCTTAAATATTATTCAAGTTGAGAAACATATGCTACAGTATGGGATAAATATTAACAAACCTAGCTTCTAACATTTGAATTAAAGAAGTTGCAGCAGTTTCATAATTTGGAGCAAGTTCTACTACGGATTTTTCCTCAAAATTATCATGCTTACTAACATGATTAAAGAATTCTTGAATGGTATCCTTTCCATGTATAGAACCACTACCAACTGGAAGGTCTTTCAGGGTAAACTTAGGGAACAAGATGATGAAAAATAACAATGAGGTAACAAAGGTAACAACTAGACTAGGAACTAATTTTTTATGTTTTTGATAAAGAGAAGCAAACAAGACAAAATAAAATAAACTAAGCAAAACTAAAACAAATTAAAGAGATTGGAAGTGAGAGACTCCCCTTGCAGAAATTCTCTTCCTCCCTGGCAACGTAGCCAGAAAAGTTGCTTGATGCGTGTGAACACACGCTCGTTGGGAAACCCCAAGAGAAAGGTATGATGAGCATAGCAGCAGTTTACCCTCAGAAAGAAACCAAGGTTTAATCGACCAGTAGGAGGAAGGAGAAACTTCAGAAGGTTGATGCAGCTGAGATGGCAGGGCGCACTACCAGTTCAGCAACAACGTGGAACCTATGCAACACAATCAAATCACTTTGCCCCAATGAAGCAGTGAGGTTGTCAATCTCATCGGTTTTGCTGAACACAAAGAGGTTAAACGTATGGTGTGGAAAACAATATGAGAACAATATGAAAGCAGTAGCAGCAGTGTGAACAAATTACATGTGTGGTGAACAAATTACAGCCGGGCAATTGACAGAAATGAAGGCTGCACCGTAGTGCATGTGCAAGACATAAAGATTACTACGCGATTCACGCGATAATTACAACAAAATACATAGACCATCATCCAACTGCATCTATGACTAATAATCCACCCTCCGAATATCATCCGAACAAATGTTGGGTATTAAGTTGCAAGCAACATATTAGCGCAGTAAGCAAAGTGTGTAATGTAAACAATGTAAACTAAGTAAACACCATTGTTTTCTCCCTAATGGCAACAACACATCCTCCATCCATCACGTTTTTGTCACTCGAGCACATATGCAAAGGAGGCATGAACCCACTATCGAGCATAAATACTCCCTCTTGGAGTTACTAGCATCTACTTGGCCAGAGCATCTACTAATAACGGAGAGCATGCAAGATCATAAATAACATATGCATGAAGATAACATGATAGATAGATAACCAGAAGACATAGCATTCAACATTCATCAGATCCCATGAAACACACCATGTAGCATTACATAAAGATGATCTCGATCATCTAGGGCAGCTCACGAGATATAAACATGAGGTACAAAGTGGAGAAGACAACCATCTAGCTACTGCTATGGACCCGTAGTCCTGGGATGAACTACTCACGCATCACTTCGGAGGAGGGCATGGTGGTGTAGACCCCTCCGGTGATGAATTCCCCTCCCGGCAGGGTGCTGGGGAGAGATCCAGAGCCCTCCCGATCTCGGGATGACGATGAAGGTGGCCTCGGGTGTTTCTCAGGACGAAGTGGTATATTTTTAGGGTTGACGTATCGGGGGGTATAAATAGGCGAAAGAGCGATGGCGGTGGAGACCCGAGGGGCCCACACCACCCCCAGACGCGGCCAAGGGCGCGCCGCCCTATGGTGTGCCCCCATGTGTCCCCCCTCCGGGCCTCTTCGGGACTCCGTGGAACCTTCCAATTCCGAGAATATTTCCAGAACAACTTTTCGAAACTAAAAACAACAGAAAACAGCGAACTGGCTCTGTGGCATCTTGCCAATAGTTTTGTCCAGAAAATCGATAAAATGACATAAAGTGTATAGCAAACATGTAGGAAACAACATGGAACATCAGAAATTGAGGATACGTTTATGATGTATCAGTGGCTAGAGGCGAAAGAGAGAGGGGTTCTGGGGTTATAAGGAGGGGCGCTCAGGGCGTGGAGATCGTGAGCGAATCCATCACGGGTGTGGGCGGTTGTGGAGCGGGAGAAACGGGGGAGAGGTTGAAGACGCCCCCCTCCCCTGTCATCGTTGACGTCATCATAGGGCCCGCTGGCCACAGAGAGAAGGGGGCGCGCGGTGGTTTGCTGTTCTGCGGGCGCGCGCGCGTTCGTGGTAGGGGCTTGGCCCTGTGGGCTGCGCGAGGGAGAGAGGAGAGGGGAGAGGGGAAATGGGTTTGGCTGGTATGGGAGGTTTCCTCCTTTTTTATTGAATGAAACCCCAAACAAATTCAAAATTGGACTAAACCATTTTATAAAAATTTGAAAATAAACAATTTGCAAGGTTTGCACTAATTAAAGTGTTTTGGTACTTTAATAAAATCAAAATAATTTCTATTATAGGGAAAATAGAATGGGGTCCTAAAAGGTATTATTTTTTGTGATAATTCCAATTAGGGTTTTGGTTTGTTAGGTTTAAATTTTAAATGCTCCTTTGTGCAACCATGTAATGTGTGATGTATGCATGCTGGTTTTTATAATTTTAAAAAATCTAGGATGTTACACTGTAGCTAATGTTTAAAAAGTATGAATAATGCTTGTGTTCAAGGAGAACATGTAAATTTTTTATTGTGCACTAACCCTCTAATGAGAATTACTTTGAGTTTGGTGTGAAGGAAATTTTCAAGGGTCAAGAGGAGATGGTGATATAATGTGATCAAGAAGAGTGAAAAGCCAAATCTTGGGGATGCCCTTGTGGTTCGTCCGAGAAAATTCTAAGAATACTCAAGCTTCTAAGCTTTGGGATGCCCAAGGTATCCCCTTCTTCATCAGCAACTTATCATGTCACTTCTAGTGAAACAATATTTTTATTCGGTCACATCATATGCACTTTACTTGGAGCGTCTATTTGTTTTTGTTTTGTTTGCCTTCCTTCAATGAACATAGTTGGAACCCAGCATTCTTGTGTGGAAGATAGACACGCTCTGCTTTTTCATATGAATACTCGCTTTCTTCCATGCTCGTATTCTTAGTTTTTCTTCTAGCTGCTGCAAATCCTTTTAGATCATGTTTTTCATGCATCTCTTATTCATAGATGTTAGTTCTAGTAGAGTAGGAGTAGTACTCTCTTGTTTCATTGTTATATCTCCTGGAGAGTTTTTTTTTGTTTAAAATGATTGGAGTTGAAAAGCAGTAGAGATTTTCATTGCAATTTGGTTTCAGTTCAGAGCATAAATGATTCTGTCATCACTTTGGTTCCCAAAAAAGCTTCGCCTGAAACCCCCAATGATTTTCGCCCAATCTCGATGCTGAATTCTTGTATGAAGCTGATTACTAAACTGTTAGCGAACAGACTCCAAGAAAGAATGGAAGATATTGTTCATAAAAATCAGTACGGCTTCATTAAGAGTCGAACCATCTAGGACTGTCTAGCATGGTCGTTCGAGTATCTTCATCACTGCAAATTTTCTGCTAATGGTGCCTTTATTCTAAAACTTGATTTTGAGAAGGCTTTCGATTTAATTGAGCATTCCTCCATTATTCAAATCCTCCGCAGGAGAGGCTTTGATGAAGTTTGGTTATCTTGGATTCAAAACATTCTCTGCTCTGGTACTTCTGCTGTGCTCCTCAATGGGATTCCCGGGAAAAAGGTTGCTTGTAAACGAGGCGTTCGACAAGGCGATCCCCTGTCGCCTCTCCTCTTTGCTACCACTGCGGATTTACTCTAGTTCATTGTTAACAAGCTTTGGACCGATGGGCTCATCTCTCCTCCTATTATTTTTGATGGTCATGACTACCCTATTGTACAATATGCAGACGACACACTTTTGTTTATGGAGGCCAGCTTTGTGCAGCTTGGACATCTAAAGGAAGCCCTTGGGTCTTTGTCAGGCTATCACAGGTCTTCGTGTGAATTTCCATAAATCTTGTTTGGTTCCTATTAACATTGATATGATGTATGCGACTGCTCTGGCTGAATTTTTCGAGTGCACTGTCGGCACAATGACATTTACTTACCTTGGCCTTCCGCTAGGCTCTACCAAACCGACTGTCCTTGATCTCGCACCTCTTACTGACAGTGTTGAGAGGAGATTGAATGCATGCTCTAGATTCCTCAATTATGGTGGTCGCCTAACCTTTGTCAACTCAGTCCTCTCTTCATTGCCGACTTTCTATATGTGCATGCTTAAGCTGAATAAAACTGTGGTGACGAACATTGATCGTGCCAGGAGGCATTGCCTTTGGGCGAAACAAGATAAGCAGCGGCATAATTCTCTTGCGGCCTGGGAGCTTGTTTGTAAGCCAAAAGAGAAAGGAGGGCTGGGTGTGATCAATCTTGATGTACAGAACAATGCACTTTTGCTCAAGCACTTGTTCAAATTTTTCAATCACGCTGACACTCCTTGGGTGAGTATGACCTGGTCTGCATATTACCAGAACCTGGGAGAGTGGGCTCATTTTGGTGGCGGGATATATGCAAGCTCATGACCACCTTCAGAGGGGTCTCTGTTGACTCACCTGGTTCGGGCTCGTCTATTCTCTTTTGGAAAGATAGATGGCGTGATGATCTCTTGGCATCCCGGTTTCCTCGGCTATACTCATTCATGATTGACCCAGATGTTTCTCTTGGTTCCCTGTTGGCATGTACAACCTTAGACCAGGTGGCTGATTTTTTCGCCATTCCTATTTCTCCTGAAGCTCATCAAGAGCTCCTGGAGGTTCATGGTTTTTTGACAGTCCTGAGGCAGGACACAGATAGGAGGT
Source organism: Alopecurus myosuroides (assembly GCA_028641055.1). Taxonomy (NCBI): domain Eukaryota; kingdom Viridiplantae; phylum Streptophyta; class Magnoliopsida; order Poales; family Poaceae; genus Alopecurus; species Alopecurus myosuroides. Next base: position 160,798,397 of record CM054060.1, on the reverse strand, counting down.
TTGGGCTGGATAAGTGGGTTCTGGTTATTGGCGATGGGTGCTATGCGGCCAAGAAGTTCTATAATTTTGCGTTTGCTGGGCTTAATTCGCCACATATTTTTAAGAAACTTTGGAGAAGTAAAGCCTTGCACAAGCAGAAGGTGTTTGTTTGGCTCTTCCTTGTTGATCGGCTAAACACGCGGGATATGATGGAACGGCGTCATTGGCACTTAGAATCTGGTGTAAACTGTGAGATGTGTTCAGGTAATGAGCGGGAGACAAGAGATCATTTATTTTTCAACTGTATTTTCGCGAGAGCATGTTGGCGTAAGCTTGGCATCAGCTGGTCGCCTTCTCAGGGGATGACTGCCATGTTCGATTTGGCAAAACAAATCTTTAATGGGCCCAAGTTTTTTGAAGTTGCCACTTGTGCTCTTTGGGGGATCTGGAAACAAAGGAACGGCTATATTTTTGAGAGCATCCCTTTCTCTCTTCAATCCTGGAGAGTTGTTTTTAAAGAGGACTTGAGCCTTGTGACCCATAGGGTTAAACTAGCTAACAAATCTGTTTTAGAGGACTGGTTGAGAAACTTTTAGTCTCTTTTCACTTTTTCTTTTACCCACCTCCCCTCCACCATGATGTAAATTATTCTTTGTATCCCCCCCCCCCCGATTCTTTTATTTAATTGAAAAAGCTATATCGTAGGGGGTTCCCTCTACATTTTCATGGTAAAAAAAAGCAGTAGTACAATTTTCGTGCTTATAACGGTGCAAAAAGAAGCTCGTGTAGACTATGGCTAGACTTTTTCATGTCATGTTGGATGTTATTTTAATTCTATGCTTAGCAGTTATTATTGTAGAATGACTTGTCTCAAATGGCTGAGAGTGTTTAATGTGCCATTGAAAGAATCATGAGTTGTTTTTATCAGATTGAAGCAAGAATTTGTGGTGTTCTCCTTCGAATGCTTTATTTGGTTGACTTGGCGCATGCTTACACCATGTGTATGACTACAAACCAGACACTTATAGCCTCTATAATCATTTAGTTTTGACTTGTAATACCATTTATGCTTTGATTAATTATATTTTTGTCTCTATGCATGATTATGGTCATTATTTCTCTCTTAATTTGTCGCTCCCAGTCTTTTGCTAGCCTCCACATGTACTTAGTATGAGCTCTACTCGTGCATCCAACTCCCAAAAACCAAAGTTTGCCAAATTTGTCCACCATACCTACCTATATGTGGTATTTAACCGCCACTCCAAGTAAATTTCTCATGTGTTATCTTTAAAACTTTCAAAACTATTCCCGTTTTATGGCCCTGTTTTAGCTCATGAGGACGTGAATAGAGAATCTTTATCTCATTTGTTGATTGGACTTTACACATCTGGACTAGTGGCACATCCACCTATCCAAATTGATAGAAGAGCTGGCAGCAGGGTGCCCAGCCCCAAAATTGGTTACTATTAAATTGTCTTCACTATTTTTGCCCCTAATTTACCAGTCAAAGCATAATTGTTTAAACAAAATAGAAGAGGGATGACCTTCTATACCAGTTGCGTCCTTCAATGGGAGCCGCTCTTTTGAAGTGTAGTTGGCTTGTGACGTACTGTATTTTCTGTTTACCATTCGTTGACATAAGAATACACCTCTCTAAAAAAATGTTTTCAATACCTCTGTTTAATAAAATAAAAATCTCTAGCACATGAGTTAATCCCTGCTTCCCTCTGCGAAGGGCATTTCTTTTACTTTTATGTTGAGTCTCCATCTTCTAACTTTATGCACGGTTAAGAGAGCGTATTTTCCATTCTAAGTTTAATGTGCATCAGTCCCAAAGATTATTATTAATTGATTCATGATGTGTTCTTACCCGCTCTCAATTTATTTGTTCTAGTCATCCACTTGAACTTTGAAGGTATCCTGACATTTATGTTTTTCCCCACTCTTAAGGACAAGCGAAATATCACTTTGCTATGTTTTCTTTATGCTCGAAACAAACGTATAACTTTCAAGTACATTATTATTCATGATCTTTTATTTGTGTTACTTTTCATGATGCAAAGTGATTGCTAAGTGTCATTGTCAGAATTATATTTATCATGCCTTTGTTTAGAGTACTATGATCTTAGCTTTACATATGCTTTTATAGTTTAGTTGATCAAGTTTATGTTGGTAGCATGTCAACTCAGAAATTTTTTGTTTTTACAGTTTTACCTACTCGACGACAAGTAGGAACTAAGCTTGGAGATGCTTGATACGTCTCAAATGTATCTATAATTTTTGATGTTCCATGTTGTTTTCATGCCATATGCTACATGTTTCATATACACTTTATGTCATTTTTATGGATTTCCTGGGACTAACCGATTGACAAGATGCCACAGAGCCAGTTCTTGTTTTATGATGTTTTTGGTTTCAGAAAAGTTGTTTCGAAAATATTTTCGAAATTGGATGAAACAAAATCCCAGGGTCTTAGAAATTTGTCACGTACACGGAGTCCGGAGGGGACCCGGAGGGGGGCCCTGGAGGGCCCACGCCATACAGCGGCGTGCCCCCTATTGGTCGTGCCACCAGGTGATGTGGCCCCCTTGCCACCCACCGACGTTGCCCTTTTGCCTATTTAAGCTCCTCCACGGGTTAACCCTAAATACCCGAGCCTTTTTCCACCAAAATTTCCATAGCCGCCGTCATCGTCAACCCTAGTTCGGGAGGGTTCTGAAGCTCTCTCCGTCACCCAGCCGGGAGGGGAGATCATCAACAGAGGGTTCTTCATCACCATGCCTTCCTTCGGAGATGCGTGAGTAGTTCATCATTGGACTATGGTTCCATAGCAGTAGATAGATGGTTGTTCTCTCCTTTTTATGCCTCATGTTTAGATCTTGTGAGTTGCCTAACATGATCAAGATCATCTTATTGTAATGCTAGATGTTGGGTTTGCTGGGATCCGATGAATATTGAATGCTATGTCCATTGATTATCAATTTATCATGTTATTTCATGTTTATGTTATTTATGATCTTGCATGCTCTCCGTTACTAGTAGATGCTCTGGCCAAGTTGATGTCTGTAACTCCAAGAGGGGGTATTTATGCTCGATAGTGGATTCATGCCTCCCTTTCACTCACGCTCGAGTGACAGAAACGAAACGGGTGGGGGATGTGATTTTGCCATTAGGGAGAAAACAACGATGTTTACATTGTTTACATTACACACTTTGCTTAATGCAATTATCTGTTGCTTGCAACTTAATACCCGAGGTTTGATTGGATTATGCTCTGAGGGTGGATCCTTAATCATAGATGCAGTTGGATAACACTCTATGAATCTTGTTGTAATGCCCGCATGAATCACATAGTAATCATCATGTCATGCATATGCACTATGGTGTAGGCTTTATATCTGTCAATTTCCTAGATGTAATTTGTTTACCCAACATGTTATATATCTCTTTTGGAGAGACACCACTTCTGAATTGTGGACCCCGGCCCATTTCTTTACACTGATAATACAACCACTACAACCGTTGTTTTACTATTGCAATTAATGTTCTCTTTCATCTACTGCAAACAAGTATTGTTTTCCACACTATACGTCTAATCCTTTGTTTTCAGCAAAACCGGTGAGATTGACAACCTCACTACTTCGTTGGGGCAAAGTAACTTGATTGTGTTGTGTAGATTCCACGTTGCTGCTGAACCGGTAGTGCGCCCTGCCAACATCAGCTGACAACAACCTTCAGAAGTGATTTCTTTCTCCTACTGGTCGATTCAACCTTGGTTTCTTTCTAAGTGAAAACTTTATGTTGTGCTCTTCATAACCTTCCTCTTGGGGTTTCCCAACGAGTGCACTCCTGCACCATCAGGAGGACAAACTCCTACGGGAAGAGACAACCTCATGTTCCACCCGTGACCCTTTGACATGAGGGTACGTGTTCTGCCATCACCGTAGAGACAAAGCACGCGTGCATGAGCGACAAAGCAAATGACGAAGGAGGCAACAACACTAGAGGGCGCTGACGCCAAAGCATCCCATTTTCGTTATTAAAGACCAACGTCCATCTACGGCGCCCAAAGAGACTCCCGATACCTTTCTCTTTGGTGCAAGAAGATCATGATGGCATAAAAATCCTTCGCGAGCCTCATCCCTGAGGTCATCGTGAAGACCCCACGCATTGCCATGGGCCGACGCTTTAATCGATGGTGGACTACATCCACACGTAGCTTAGGGATTTGGTCTTGTGGTTTCCCTTCCCACCCATGAGCGGGAACAAGGAGCGGACTCAACTATATAAGGGGCAGACCATCCACCAAGCAAATTTTTCGCACCCGAGAAACCGTAGCCACTATTGTATTGTAATCCTCTCAAAGTAGTGCAACCATACAAGAAGGAGTAGGTCTTTGATGGTGTTTGTTGGGATACCCCAAGAGGAGGGTGTGATGAGCACAGCGGTAAGAAATTACCCTTAGTTCAGAACCAAGGTTATCAATCCAGTAGGAGGAAAAGGACCTTCGGAAGGTTGATGCCACTGATGGTGGTGATGGCTCACCCATGTGAGAAACAACATGGAACATGCACACAACACAACCAAAATTGTCGTGGGATAATCACGGTAGACGTTACCGGGGGTAACTTATCTTGGGGCAAGACGACACAGGCGTTTGGGAGAGGGTTTAGCTCAGAGGAAAACATGATGATACTCGATCTGGCAGCCGGCAATCAAGTCGCCGAGTCTCCGATCTCAATATAATAACTCAACTCTCGTATTACACTGGGTATTCGATATCAGGTGATATTGCTAAGACTTGGATCTCTCCCAACTAAACCTAGGGGTCGGTTTATAAAGCACCCGTACCCCCTGGCTTGTCCTCCAATGCGCACCCTTAATCCTACCCGGACACCGCATATAAACCCTAACTTTCCTTATTGTAACCCACAAACCGGGTTACAGGGCCTACAAATGTGGGCCTTCCTGAAGTTTCTTTATCCTTAGCCGGATCCTGCGCAGCGTCCTTTGGGCCGGGTTACACCTTGGAGTCGGCCTACCGGGTTATTATCCCTCCATCAGTAGTCCCCAGAATAGCTTGGGCTTCACGGATTCTTCCTTGAAGCGCTTGCTATTCCCTGCAAAAACATCAGACGCACAAGTGTATGGAGGCCGGGTTAAGGTGCTTTGATAAATAGCTAGGCCTAACTCCATGGCGGCCATATAGTAACCCGGCTTTTCTCCAAGTACTTGGCTTAGCTTTCCAGGTCTAAACCCTGATAAAAATGCCAAAAGCCCGACTTACTTTACTCGATAATTAACCCTGATATCGCGGAAAATATCTGCTTCTTATTTCTGCCCGGACATCACGTTCAACACTTAAAGCATATCTCAAAAAATCCGAACAGATGACCGTTATCCCCGAAATTTCCGGATTCCGCCCGTTAGGATAGGTTTATCCGCCCGCATCTTATAAATAGAGCCCAGAGGGTAACTTAGATCCCAACGTTTCACTCCAACCTTCCCTTTGCTTCCTTATTCCCTGCGCTCCGCAATTCCACAAGAATCTCAAGCCCGCCATCGTAGCAAGGCCGCCGCCGGCCACGTTCATCCTTGAACTGTTCCGCGCCGCCGCCAAACTCTGCCACCGCGCCTTCATTCCGCTCATCAAGGGTTGCAGGGGGACATCCAGACCGCGACATCGGCCGCCGCCACGCCAGATTCAAGCTCCTCCCAGTAAGTATTCGTTAAAATAGCTCCACAATTTTTCGATTCACCTTAGATTGGATCTAGGTCAACCCGCGGGCCGTCTTTCCTGTTGCACCGGATTAAATCGATTTGACGCTCGCTAACTCCTTTAACAACCTGTTTGATGATTACACCCCATCCTCCTACCATTATTAATCACCAATTTCTTCGTAGAATCGTCCGCAAGTTTTCCAATCTAGATCCATTTCACCTCAATTTTCCGCGCATAACATTGACACCCGGAAAATCCTCCCTTTCCGGCTATTTTGCTTGCAGTAGATACATGGGCAACCATCCGTCTTCCCCAAATACTTTTCAATACGTAAGTGACCAATAATCTCCATAGTTGTACTTAATACCCGGATACCTCGCAATCTTCACTCCATGGTGTGATACCCGGATAATTCTTAGTTTTCATACTTTCTTGATACTCCAGACTCGGATAATCCAATACTTCCGAGTCTTATTTCCTGTACCTTTTTTCCTTGCGTTTTGCAGGTTGACCCCATGGCTCCCAAAAGGCATGGGAAACAGCCGGCCCAGGCGAAGACAACCCAATCCATATCCGCCAATTGGGGGCGATCCACAGTCACAAAGGCTAAGCTGGACGAGCTGGCCGAGTTGGGGGTCCTTCCTTCTCAGAAGGACATTCATTGGAGGGCGCCGGGTGATGAGACCCGGCCCACACCTGCCGAGGATGAGGTAATATGTTTTACAGAGCACGTGACCCGGGGATTCCGTCCTCCGGGTCACCCTTTCTTTCGTGAGGTCCTCAGCCATTATGGCCTCAGGATATTCGACATAGGGCCTAACTCTATGTTGAATATTACCCACTTCATTGTTCTGTCCGAGTCATACCTGTGCACCCCACCAAGTTTGGCTCTCTTCACCAAACTTTTCCAGTGCAAACCGTGCCGCGAAAGCGGCGACGGAGCACTTCTTGCTTGCGGCGGAGTCTCTATCCAGCTCCGCAAGAATTCTCTAATGCCACCTCTTACACTTAATTCACACGTCAAACACTGGCAACTCTCATACTTCTATTGCCGGGACACCTCCCCCCCCCCCCCCGGCGAAAAGAGGTTGCCGGGTTACTCAGAAGGCCTCCTTGATATCTCCGAGAAATTCAATGCTTTCGCCCCTGACTCAGACAGGGAAGCAATCCTGCCTTCACTAGCTAGAATAGCCGTCCTCTCCGCCCAAGGCCTTCTTGGGCTCAATCTAGTGAAAACTTGGGTTGATTTCCGGATCCAACCCAATTCTATCCGCACCAAATTGATGTGCGAGTACTCGGGGCACGCCACGGATGCACTCCGATATTCCACCAAGAGCTTTGCAGCCGGCGACACCAACAAAACTATCAAAGGCTTTTTGACGGAAAAGCTGGAAGTGATCAAGAACATTACCGGGTTGCCGCCATTTACCCGGGAAAACCCGGCCCCAGCGGTAAGACTCGACATATGCAACTTTATTCGTACGTCTTCAACTTGACGCAATTGCTGATTCCCACCTTCCTGTTTTTCTCTCAGGCTGATAACCCTTTCTGGAATGTTGAAACTTCTCCTGCTGCCGGAGACCCGGAGGAGGAAGACGAACCGGCTGATACTGATGAGGGTAATTATCCGAATCTTACGTCATCTTTATTTGCATAAATTTCCTTATTTTAACCTTTTCCATCGACACACACTCGGCTTGCAGGACCAGAGGACGAGGATGAGAATGATGACGAAGACCCGGAGGCCACCGAGTCCGATCCAGAAATAACAGTCGGGGTCAAGAGGAAAACCAGAGGAGTGGTGCGCAAGGTTCCCTATTCCACCATGTCTTCCGAACCCTATTCTTTTGATAACATGCACAGACTTAACCAACGACTATCTAACCCATCGCACTTGAAGGATTCTATCCCGGCCAAGCGCAGAGTGACCCGGAGTTCACCAGGGGACGATCCCCTTAACCCGGGTATCTCCTCCTCGCCAAACCTCCGTGCCGATATTCCTCTTCCACGCCCCTCCAAATCTCCTCAGCGCCATCCATCTCCCAATCACCCACTCGCGGGGCAATTCCGGGTCCCACTATCGGTCCCTTTGGCGGCTTCATCTGCTTCTAGCAGCGAACTCCCGCCTGATTACGCTGTAAATACCGGGTGAGTCTTTATTATACGACATCCTTTCATACCTGATAACTTTCAATTGCTGTTGCTAACTGCTCTTCCTCCCTTTCTTTAGCGCTCAAGTCCCAGTTAGTGACCCGGAGAATGTGGAGATGGATAACCGGGAGGCGGAGAAGCCGACTGAGAACATAGACGCCGCAACTGGCAGTGATACTGAGAACAACCGGGAACAAGGCCCCTTGGGCGATCCACTTCACCAAGCCGCCGGGTCTCCCGCGTCATCCGAACCAGTGGACGAGGAGATCGAGGTTCCGGACACGAGGATGGGTTCTCCCAACCCGGATACCCAGACTGTCCGGGTCTCGACCCCAAGGGTGGGGAGAGCTCCCCCATCAGGCGACCAGGCTGCCGGCTCTTCTGGTGTCCGACCCGAGGACCTGACGTTTGCCCAGATGCTCGAAACCCTGCGCACTTTGAGGGCTAATGAAGAAAACATCTTGGAGGCTTTAATAGCAAAACACGAGGTAAACCCGACTAATATTGCTTGTGTCCTTATCTAGTCCCCAAGTTCCGAGTGAATTGATTCACAATTTGCTTGGAACTTTACGGTATAAGCCACTGATAACTTGCCCCTTTACCCGGCTAATCCTTCCTTGCATCCGTGCAGTCCTTCGTGACTCAATCTGAGAAGGAACTGGCAAAGGCCACCAAGCTCATTGAAAAGGAGGTGGCTCTGCGTGAGGAGGCCGAGGCTGAAGCCAGGAGGAGTGGGAAGATAATGAAGAAGTATAGGCGGAGGGCTCACACAGCAGAAGATGACCTAACGAGCCATTCTGTTCAAATTGCTGATACGTATCGTGCTTTGCTTGGTACGACTCTTCGTCCGGGTTGTCCTTCTGATAAATAGCCGGAGTTTCCTTACTCATGTTTCCATTTCTTTCTGCAGGTCCGGATGAAGTGATGCCGGACGAGGATGACATTGCCAGGCTGAAAACTATCAAGAGCGTTATCCGGCAGCTATGCGCCGGAACCAAATGGATCCTTCAAGAAATACGGTGGCCGAGTAAAGGGCATGGCGACCTGAAGAGAATGCTAGACGCTTGCTCCACTATCCCCGAATGGATTTGGCACTGGAAACGCTCGTCCTGCCGAGTTGGAGTAACCCGGGGGCTTGCGCTTGCCAAGGCTTACTTCCCTAAGCTCGAGCTAGCCAAGCTTATGGGCGGTTTCCCGGAATTCAAGCTTGATGGGTCCAAGTTCTCCGTGAAGGATTTCCAGGCCGTCCAGAAGGAGGTCCGTTACCCGGCCAGCGTGATTGCTGACGGCTTAGATGTCGGTTCCCTTGTTTCTGCATATGATGTTGCTGGTGAAGCGGTTAAGTCGGATCTTCCCGAGCCGTATGACATGCTGGCCCGATGGAAGGAGGAAGCTACTAAGTTGAGGGAGGAGGCTGCCAAAAAGAAGGCTGAAGCCGATTCTGCGCCCGCTACCTCCACACCAGTCATTCCTCCTCCTGTGCGAGCCGGTACTGCTGATCCGGGTGCTGCTGCTACCCCAAGTGATGGCAAGGATAAGGCAAAGATGAACGCCGCGGCCTAGAACGCCGACTGATACCGGATACTACTTCATACGCGTCAGTCTGCCGATGTGTTGTAAAAACAGCTATTTTTGGATGGTGCGCCTGTGCACCTTTGATACTATTTACCGAAGTTTGTAATGCACTGTAGGTTCTTGATACACTTTGTGCTTCTTCTGATCGTTTATATTTACCCACTTTTGAGTCAACTTGTTCTTGATATCCGACTTTCTTTACGATCCCTTTTGTGAGACTCGGTTTCCGAGTTTCATGGGTGTTGACGAGCGGACTTGCTTCTAAGTCCCCAAGTCCCCAAGACTCGGATGTTTGGTTTCTTTGAGCCTTAGCAACTAAGCAACTTTTTCTTTTTCCAAAATCCCGAATCGCCAAGACCCGAATTTCCGAGTCTGGGATATGTGGTCTTTTCGAAGAGAACGAGTTTGTTGTTTGCTAAGCCTAGACCCGGAGCCGTTTCACATAGGTAATGAAGTTATGCTTGATAAACGTTGAGTTTCCGGCTATTAGCTTTGTACTCTGCATAACTTGTGGTTTAGATGACCCTTTTGACTATCTTGTACTATAAGCCGGCTTTCGCGTGGATACCATGTTGCTACATCTATACGAAAACAGGGTCAGGCAAGTCCCATTGGGCTTCATGGCTGATTGTAATCGTAAGCGAGCAAATCATGCCACTTTTATTGCGAGTCACATCGAGCTTAAGTAAGAAAAGTCAAGAAAGTTTGGCTCCTTTGTCCGGTTATAAGATTGCAGCCGTACTCGTTTGCGAGTAATCGGCCCTTATAACTCATAGGCATCAAGACCGGGTCATTGAGTTTGCAACTGTGCTATTCAAGCAATCAGCCCCCAAGACCTATATATATGCAACGTACTGAGATTAAAGAACATGAGAATAACCACTTCTTTTCTTGATACGAGAATGTTGGGTCAGCAAGCCGCCTCATTAAAAACCCACCCAGTCCCCAAGGGTGCCCTGGATAGGAAAAGAGTGCGTCTGAAACCTGCCGCCTGTTACATCGTGCAACTCCATTTGCCAATATAGTCTATGCTAAGTATACTAGGGACGTAGCTGAGCCATGTTCATGGTCTGTCTCTTTCCTGCATAGACGAAGTGGAACGGGCGGTGTCATTAACTGTAGCCGACTCTTCCCTTGCATCTATCAGGTAATACGATCCGTTGTGCAGATTCCGGCTTATGATAAACGGCCCTTCCCATGGTGGTGATAACTTGTGTTTTCCTTCATTTGACTGTACCAGGCGTAGAACCAAGTCTCCTTCCTGGAATACCCGGGTTTTCACGCGCCGGCTATGATACCTCCGTAAATCTTGCTGATATATGGCTGATCTTTCCAGGGCTTGTTCCCTGTGTTCTTCTAACATATCTACGGCATCCCGCCGGGTATTCTCGTTCTCTACCTCGACGTAAGCTGATACTCGAGGTGAATCATGAATAATATCACTCGGCAGCACTGCTTCCGCACCATAGACCATAAAGAATGGTGTCATCTGAGTAGATCTGTTAGGTGTAGTGTTAATACCCCAGACCACGGAAGGTAGTTCTTCGACCCATGCACCCGCAGCCCTAACGCAAGGGACTCGCAGTCGTGGTTTTAGTCCACGAAGTAATTCTTGGTTTGCCCTTTCCACTTGTCCATTGGCCTGCGGATGAGCCACTGATGCTACATCAAGCCGGATTCCGTTGTTACCGCAAAACTTCTCCATTGCGCCAAGGGACATGTTGGTTCCATTGTCGGTAATTATACTGTGGGGATACCCAAACCGATAGATAATTCTTTTTAGGAACTTGACTGCTGTAACTGCTTCGCAATTAGTAACTGGCATAACCTCCACCCACTTGGTAAACTTATCAATAGCCACTAAAAGATGTGTCTTCTTGCAAGGTGACATATTAAAGGGGCCAACCATGTCCATACCCCAGACAGCGAACGGCCAAGTTAACGGGATGGTCCGTAATTCCATAGCCGGCACATGGGTTTGGCGAGCGTACCTTTGACATCCGTCACACCTTGCTACTAATCGTTCCGCATCTGCTAGAGCCGTGAGCCAGAAGAATCAGTGTCGATAAGCCTTGGCCACAAGGGATCTTGTGGATGCATGATGCCCACAATCACCTTCATGGATTTCCTTGAGAATCTGTCGGCCTTCTTCTGGTGCCACGCAGCGCAAAAAGACCCCCGCGGCGCTTCTCTTGTATAACTCCCCGTTGATGATAGAATATCCCTTTGCTCGCCGCAAAATTTTCCTTGCTAACACCTCTTGCTGTGGTAACTCGCCTCGTGATAGGTAGGCCAAAAACGGTTCTGTCCACTCGGGAATAGCACGTACAGTGGCCACGAGTCCTAAATCCGGGTCTTGATTTGCCAATTCCTCCTCTGACTCGGTTTTAACTGATGGTCGCCATAATTCGTCCAGGAAAACGTTAGGTGGAACCGGCTCTCTGCGCGAGCCGAGTCTAGCGAGGGCGTCGGCTGCCTCATTCTTTCTTCTGTCTATATGCTCCACCTCATACCCGGAAAAACATCCTGCAACCCTATCAACTTCCCTGCGGTATGCTGCCATAGTTGCGTCCTTTCTATCCCAAGTTCCTGACACCTGCTGTACCACAAGGTCCGAATCTCCGAAGCATCGTATCCTCTTAATGTTCATCTCCTTTGCTACCTTTAAGCCATGCAATAGGGCCTCATACTCGGCCACGTTGTTGGAACAGTCAAAGTGAATTTGTAGTACGTAACTCAATTTGTCTCCTTTGGGTGATGTTAGCACCACTCCAGCTCCTGATCCCTCGTACTGCTTTGATCCATCGAAGTGCATGATCCATGACTCGGAGTTTGGAACCATGGTAGTCATGCCTGTGTGTGTCCAATCATTAACGAAATCAACCAAAGCCTGAGATTTGATTGCTGACCTGGGCTCGTAGCTGATGTGATAATCCCCCATTTCTATCACCCATTTGGCTATTCTTCCGGTCGCATCCGAGTTTCTGATGATATCCGACATTGGTATTGAGCTAACCACTGTTATGGGGTGTTCCTGGAAATACGGCTTCAGTTTCCGGCTGGCCATAAAGACCCCGAAAACCACCTTTTGCCAATGCGGATAGCGCTGCTTTGCCTCTGATAATACCTCACTGACATAATAAACCGGCCTCTGGACTGGATAACCTTTCCCATCCTCTTTACGCTCCACAACCACTACTGCACTGACGGCTCGGGGGCCAGCTGCCATGTATAGCAACATAGGCTCTTTAGGACCCGGGGCCGCTAGTACTGGTGCTTCAGATAACTGCTTCTTTAGTGCCTCGAACGCCTCATCCACCTCTTGATCCCATACAAATTTGTCGGATTTCCTCAAGAGCCGGTACAAGGGTATTGCCTTTTCTCCGAGTCTTGATATAAATCGGCTCAAGGCTGCTACGCAGCCCGTGAGCTTTTGAACATGCTTCAAATTTTCCGGCTTTTTCAGACTTTGGATAGCTTTGATTTTGTCCGGATTTGCTTCAATTCCTCTCTCGGAAACGATAAAGCCAAGTAATTTCCCGGCTGGAACTCCAAATACGCACTTTTTCGGGTTAAGCTTCATCTGATACCTCCTTAAGTTCTTGAACGTCTCCTTTAGATCATCAATAAATGTTTCTGCCTTCCTGGTCTTGATAACCACATCATCCACATAAGCATGGACGTTGCGTCCAATTTGGTCCTCGAAGCACTTCTGAATACACCGTTGATAAGTTGCGCCAGCGTTCTTCAACCCAAACGTCATGGTTTTGTAACAAAAGGCCCGAAAAGGGGTTATAAACAATGTTTTCTCCCAATCCTCCCTCTTGAGTTTAATCTGATGATATCCGGAATAAGCGTCCAGAAAGCATAATAGGTCACTCCCAGCTACTGCATCTATGATCTATTCTATCCTTGGTAGTGCGAACGGATCCTTTGGGCAATACTTGTTGAGACTCGTAAAATCAATGCACATCCTCCACTCATTGGTCTTTTTCATCACTAGCACCGGATTTGCTAACCAATCCGGGTGAAATACTTCCATGATGAAGCCGGCTGTCAATAGCCGAGCAATTTCTTCACCTATAGCTTTCCTTCTTTCCTCATTCATCTTCCTCAAGCCCTGCTTCACAGGCCTGGACATGGGATCTACATGCAAACTGTGCTCTGCCAACTCTGTAGGGATACCCGGCATGTCGCTAGGTGTCCAAGCGAATACGTCCGCATTCGAACGAATAAACTCCACAAGTGCCTTCTCCTGCTCGCTGTCCAAGTTAGACCCTATAGTAAATTGCTTAGTGGGGTCACCTTCGACAAAAGCTATCATCTTGGTGTCCTGTGCTGCCTTGAATTTTGCTCTTTCGTCCTCAGTATTCGGCCTTTTCAATGCGGTTCCATCATCCGGATCTACTTGAGACCGATAATACTTGAGTTCTTCTTTTCTGCAAGCTTGCTCGGCCATTACCGAATCTCCTTCGTCGCACTCGGCCGCTATATCCCGGCTTCCATGTATGGTGATGGTCTGCTTAGGACCCGGAATCTTCAGCTGCAAATACACATAACACGGCCTGGCCATGAATTTGGCGTAAGCCGGTCTTCCAAATAGTGCGTGATAAGGACTGCGCAATTTGACCACCTCGAACGTGAGCCACTCAACTCGATAATTATCCGTTGATTCTCCGAAAGCTACCTCCAATGCGATTTTCCCCTCGGGACATGCCGAGTGACCCGGCACTACTCCATGAAAAATTGTTGAGCTTTTCTGTAGCTGGGACTCTTTGAGACCCATGCGTGAAAAAGTTTCCCAGTACAAGATATTGATGCTACTTCCACCGTCCATCAGGACCCTTTTTAACTCGTAACCATTAACCTGTGGTGCGACTACCAATGCTAAGACTCCTGGGTGCTCTATTATTTCCGGGTGATCTCTTCTGCTCCATGTTATCTCTTGTTCCGCCCATCTCAGGTATCCCGGAACAGCCGAGGAAGCCGAGTTCACAGCTTGCTTGAGTATCTTTTTGTCCCTATTAGAAGTTCATGTAGTATGCACATGATATTGTCCTTTTAAATCAGATGTACGTACCATACCGATGAAGACGCTGATCTGGCCGATCGTCACAATAGATCCAGATTCGAGGTGATCCGACTCTGGCCCCCAGCCGGAATCGTCCACCATCTTCTCCCCTTCGTGGTCGATGTAGATCTCGCCGACGACAAGATTCTCCATGTTCTTCCGAGCTTCTCCCGTGATGTAAACACCTTTGGACGCAGGCCCCACGGTGGGCGCCAACTGTCGTGGGATAATCACGGCAGACGTTACCGGGGGTAACTTATCTTGGGGCAAGACGACACAGGCGTTTGGGAGAGGGTTTAGCTCAGAGGAAAACATGATGATACTCGATCTGGCAGCCGGCAATCAAGTCGCCGAGTCTCCGATCTCAATATAATAACTCAACTCTCGTATTACACTGGATATTCGATATCAGGTGATATTGCTAAGACTTGGATCTCTCCCAACTAAACCTAGGGGTCGGTTTATAAAGCACCCGTACCCCCTGGCTTGTCCTCCAAGGCGCACCCTTAATCCTACCCGGACACCGCATACAAACCCTAACTTTCCTTATTGTAACCCACAAACCGGGTTACAGGGCCTACAAATGTGGGCCTTCCTGAAGTTTCTTTATCCTTAGCCGGATCCTGCGCAGCGTCCTTTGGGCCGGGTTACACCTTGGAGTCGGCCTACCGGATTATTATCCCTCCAT
This sequence comes from Alopecurus myosuroides, assembly GCA_028641055.1. Taxonomy (NCBI): domain Eukaryota; kingdom Viridiplantae; phylum Streptophyta; class Magnoliopsida; order Poales; family Poaceae; genus Alopecurus; species Alopecurus myosuroides. Next base: position 160,783,211 of record CM054060.1, on the reverse strand, counting down.
CAAAAATACTTTGTCCCAACGGTACAGTGAGGTTGTCAATCTCACCGGTCTTGCTGAAAACAAAGACTAGACGTATAGTGTGGAAAATAATGTATGCTTGCAGTAAGTAAAGAAAGCAGGAAATTGTGGTGGTTTGTTTAACAATATAGGAAAATGGACCGGGGTTCATAGGTTCACTAGTGGTGTCTCTCCATAAAAGATAGCATACTGGGTGAACAAATTACAACTGGGCAATTGACAAATAAAGGTTGCACCGTAGTGCACATTCATGACATGATGACTACTATGATATTTAGTGCGGGCATTACAACAATATACATAGACCGTAATCCAACTGCATCTATGACTAATAATCCACCCTCAGGTTATCATCCGAACCCCCTTAGGTATTAAGTTGCAAGCAACAGATAACTGCATTAAACAAAGTGTGTAATGTAAGCAATGATTGTACATGCGGGCACTCTCACCGCTGTTTTCTCCCTAATGGCAACATCACATCCTCCCCCTTCACGTTTATGTCACTCGAGAAAGGCAAAAAGGAGGCATGAACCCACTATCGAGCATAAATACTCCCTCTTGGAGTCACTAGCAACTACTTGTCCAGAGAAACCACTAGCAACGAAAAGCATGCAAGATCACAAATAACATATGCAGTAAAGACTATAATCAACTTGGCATAAGTTCAATATTCATCGGATCCCAGCAAACACAGCACATAGAGTTACATAGGATCAATATCGATCATGTTAGGCAGCTCACGAGATCTAAACATGGAGGCATAAGAGGAGGAGACAAACATCTAGCTACTTCTATGGACCCGTAGTCCAAGGATGAACTACTCACGCATCACTCCGGAGGCAGGCATGGTGATGGAGAGGCCTCCGGTGAGGATTTCCTCTCCGGCAGGGTACCGGAGACAGCTTCAGAACCCCCCTGATCTAGGGTTGACGGTGACGGCGGCTGCGGAACTTTTCGGGGATATTTTATCAGGTGTTTAGGGTTTTCCATCCGGGGGAATAAATAGGCGAAAGGGCAGAGGCGATGGAGCCCTGGGGGGCCGCACACCACCCCCTGGCGCGGCCAAGGGGGGCACGCCACCCCATGGTGTGGGCCCCCTTATGCCCCTCTTCGTCTCCTCTTCGGTCTTCTGGATGCTTCCAGGGAAAATAGGCACTTCGGGCTTTGTGGGGTCCAATTCCGAGAATATTTCCAGAACAACTTTTCTGAAACCAAAAACAGCAAAAAACAGGGAACTGGCACTTGGCATCTTGTTAATAGGCTAGTCCCAGAAAACGTGTAAAAATGACATAAAGAAGGGAGAAAACATGTAGCAATTGGCATTATATTATCATGGAGCATCAGAAATTATAGATACGTTGGAGACGTATCAAGCATCCCCAAGCTTAGTTCCTACTCGTCCTCAAGTAGGTAAACGATAAAACAATAATTTTTGAGGTGACATGCTACTAACATAATCTTGATCATAAAAATGTAAAGGCATATGCAAGCTGAGATCATAGAACTTTAAACACAAACATGATAAATAGAACTCTAATAATAAAGCAAAGCAATCACTTTTCATCATGAAGAGTATCTCAAACAAAGGATCATGAGAAATAATGCAAAAACATAAACATATGTATAAGGTATAGAGAAAGCATGGCAAAGTGATATTTCGCTAGTCCTTAAGAGTGGGGCAAAACATAAATGACAGGACACCTTCAAAGTTCATGAGGAAGACTTGAGAAAATAATTTAAGAACAAATGATATCACATCATGAAGTAATTATTGATGTTTATGGGACAGTGCACATAGAACTAAGAATGGCAAAAATGCTCTCTCACATGTGCATAAAGTTAGAAGATGGAGACTCAACATAAAAGTAAAAGAAAGGCCCTTCGTGGAGGGAAGCAGGGATCACTCGTGTGCTAGAGTTTTTATTTTATTAAACAGAGGTATTAAAAGTTTGACACTCCTCCCATCCATCTTTCACAAACCATGGCTAACTGAATTCTCTGGTGCCTGCCAACAATCACATACCGTGGAGGAGTGTCTATATTTTGGGAGATGTATGCTAATGTCAATGAATGGTAAACAGAAAATACAGTACGTCACAAGCCAACTGGATTCACAAGAGCGGATCCCATGTGAAGGATGCATCTGGGTAGAAGGTCATCCCTCTTTCTCTTTTGTTTACACAATTATGCTTTGACTGATAAATCAGGGGCAAAAATAGTGAAGAGATTTTTTGTGTATTAGTTTGGGGCTGGGAACCCCGCCGCCGGATCTTCTATCATTTGGATAAGTGAAGAAAATTTGTTGTTATTAATTTGGGGATGGGCACCCTACTGCCAGCTCTTCTATCAATTGGATAAGCGTATGAAGCCACTAGTCCAGGGTGTGAAATCCAATCAACAAGTGAGATAAAGATTCTCTATTGACGTCCTCATGAGCAAAAACAGGAACATGAAGCAGGAGTAATTTTGAAAGTTTTAAAGGTAACACATGAGAAATTTACTTGGAGTGGTAGTTAAATACCACATGTAGGTAGGTATGGTGGACACAATGGGAAAAACTTTGGTTTAAGGGATTTGGATGCACGAGTAGATCTCATACTCAGTACAGGTGGAGGCTAGCAAAAGACTGGGAGCGACAAATCAAGAGAGCATAAGAGCCATAATCATGCATAGCGACATAAACATCATTAATTAAAGCATAAGCGGTATCATAGTTCAAAAACTAAGTGGTCATGGAGTCTATTCGTGACTGGTTCATAGTCATAAATATGGTGTGAGCATGCGTCAAGTCAACCAAATAAAACATTCGAAAGAGAATACCAAAAATGTATGCTTCCTTATGACAAGAACAACTCATGAATATTTCAATGACATATTAAACACTCTCAGCTATTTGAGGCTATTCATGCTACTCAACATCACAAGGCTTTAGAACTAAAATAGCATTTAGCATGGCATGAAAAAGTTCTAACAACAGTCTATACAAGCTTCTACATGCACCAATATAAATTCTACTTTAAACAGCAGTTTCTTTCTCCCAACAAGCACCATACACAATATGTTTTAACAAAAACTCTCTAAATGCTATAGAAAGAAAACATGAGATTACTCACATAACACTACTAAAACTAACAGCTCTAATAAGACATGCATGCAAAACAACAGCTAAATAAATGCAGCAGCCAGACAAAGATTAAGAATACAAAGTATTCCCATGAAAAAGCGGAGCGTGTCACTCTTCAATAAAAGAAATGCTGGGGTCCAACCAAGTTTATTGAAAAGGTAAAAACAAACTGAAAGCAAAAAACAAAAACAAACTGAAAACAAAAAATAAAATACGCTCCAAGTAAAGCACATAAGATGTGACCGAATAAAAATATAGTTTCACTAGAAGTGACCTGATAATTTGTCGATGAAGAAGGGGATGCCTTGGGCATCCCCAAGCTTAGACGCTGGAGTCTTGTTGGAATTTTCTGGGATGTACCACCGGGGCATCCCCAAGCTTAGGCTCTTCACTCTTCTTGATCACATCATATCATCCTCTTCTCTTGACCCTTGAAAACTTCCTTCACAACAAACTTCTCACAATCTTCATTAGCAACGTTAGTGCAATCAAAATAACAAAATTCACATGCTTCAGTTTCAACATATGTCTAACACTCAAAAACACATTAGCTACTATCGCAACTTCTCTTAAAACTCTTTTTCTCAAAAGAACACCAAAAGAAAGCGATTAAGATGCAAATGCAATTATTTGCAGAAATCTGTCAAAACAGGACATCGGGTAAAGATGATTTTTTTTTTGGAAAATCTTCTGTTGATCAAATCAAAAAGTGTTCAACTAAGAAAATTTGATTATATATCCCAGGATTACGCACAAAAAACTCAGGTCATTTTGAATTTTCTATGATTTTATACGGAATAAACAGTGGACAGCAGAAATCTGTTTCCTGCGCAGAAATCCGAAATATAGCCTCAACTTTCCACTAGAGGCTTTACTTGGCTCAACAAAAACTCAAAAGAAAATATACAGCGGGGTTGCTAAGGAAATAGACAACAACCAGGTGCAAAGCACATAAAAGAAAACAAAGGAAAACGGGTTGAAAACAGCGAAATAAAACGGGTTGTCTCCCGGTAGCGCTTTTCTTTAACGCCTTTCAGCTAGGCATATAAAGCAACTCAAGTATTTTCAAGTAAAGAACCATCAACATCATAACTTTCTCTAATAATAGAATCAAAAGGTATCTTCATCCTCTTTCTAGGAAAGTTTTCCATACCTTTCTTGAGTGGGAATTGATATTTAACACTCCCCTCTTTCATATCCATAACAACACCAACAGTTCTAAGAAAAGGTCTTCCCAAAACAATAGGACAAGAAGCATTGCATTCGCTGTTCATAAAAACAAAATCAACAGGGACAAGGTTATTGTTAACATAATAAGAACATCATCAATTATACCAAGAGGTTTCTTCTTAGCATTATCAGCAAGATGAACATCCAAATAACAGTGTTCCAATGGTGGTAGATCAAGCATATCATAAAGCTTTTGAGGCATAACAGAGATACTAGCACCAAGATCACACAAAGCATTGCAATCAAAATCATTTACTTTTATCTTATTATAGGCTCCCAACCATCATCTAATTTCCTAGGGATAGATGTCTCAAGTATCAGCTTTTCTTCCCTAACTTTCATGAGAGCATTGGTAATATGTTTAGTAAAGGCCATATTCATGGCACTAGCAATGGTACTTCTAGCAATCTTTTGTAGGAACATAATAACTTCAGATATATTACAATCATCAAAATCAATATTATTATCATCAAAAGTAATGGGACCATTCTCTCCGACATCTCTAAAAATTCCAACACTTATATCAGAAGCAATTTCAGCAGTTTGAGGCAATTTAGCACGTTTCACCGAAGGGGTGGAGTCTTTGTTAACACCTGTTGGGACGCGTAGAGATAAACGAAAAAATTCCTACGCGGTACTTCCAAGATCTAGCCGAGGTAGAAGGCCATGATGATTACCACTAGACGCGCGGCTGCGGATTATCGATGAAGCGCGTCGGGGCAGTGCAGTCCACGATCCGATCCAGCCGAACGTCGAAGTGCTGAACGTACAGCACCTCTGCCGGTATCCACACGTACGAGGAGGAGCTCCGACGGCGGACTGCTAGGTCTGGTGCGACGGCTGGACTGAGTGGGGCTAGGGTTCCCAACGCATGGGAGTGGACTAACGTGCCCGCTGGGCAACCTGTGCCCCTCTTTATATAGCGAATGGTAATGGGCTTCACAACACTTGTGGCCCATTCCCTCTGTGAGTCCGACTCACAAACTCAGTCCATTTCCGGCTCGGGTCCAACCCGACCAATACATTTGCTCCCGCTCTTAAGTGTGCGACCCTGCAGGCTCATGGCGACTTGGACACGATTGGAGTCCAACTCCCAATCGATCAATCGGTAGCGGCTCCTAGCAGAACGTGCCGACTCCCAAGTCCCATTGAGTCATGACGACATACCTTCCAATGTGATTTACATCTTAGTCCCTTTTGCCTCACGATATACCTTGTCGAACTATAGGAGATTTATTGTCATCCCTTAAATAGCTCGACTCTCTTCTCGATCCGTGATATGTGACTCATCTGACTAACTCTTAGTCAACAGACACAGTTAACACTTAACTGAGTCGCGCATGGCCATGCTTCATGAATCATATCACTCGAGAGGGCCCAGAGAATATCTCTCCATTCGGACGGGCAAAATCCCATCTTGATTATCCACATCACGCAGCTTGCTTCTCATTCGACCCGAACTCTGCCTTTATAGTTGCCTTGTCACAGAACAACGTTTGATAGAACCTAAGTCGGTGATCCACAACTTGGATTGTGCGACAACCTCAGGTCTAAGGATTACATTGATTGAGACATGCAAATGACGACTTGCTCGTTGCATCTCAATGTGGGTCAGCCCGACTTGCTAAACTCTTTAGCCAAATCCGTGAGCGTTGGAATGGCATCACCATGCCCATGACAAGTGGAACCGAGTCATCAGCCAACTCTCACATTAGTCTAGGGTGTGTGTCCAGCACAACCTTAATGACCAAGGAAAATTTAGTATGAACAACATGAAAACATAGTTCCACAATCGAATCACATATTCAATGATATATATCAGATGTTCAACACAAGGACAACTTAATAACTTTATGAATACAGTGGGAATTACATCATACATGATTGCCTCTAGGGCATATTCCCAACAGTCTCCCACTTGCACTAGAGTCAATCAACCTAGCATCATATGCCTAGGCATCTAATGCCCATACCTCTCGTGTGCGCCTCATGCTTAGGCTGTGGTAGCGCCTTTGTCAACGGATCTGCAATGTTTGCATCCGTGTGTACTTTGCATAACTTGATATCACCTTGTTCGACAAACTGGCGAATGAGGTGGTACCGCATGAGTATATGTTTGTTCTTTTGGTGTTGTCTAGGTTCCTTGGCTTGTGCGATAGCACCATTGTTGTCACAATATACGTCCAAAGGATTGGATGCGCCCTGAACCACACCAAGATCTATCAGGAGGTTCCTGATCCAAACAGCTTCCTTTGCCGCCTCTGAGGCAGCAATATACTCAGCCTCTGTTGTAGATGCAGACACCGTATCTTGATTGGAACTCTTCCAGCTCACAGCCCATCCGTTCATCATGAATACGTATCCAGATTGCGAACGAGAATCATCTGAGTCGGTGAGATAACTTGCATCGGTGTAACCCTTTACACTGAATTCCTCATCACCTCCATAAACTAGGAACATTTCCTTAGTGTTTCTCAAGTACTTAAGGATGTTTTTAACCGCTACCCAGTGGGCTTCGCCAGGGTCAGCCTGGTATCTGCTCGTAACACTTAGAGAATAGGAAACATCTGGCCTAGTACAAATCATGGCATACATGATGGATCCGATTGCCGAAGCATACGGGGTCACACTCATCCGACTTCGCTCATCAGTCGTCGAAGGACACTGAGTCTTGCTAAGTTTTATGCCATGGGACATCGGTAAGAATCCCTTCTTGGACTCTTCCATTTTGAATTTCTTCAAAACTTTGTCCAGATATGTACTCTGACTCAATCCAATGAGCCGCCTTGATCTATCTCTATAAATCCTGATTCCTAATATGTAAGTCGCCTCACCCAAATCCTTCATTGAGAAACTCCTTTCTAATGACTCTTTGGTTTCTTGCAACATCATGACATCATTTCCAATCAGCAATATGTCATCCACATATAAGATTATAAAGTTTACTTTGCTCCCACTAAACTTCTTGTATAAAAAATAATCATGATCGCTCTTGATGAAGCCAAACGATTTGACTACCTCATCAAAGCGAATGTTCCAACTCCGAGATGCTTGCTTCAACCCATAAATGGATTTTTAAAGTTTGCATACCTTGTCAGCGTTAGCTGGATCGACAAAATCTTCGGGTTGTATCATATACACGTCCTCAGTTAAATTTCCATTAAGGAAAGCCGTCTTGACATCCATCTGCCATATCTCATAGTCGAAATAGGCTGCTATGGCTAACATGATCCGAATTGATTTAAGCATCGCTACAGGCGAGAATGTCTCGTCGTAGTCAACTCCTTGAACCTGTCGGAACCCCTTCGCAACAAGTGGTGCTTTATAGACGGAAATATTTCCATCCATATCAATTTTCTTCTTAAAGACCCATTTGCACTCGACGGGTCTTGCACCGCCAGGCAGATCAACCAAATTCCAAACTTGGTTTTCATCCATGGACTTTAACTCGGATCTCATGGCTCCAAGCCATGACTCGGAATCAGATCCCACCATCGCTTCCGAATAAGTTGCCGGCTCATTGCTGTCTAACAGTAAAACATCTCGAGCACTCTGTAATCTGGCAGATCTCCGAGGTTCAGGTGCTATAACCGGTGTAGGTACCACGACCGGCTCAGCCTCCAAGGCCATTGCTGACTCGCCCCTAGCTGGTTCCTCTCGAATTTCTTCGAGTTGCACCGTGCTCCCACTGACTTCCCGACTGAGAAACTCTTTCTCAAGGAAGACACCATTCCGAGCGACAAACACTTTGCCCTCTTCCCGGTTGTAGAAGTAGTACCCCAAGGTTTCCCTCGGATACCCCCACGAAAATACACTTATCCGACTTGGGCGTGAGCTTGTCCGACTGAAGTCGCTTGACAAATGCCTCACAACCCCAAATCTTAAGAAAAGACAAACTTGGCTTTTTGCCCGTCCACATCTCATGTGGTGTCTTCTCTACTGACTTTGATGGTACTCTGTTTAGTGTGAAAGCTGCAGTTTTTAGACAATAACCCCAAAATGATAAAGGTAGATCTATCCGACTCATCATTGATCGTACCATGTCCAACAGGGTCTGATTTCTCCGTTCCGATACACCGTTTCTCTGCGGTGTACCCGGCGGAGTGAGTTGAGGAATTATTCCACAACTCTTTAGATGGTCATCAAACTCATGTATCATGTACTCGCCTCCACGGTCTGACCGTAGAAACTTTATTTTCTTGCCGAGTTGATTTTGTACCTCACTCTGGAATTCCTTGAACTTTTCAAAGGCTTCCGACTTGTGTTTCATTAAATAGATATATCCATACCTACTCAAATCATCAGTGAAGGTAATGAAGTAGTCATAACCACCTCTGGCTGTCGTGCTCATTGGACCACATACATCACTCTGTATTAGTTCCAACAAGTCGGACGCCCTTTCACAACTCCTTGCAAAAGGTGTCTTGGTCATTTTGCCTAGTAGGCATGATTCGCATGTCTCGAATGACTCTAATCGAACGAAGTTAGAAGTCCATCATCATGGAGCTTCTTCATGCGCTTCCAACTTATATGACCAAGCCGACAATGCCAAAAGTAAGTCATATTCAGATTATTTGGTTTCAAACTTTTAACATTTATGTTATAGACCGATTCACTATCAAGATTCAAAATAAATAACCCGTTCTGAACGGGTGCAAAGCCATGAAGCATATCTTTGAAATATAAAGAACAACCATTATTCTTAATATTCGACTCATAACCTTGTCTCATCAAACATGAGGCGGAAATAATGTTTCGACTAAGCACTGGAACATAATAACAATTATTTAATTCCATTAAAAATCCTGAAGGTAAATGAAGTTGCATCGTGCCGACTTCCAACGCAGCGACTCTCGCCTTGTTGCCGACCCGAATATCAACCTTTCCTCTTGCCACGCTCCTAGTTCTTACCAGTCCCTGCAACGAGTTGCATATGTGAATAACTGATCCGGTATCATATACCCAAGAACTATTAGGCGCATCAGCAAGATAAATGTCTATAACATTGCATATAAGTGTACCAGAGTTGGAAGTCATACCTCCACTCTTGGCTCTGTCAGCCAAATACTTGGTGCAGTTCCTCTTCCAGTGGCCATCCTGCTTGCAATAGAAGCAATTGGCTCCGGCTGTAGGAGAAGGCTTAGTCTTTGAGGAAGCACTCTGGACAGGGCCATGGGCGCTACCTCCTGACTTATCCTTCTTCTTCTTAGTCCAAGAACTCTTCTTGAACTTAGCCTTATTCTGCACCATCAACACTTGACTGGCGCCTTTCTTGATATCAGCCTCTGCCATTTTGAGCATCCCATGTAATTCAGTGATACTCTTATCCATACCATGCATATGGTAGTTCGAGATGAACGAACCATACGCACTAGGAAGAGAGTTCAGAATTATATCAGTAGCGAACTCTTCGTTAATTGGGACGCCCAGCCGATCCAGAGACTGAATGTAACCAATCATCTTGATTACATGCGGACTCAGTGGATCGCCATCTTTCAGCTTACAGCCCAGCAAAGCTTGAGAGACTTGATACCTCTCGGTCTTTGCCTGAGCCTGGAACATATTTTTGAGGCTTTCGATCATATCGTAGGCCTCAACATTCTCGAACTGCTGCTGCAAGTCCGGTTCCATGTGTGCAAGCATAAGACAGCTAATTTCCATAGACTCATCTCTAGTCTTACGGTAGGCATTCATGACAGCGACAGTCGCATCGTCATCTGGCTCTTCCGGAAGTGGAGTTTCTAGAACATGTTCTTTCTTGTCATGCTTGAGGACTATCCTCAGATTACGGTACCAGTTGGTGAAATTAGTTCCATTAAGCTTATCTTTCTCTAGGATTGACCTCAACGCAAAAGTGGACAACTGAGGAAGGTTGCTAGGTGCCATTGATCTACAACAGAAAATATGCAAAAACACTTAAGACGTGTATTCATAAAAGAGCAGGCATATTAAACGTTTTAATACTTATGCTCCCACTAGAACCAACACCCCTCCGATGGTTGCTAAGTGATTCAAGATCCTAAATAAGCAAGCCGACTAGTGAGCTTTAGCATCACCGCTAGCCATCAAGTGATCTAGGTAGGCAACACCTTGCCAATTGTATCCAATACGACTCCTGTTAGTTGGGTGGCATCACATGCCCCGGCTCCCAACCTACCTCACCCCGAGCCCCACAACCATTGTGATGGACTCGTCTAGATTACCAAGTGCTTCTGCTTGTAAGAGTCCGACTCAAACACACCTAACCGGAAAGAATTGGTAGCACCTCAATTTTATGAGCCCACTACCAAGAATGTCCGACTTGTGATGGTGCAGCACTGGCGGGGCGACCGACTAGACCTTCTTTGAGGGATTAAAATCTACCAACTATCTAAATAGAGGTAAATAGAGACATAACAATAACACAAATAAAGCAATTATAATGTGAAATGGTATGGCTCTCTTCATGGTGATCTCCATCTCCACGAAGCTTGTAAGTCGACTCGTGCCAACTCTTGTCACGTGCTATCTTACTCCATGTAGCCGACTTGTACATCGACTTGCATGCCTTCCGGGTTCTCCAACAAGCTACATTAGCTAGTAAATGAAAATTTACATAGAGAATCCGACACGCAGGCCAGTATACAATAAAATGACAGCACCTAGGCTCCAGCCGGCTGACAAAAAACATGATACGCAGATCATGTATGGATTACACACATCACATGCACATAAGCCATACCATTCACAACTTTCTGCAAAAACAAGTTATGTATAGACGCGATATCTACCGACGTTGTGAAACTCGTAACTACATCTAAGGCGCTACGACAGGGCGAAGCCGGCGGTCAAACTCTTTGATCTTCGATCACCGCGACTGGATTTATGTGTCACGGTATACCCCGATGGCGGAAACCGACTGGTAGGGGTAAGTTGTTCCACGACCTTAGTAGTATGATCACGGAAACCAGATCATCCATTAACCCCGAGTACGATTGATCAAATCAACCTTGTACAAAACCGATCTATCTCATAGACCGACCACCAAAACATCAATTAGATCACATCTAACGCTAACTGCATATCACATATGTACGGATCTCGGGCCTAATACCAGAAGCTACCGCTCTGATACCATTGTTGGGACGCGTAGAGATAAACGAAAAAATTCCTACGCGGTACTTCCAAGATCTAGCCGAGGTAGAAGGCCACGATGATTACCACTAGACGCGCGGTTGCGGATTATCGATGAAGCGCGTCGGGGCAGTGCAGTCCACGATCCAATCCAGCCGAACGTCGAAGTGCTGAACGTACAGCACCTCTGCCGGTATCCACACGTACGAGGAGGATCTCCGACGGCAGACTGCTAGTTCTGGTGCGACGGCTGGACTGAGTGGGGCTAGGGTTCCCAACGCATGGGACTGGACTAACGTGCCCGCTGGGCAACCTGCGCCCCTATTTATTGTAACACCCGGGGGATTTTCCCCCAAAGTAGAATTGTTTGCTCTCCTTTTGCATGGCATTGCATCATGACATTGCACTTGGTTTCAAAACCAATTAAAATTTTCGAAACACTTTCAAAAATTCAAACAATGCACATCTGTTTTCAAATCAAATTGTTTTCAATACACTTGAAGTGTAAACATAATATTTGTTGGGTTAAATAACACACCTCTTACTAAAACCCCAATTTGAATTTCAAATTCAAATTTAAACAGTAATAAAAAACTTTTGAATTTTGGAAATCCATTTGTCATGCAACTGGGCATTTACAATGCTTAATCAATAGAAATTAAATTCATGAATTTTGAAACTCAAAAACTCTTTCAAATTCTTTCCTTTGCTTTATCTACAAAAAAAATAACAGAGCTGGGGGCGGCAGGCCAGCCGAAAAAGGGCCAGCCCACCTGCAACCCCACTCGATCCAGCCCAGCAGCCCAACCCCCCCTTCTTCTTCGTACGGACAGACAGGAGGGGGATGTCGCTGTCCTCCTGGTCCCCTCTCCCTCCACCTGCTCCCCTCCTCCATAAAGCACTCCTCCCCCCTCCTCGAACCCTAGATCTTCCCTTCTCCCTCTCCCTCCTCCAGCCGCCGCCTTCTTCTTCCTCCTCTATCCCCAATTTCTTTTCTGAAACTTTCTGAACCGGTGCACCACTGAGCCATGGCGGAACTTGGCGGCCCCTGCACCCTCGCTGTGGTTGTGGTCGAGTCGTGGTTGCTGCAGGAATGGAAACAGGGCAGTGACGCGTTTGCCCTCGTTTCCTCGAGGAGTCTTGGGAGGCGCCATGGTCCTCGCGGCATCGACGTCTGTTCCTTGTCGCGCGGGCGTTTCTTGCGGCAGCTGCCGATCGTCTCCTCCGTCATCGCGTCAACGACCACGCGAGAAGCCCCCCCCCCCGTGAGCTCTCCACCTCGGGCTACCCTCTCTCTGTCCCCCTCCTTGCTCTGGGTGCCCGCCATCGAGCGGCACCACCATCGACGCGGCCAAGCTCGTCGTGGTCGTCTGCCTGTCTGTCGAGGTTCAGTTTGGTTCAGTTAAAACGCGTTGTGTTGCCTCTTATTCTGTCGAACATGTATCCTATCACAAGACGCAGCAGTAGCCCAGTGGCTATGCACCCACCTCCACACCCCTCAGACGCGGGTTCGAGCCCCCGGGGAGGCAAAGCCTCCCCCTTTTTCTTCCTTTTCCGCGCGCAGGGACAGGGCCCACCTGTCGGTGACCCTGGACGCCCAGTCAGCCTCCACACCCTCCACCTCTGCGCCAAGCCGGCCTGGCCCCACTGGTCAGCCCCTCTGGGTACGGTACAGGGAGTGGATCTGGATCTGAAACCCAGATCTAGTTTTTCTTCCTCTCAACAAGGTCCCTAAAAATTGCAGAACAGTCCCTGAAATTCAAATGCACCTAATAAATTCATTTAAACTCCAATTTCAACATGTAAAATATGTTTTCCATGCAAAATTGAACAAGCTTTCCAACTATAAACTTTGTTTCCTGTTTTGAATAATTAAACTTGGTTAAATAATTTAAATCTTGTTTAATTCATTTAAAATTGCTAAATTAATAACTTGGTCAAACTAAATTCTTTTTGAACATATAACATATGTTTTCCATCCCATTTTTCATGAACTTTGCAAATATCAACTTTGTTATCTGTTTTAAATAAGTTAAATTGCTGAAAACAACTAATTATTTATTTAATGCATTTAAAATTGCTAATTTGATAACTTGCTCATTTTAAATCCAAATTCAACAAATGAAATATGTATTCCATCTAAAATTGTGTGTTCTTTCCAAATATAAATTTGGTTATCTGTTTTGAACATTTAAAATTGGTGAAAACAACAAATGTTTGTTTAAATCATTTAAAATGCCAAAGTTCATAACTTAATAAATAAAATTCCAAACTTGGTAAACAACATTTCAAACTGAAGCTATTGTTGTTTTCTTATTGTTTTCATCATCCATGCATCATTCTAATCAACCTTCACATGATGGTTATTTGTAGATCATTTAATTCAACATTAATTCATGGTCTTTTCCATATGCAATCCAAATTGCATATGGGCCCATTTAAATATGTTTACCATGTCAACTAGTTTATCTTTGATGCATCCTTAAACTTGTCATGCATCCATATCTTGATCATGCTGGATCTTTTGCCGTAGTAGTAATTGTTGCATCCGGTGTTTGTTCTAGTTCGTTGCTTCTTCGCAGATAGGACGTTGAGATGATGTGAGCAACGACAAGTTCTGCGGATGTACCTCTACTTGCTGGTTTCCAGGCAAGTATACTCACTTGCTACCTATGGCTTCCTTTCATCACTTGTTACCGATTTTTTCCGTTATCTTTATGCTAGCCTTATGATTCGATGCTTGTGTCTCGATCCTATCATATGTTTACCTTGCAGCCATGATATAGCCTTCCTTCCACTTCCTATTAACTGTTGTTTGTTTACCTTGTTGGCCCTCGTGTCGTAGTTGCATGCTTAGTGTTGTTTGCGCTCAAGTCTTGTTGTCCGTCTTATCACCTGTTTAGTTTGATAGTTGGGTTTCAATTTAATCAACAACATGTTAATGTTTTGGGTAATAATAATTTGATGATAAGGCACCGGCAGGAGGCCCGGCGAGGTTTTGAGGCCTGCTAGTGTCGACCTTAATTAGGAAAAGGGTCTTGTCCTCCGATCCATGATGAGCGCACTAACCGCATGTGGGAAGCGAGTATGGGCGCCCCCCGCAATTCTGATTCGATTCGCATCTCGTCCAAATCGCCACACTTAGTTCGGGCTTTCCATTTGATGCATGCATATGCAGGTGCGAGCCCTTGGCGCCAGGGTGGAACTTTTGTAGTCGGCATTTAGGGCGGCGTGGTCTTCTAGTGCTATGAGGGTCCCCCTTTTCTTCGTGGGGGCTCGATTAGCCGCGCACGCACAGCACGTGGTTCTTTGGGCTTGATGCGAAGAAGAGTTGGGTTGTGTTGAGTGCCTCGCTTGGTGGAAGGGCCTTTCCATCTGGCGGGTCATTCTTACGTGTACGGCCCAAATTGGTGTATCCCTGCAGGGTTAAATCTTCTCGAGAAGCCGTGTTGTCCGCGGTTATGGATGACTTGGTGAAAGTGCTGGCTAACAAGTACTCAGACAACTTACACTTAACGATGATAACTTGACTAACACAATGGCGACACCCACCTCCCCCACCTCCCACCTCTCTTCCCATGGCGATGCTGACCGGATCTAGTCGGCATGGAGGCCCTCCTTCACTGGGATTTCTCCCCGGGATTGGCCGTGGAAACACAGGTTCGTCGTAGGTTTGGTTCATCTGTCACCTTCTCCCCCTCTTCCGGCCTTAAGGAGTTCTACTTGGTGGTATCCTTTTCCTCGGCCTCCTTCAAACTCACTGATGAGTCCGTGGGTTTAGCCCTTCAATCATGTATTGGGGGTTTTCACAAGGATTTCAGAGTTTTCCAACTCTCTGATGCTCGCTTCAGATTCTCGGTGGCATCCAATAAAGTTGGACATTTTATTTATCATCTCCGGGATCGTATTTGGCCGGACTTTATTTGCCATTTCACTCTGTTTAGGGGCTCTGACCCGAAGCTTACTGGTTTTGTTCACAATATTCATCGTTCTTGGGCTTCTAATGTTGAGATTAAGGAGATATCCCAACGTTCTCCTCTTCGGGTTAATCATCAGCTGCACATTCTTGAAGCCAGTGCACGTCGGGATCCATCTGCTGCTGCTGAACTGGCCAAATTTGGTTTCTTTCGTGATTCTGAGGCGTTTACTAGTTCTGATCCGATCAGTCAGCCGAGGTATTCTTCACCTTTACATGTTCCCGTGCATGATCAGACACCACCGGAGGACACGCCGGCTATGCCCGGCGCTGTTAATGTTATTTATTTTGGTAAGTTCATTACACCTATTTCCACGGGTGGACATTTTGGGAAAGGATGTTTCTATTCCCCTATATTTCGCCAGGAGATTGGCAAGGACTTACCATCCTCTACGCTCGAGAATATTGAAGATCTCAGGGTGGCTGGTTATTCCAGACAGGAGATTAAAGAGGCGCTATCTATTCCTTTTATCCCGCCTCGTCCACTGGTATTTGAAATTTTGGGTCGTTGCTCCCGTTGTGGCCTTATGGATCATCTTCGGCCCAACTTCCCAGGTATATGCAGACATTGTCAGGTTCTAGGGTTTAAATGTGTTGACTGCGATTCTTCGGAACCTTTTTCTGATAATACCAATGCTGGACCGTCTGGTGCATCGGGCCCATCTTATATTGCTAGCCCATTGGATCCCCTACGAGATATTTCTGCCACTGGGCCGCTTCCTTGTTGCTTTCGTTGCCTGGAGTTAGGCCATATTAGGAAAGATTGTAACAATGATATCAAATGCCTTGATTGCTTTGGGTGGGGCCACATTGCCAGACAGTGTCCGATTAAGGTATATTGCAGATTTTGTCACGCTGGTGATCATTTTATTATGGAATGCCCGAAGATTATCTGTCGGCGTTGCAAATTAAAGGGTCATCAATCTTCTGCCTGTCGTCAACGGATTTTATGGGTACCTAAAGGAAGTGCATCTCCTAATTTGGTAACTGGGGCGGTGGACGATTCACATTCTGGGCCCACTCTGCCTTTGACTACACCTGACCGGGTTGGAGAACTGGAACGTCTAGCTACTCCTCTCGGCACCTCCGCTTCCCACCTTGTGCAGAGCACAGCAATGGCGAACTTCCCTGTTCGGCCTTTTGATTTCGTCTCGGACTACTCCAACATAGATCCTGGGCCAGACAACCGTCTCCAACGCTCCCGATTGGTGGTCGGTGATCCCCCCCGCACCAACGAAGACTCCGCCATTGTTCTGGTAAATCCCCCTGTCTCGGACAATCTCCGTCGCACTGTTCTGGATCAAATCGTCGCCTCGGTCAATGAGGATTATGATAATATCATCTCTGAGGCGGAGATTTCCATTCTTGGGGTGGGGCTCATTCGATTTACCTCAGCTGAAATCCGTGACATGATGGTTAGGGATAGCCCGCACCCCTTTGATGTTTTTGATGAGGAGTCCACTCTTACTTTCATACGGCACGATGAGGGACTGAATATGCGACGACCAGTTTTCAATTTGGATGCATGGATCCTCTTTTTGGCTTTTCCCACGGATTACTTGACTGATTACTACATCAACAAAGCAGTGTCGCTCTTTGGGAGGCTTATTCTCTGGCATCGCCCGGAGGCGAGCAGGTCCAGGGTCCTTATGCGCGTCCAGCTGCGATCTGCTCAAGAGGTTCCTCGCAGCATCATTGTCACTAGGGTCTCTTCCCTCCCTGGACATGGAATTTCATGGACGGTGCCAGTTTACATGCTCAATAGCCGTCAGAATCTGGCAGGATTGATTGATACTGAAGAACCCCCTCCACCGATGAATGCATCGCCACACCCCTATGAGCTCCCGTACCTGACCGTTATGCAGCAATATCATCTGGATGTCCAGAGATTCCATGAGCAGCAGGCTGAAGCTAACTGGCAAGGTGCTGGTTTGGAACCGGAAGAGCGACAAGAGGGATGGGGTCGCTGGCCTGCAGTACCTGAAATTTATCTGGGCGTGGATATGAGGCGGTACTTGGGATACGATGGCCCTTCTCTGTTGGATGGTGTGGCCAATTCAGACATTTCTGATGACGCCATGGATGCATGGAATGATCATGTGGAGGAGGTGGAACGCGCAGCTATGGATGTCATTCTGGGACACCCACCTGGAGGACTGCACTTCAGTCGTGCTGGTGGGAGGCTATCTGATCTGGAGGTGCAGGCTGGAACTGAATATTGGGCTTTCTTCGGCTGGCTCATGCGTCAGGTCTATACACGCACTATTCTCCCATGTGCTCCTGTGGAGGATGGGCTCTGCTTGGGACATCTGGTCAATGCGATCATCACTGCCGGTACGCAGCATATGTGGGCTTGTTTTATCAGTGCTGCAACTCCCGTTGACATCGTACCGCCATCTATCATTCGTTCTGCACTTCATCTGCCCCAATTCCCTACTGTTACTGCTACTTGGATCTCTTTGGAGCTCTCCCCTGTGTTGCGAGACTATCTATCTGCGGCATTTGGGGAGATCGCGGGCAGTGAGCTACCTGACACTATGGAGATGATTCGTGCGGAACTGGGTTTTGTACCTGAGTCGTCTCTGCTGGATACTGCAGGGAATCCATTCCCTCCTACTTCATCAAGCTCCCATATGCCGATCACGACTCGTGCCAAGGCTCGGGTGGGTAAGATCTCCACTCCACCTGTTGCTAGCCTGGTCAGACGTTCTCCTAGGCTTAACAACGATGGATTTATGCATATTGCATTACCAGATAAGGCACCTAGGCGCAGCAGCTCGTCTGTTCCTCGTGCGCTGGCACCTGCGCAGATGCAATTAGCTGAGATGCAGCGCATTGGTATTGAAGAATGTGGACTTGCTCCTGAAGATGTATCTGACGAGAAACTACTCCGGGAACCCTCTTCTTAGCTGGTTCAGTCGGTCGCGATGGTGGCAGTCGCTAGTGAACCCGATTATGGAGAGTTATCGTTTATTTTGTTTCGTCGTGTGTGCTAAACTTTATGTGGTTAAAACTCCGTATGATCGAGAACATATTCTCTATTTTGTGGCTGTGTTTAGTTCCTGGGATGTATGCTTACGCACTCACTCGGCACTTGCTCAATTTAATTTATTTTGCATCTCATGACGTTATCTGCTTATGACATGAGGCTCTGGAGAATTCTCTGTTGGAATATTAGGGGACTCAACAGCCCAGAAAAATGGCCTCTTATTCTTAATAAGATTGAGGAAAGTATGGCAAATATTGTTTGTTTCCAGGAAACTAAGAGGGGTGAATTTGACACTCATTATATTAAGAAATTTGCCCCCAAACGCTTTGATCGTTTTGAGTACATCCCTTCTGATGGTGCCTCGGGAGGTATTCTAGTCCTATGGATTGGACATCAATTTAAAGGAGAGGTTTTATTAACTGAGCAATTTGGCATTGTGCTACGATTTACATCCTTAGCTTCGATGGAGTCATTCCATCTTACGGTGGTTTATGGACCATGTGATGGACTAGCACGACAAAATTTTGTCGCTTGGCTATTCAGCTTGGATATTGCGGATGACGCCTTATGGCTACTGATAGGTGACTTCAATTTCTATCGTTTCTCGGACAGTAGGAATAAACCAGGCGCCAACACGGAGGATATGGAGACATTCAATGAAATCATTAGTTTTCACGGCCTTATTGAGCTTCCGATCAAAGGTCGCTCCCACACTTGGAGTAATATGCAGATGGACCCCCTTCTGACACAGCTTGACTGGTTTTTCACCTCCGTAGCCTGGACCACTACCTACCCAAATTCTATGGTAACTCCATTGGCCAGACCTACATCTGACCATATTCCATGTGTCCTATCCATTGGAACTACCATCCCCAAAGCTCAAATCTTTCGATTCGAAAACTATTGGATCCGGATGCCAGGGTTTTATGATACTGTCAAAACTATATGGGATATTCATTGTCCAGGTGATAGTGCCAAGCGCATTTCTTCTAAATTGAAATTATTGAGGAAAGGATTGAGGAAATGGCAGAAGAGCATCTCCACACTCAATCACTTTATCTCAAACTGTAATAATACTATTCTTCTTATGGATTCCATTGAGGACGTTAGACCATTATTTACTCCTGAATGGAATTTTCGTAATGTGATCAAAGACCATCTGGCACACCTCCTCCGTTGCAAGTCAGATTATTGGAGGAATCGATGCACGGCCCACTGGGCTAAGAATGGCAGTGAGAACACTTCTTTTTTTCATTCTATGGCCACCGTCAGTTATAGAGCTAACAATATTGCTTCACTCGAACGGGAAGATGGATCCATCACATTTGATCATCATGAAAAGGCAGCGCTGCTCCGCAGCACGTTTCAAGCACGTATGGGGATTACGGTGGGTATTGACAACGATTTTGAGTTTTCTCGATACCTCCCACACCATGAGGGGTTGGATTGCCTATCCAGACCATTTACACGTGATGAAATCAATTCTATGGTTCGATCCTTACCGATTGATAAGGCCCCCGGTCCTGATGGTTTCAATGGACAGTTTATCAAGAGTTGCTGGCATATTATTAAAGAAGATTACTATACCTTATTTGATGACTTTTGGCATGGTACTGTTAATCTTCAGAGTATCAATGATGCTTTCTTAACTATGATACCTAAGATCTCTGCTCCTAGTCATGCTAATGATTACAGGCCCATTTCTCTACTCAACTCCTCATTCAAACTATTGACTAAGGTTCTTGCTAATCGGCTCCAAGATCATATTTTAGATATTGTGCACCAGAACCAATATGGATTTCTTAAAAATCGCAATATTCAGGATTGCATTGCTTGGGCTTATGAATACATCCATCAGGTCAAGACATATGGAACTGAGGCAGTTATTATCAAATTGGATTTCAGTAAAGCATTTGATGTCATTGAACATGATGCCCTTTTACATATACTTATGGCTAGTGGATTTGATGCCAGATGGATTGGTTGGATTCGATCTATCTTCAGTACTGGTACTTCTGCGGTGTTGCTTAATGGAGTTCCTGGAAAGAAATTTGCCTGTAAGAGAGGAGTTCGTCAAGGTGATCCTCTCTCACCCATTCTTTTTGTGGAAGGTGCTGATCTTCTTCAGTCAATGGTTAATAAACTGATGCATGAGGGGGAGCTTACTGCACCACTCCCTATTCCAGAGGCTGCATTTCCTATTGTACAATACGCAGATGATACTTTATTGATCACACAGGCTTGCCCTAGACAACTATCAATACTTAAGGAACTCCTTACTGTATTTGAGAGGGCAACGGGCCTATCAGTCAACTATTCCAAATCATGCATCATGCCCTTAAACATCACTCAAGAACAACTGTCGGCGCTGGCCACTGTATTTGGCTGTTCTACTGGTGTTATGCCATTCACATACTTGGGCCTCCCATTGGGTACCACCAGACCCACCATCTCGGATCTGGCCCCTCTTGCTGATCGTATGGAGAGAAGATTGAATGCCTGCTCCAGGTATCTGGATTATGGGGGACGTTTAGTGCTGATACAATCTGTTCTATCATCTCTTCCCACGCATTTTTTAGGCTCCCTCAAACTCCCTAAAACTATTATTCGATCATTTGATCGTATTAGACGTCACTGTCTATGGGACAAAGAGGGTGGATCTACTACACCTCAGTCATTGGCTGCATGGGAGATGGTATGTAAGCCCAAGAAACATGGGGGTCTTGGTATTATAAATCTTGAGCTCCAAAATAATGCTCTCTTGATCAGATACTTACACAAGTTCTACAATCATTATGATACACCATGGGTCAGACTTGTTTGGAATCTATATGATCATTCTCCCCCCCATGCTCAAGCTATTAAGGGTTCATTCTGGTGGAGGGATATTCTTAAACTCTTGCCTTTTTATCGCAGTATTGCTCGTTTCAATATTGGAAATGGATGTAATACGCTTTTCTGGAAGGATTTTTGGCAGGGCAACGATTTACTCTGTGATCGTTGGCCTAGACTATTCTCATTTGCTCTTAATGAGGATTCCTCTGTGGCACAAATATGCAATTCACCCAATTTACAAGATTCTTTCGCACTGCCTTTATCCGTGCAAGCATATGAGGAATATCAGGACCTATCCCAGATTATCGAGCAAAGTGACCTTGACCATTCTAGTCATGATCAGGTTCAATATTGCTGGGGCAATGGACAGTATAGCTCTGCAAGATTTTATAAATTCCTCTTTGGTAATATCACTTGCCATCCACTTATCAAGGATATTTGGGCTACACGATGCATCCCTAAACTGAAGGTGTTCTTATGGCTCCTTTTCAATGATCGTCTGAACACCAGAGATCTATTATGCCGCAGACATTGGCTTTTACCTCAGGGTTATCACTGTGTTCTGTGCGACTGCAACACATATGAAACTACGAGCCATCTCTTCTTTGAATGTACCTTTGCCAGGGATTGTTGGAATGCCCTTGGAATTCATTGGGATCTCACCAAGACCACCCTGGATAGGATTATGTCGGCTAGGCTGCTCTTTAGAGGGCCCTGTTTTCTGGAGATTTTTGCATGTGCTACATGGAACATATGGAAGACTAGGAATGATCTGATCTTCCAATCAGAAAAGGCATCCTACTTGAGATGGCACATTAGGTTTTCTTCTGATGTAATGTTACATCAGTATAGAGTAAAAGATTCTATTAGGGAACCCCTCATTACTTGGGTGAGAAAACTAGTCACATAATGTATTGTAGCCTTTTTTCCTACCTCCCTGATCTACCACTTGTAACACTCATGTAACTTTGGTGGCATCTTGCCCCACATAATTTTGAAAATCTAACCGTAGGGATTTTTCCCTACGGTACAATCTTCAAAAAAATGATAACTTGACTAGTAATATAGATTACCTCCACCATAAAAATGAATGTCACCTTAATCAACAGTGTGAGTTTCCTTGGGTTGCTTCCTTAGTAGGGGGTAACATTGGATGGGTATTGTTTGGTGAGTAGTTGTAGTTGGTTCTGATACGCTATCTTATCCCTTTCTTTTAGCCGGATGTTGTAGCACGTCTCTGTAGTTAGTTAGTGCAGCCAGTTGCCGCTTCTTTGCAATAATCCCTTTCTTTCCGTTGTACCCAAAGTATTTGTATCTTGTGATGATTGGTTACGCTGGTATCTTGAGAGTATGGGTTATCCACTTGCCAGTACTTAACCGTACTGACCCACGAATCCATTTCGTGGCTGCATATTCCACATTGCAGTCAACAGGTTTGAAGTCTGCCGACGTTAGCTTGGGAATCCCTCCGTCTTGGCCTGGGCAGGGATTGGACGCCATCGGTTATCTTCAGGACTCTTAGTCCAATTTGTATCTTGTCCATAGTCGGACACTATGTTGTTTCTTCCGCTGTTATTTGGATCTTCATATTGTATCAGTTGTATCCTTGACTCGTTTGAGTCGTCTTGTATATACCTCCTCTGTTGTTGTTGTGGATTATTCGTGAACTGTTGTAATGTTATCACAAGTGGCAACCTGGAATCGGTTATTATGTGGATTTTGGCGGAAATGCTGAACTCTGCATAGTTCCCGATCCCGGGGCGTCACATTTATATAGCGAATGGTAATGGGCTTCACAACACTTGTGGCACATTCCCTCTGTGAGTCCGACTCACAAACTCAGTCCATTTCCAGTTCGGGTCCAACCCGACCAATACATTTGCTCCCGCTCTTAAGTGTGCGACCCTGCAGGCTCATGGCGACTTGGACACGATTGGAGTCCAACTCCCAATCGATCAATCGGTAGCAGCTCCTAGCAGAACGTGCCGACTCCCAAGTCCCATTGAGTCATGACGACATACCTTCCAATGTGATTTACATCTTAGTCCCTTTTGCCTCACGATATACCTTGTCGAACTATAGGCGATTTATCGTCATCCCTTAAATAGCTCGACTCTCTTCTCGATCCGTGATATGTGACTCATCTGACTATAAGAAAAACAAAACAATACAAAAAAATGAAAACAAGATAATAAGAAAAATAAAGAGGTTGAGAGTGAGAGACTCCCCTTGACAGAAGACTTCTTCCTCCCCGGCAACAGCGCCAGAAATTTCCTTGATGGTGTGTGTTGGGATACCCCAAGAGGAGGTTGTGATGAGCAGAGCGGTAGGAAATTCCCCTTAGTTAAGAACGAAGGTTATCAATCCAGTAGGAGGAAAAATACCTTTGGAAGGTTGATGCCACTTATGGTGGTGATGGCTCACCGGTGTCAGCAACAACGTGGAACCTGCACACAACACAACCAAAATACTTTGTCCCAACGGTACAGTGAGGTTGTCAATCTCATCGGTCTTGCTGAAAACAAAGATTAGACGTATAGTGTGGAAAATAATGTATTCTTGCAGTAAGTAAAGAAAGCAGAAAATTGTGGTGGTTTGTTTAACAGTATAGGAAAATGGACCGGGGTTCGTAGGTTCACTAGTGGTGTCTCTCCATAAAATATAGCATGCTGGGTGAACAAATTACAGCTGGGCAATTGACAAATAAAGGTTGCACCGTAGTGCACATTCATGACATGATGACTACTATGATATTTAGTGCGGGCATTACAACAATATACATAGACCGTAATCCAACTACATCTATGACTAATAATCCACCCTCATGTTATCATCTGAACCCCCTTAGGTATTAAGTTGCAAGCAACAGATAACTGCATTAAAGAAAGTGTGTAATGTAAGCAATGATTGTACATGCGGGCACTCTCACCGTTGTTTTCTCCCTAATGGAAACATCACATCCTCCCCCTTCACGTTTCTATCATTCGAGCAAGGCGAAAAGGAGGAATGAACCCACTATCGAGCATAAATGCTCCCTCTTGGAGTCACTAGCAACTACTTGGCCAGAGCAACCACTAGCAACGGAAAGCTTGCAAGATCACAAATAACATATGCAATAAAGACTATAATCAACTTGGCATAAGTCCAATATACATCGGATCCCAGCAAACACAGCACATAGAGTTACATAAGATCAATCTCGATCATGTTAGGCAGCTCATGAGATCTAAACATGGAGGCATAAGAGGAGGAGACAATCATCTAGCTACTGCTATGGACCCGTAATCCAAGGATGAACTACTCACGCATCACTCCGGAGGCAGGCATGGTGATGGAGAGGCCTCCGGTGATGATTTCCTCTCCGGCAGGGTGCCGGAGACATCTTCAGAACCCCCCTGATCTATGATTGACGGTGACGGCGGCTGCGGAACTTTTCGGGGATATTTGATCAGGTGTTTAGGGTTTTCCATCTGGGGGGCAATAAATAGGAGAAATGGCAGAGGAGATGGAGCCCTAGGGGGGCCCACACCACCCCCTGGCGCGGCCAAGGGGGTGCGCCACCCCATGGTGTGGGCCCCCTGATGCCCCTCTTCGTCTCCTCTTCGGTCTCTTGGATGCTTCCGGGGAAAATAGGCACTTCGGGCTTTGTGGGGTCCCATTCCGAGAATATTTCCAGAACAACTTTTATGAAACCAAAAACAGCAGAAAACGGGGAACTGGCACTTGGCATCTTGTTAATAGGTTAGTCCCGGAAAACGTGTAAAAATTACATAAAGAAGGGAGAAAACATGTAGCAATTGGCATAATATTATCATGGAGCATCAGAAATTATAGATACATTGGAGACGTATCAGTCTTTACCTCATCAGAGGGGACAAACCTGGGTAACTCTCGTGTCACTCTATGTCGTGCACCTCGCTAGTCTCCTCGCCAAACAGTTGGACTCATCGGGCATTCTGTATCCAGTCCCCCTGTCGAAACTAGATTTGAAGACAATTCCCTTGGACAACTCTCTCTGACAGGCGTATGTATCAAGAGCGGGATTTTTTATCCGCGTGATGGAGAGATACTTTGCACCCACTCGGTGAGATTACATCCATAAAGCTACGCACTATATGACTAGGTAATAGGGATGGAAGATCACGGTAACGAGTTAAGAAGCTCTTGTCAGTGACGAGATTGAACATGGCATGGAGATGTCAACGATCAGATCTTGGACAAGATATGTATCAAAGTAAACAAAAGGAATAGGAATATGTGTTTATGGTTCAACAAAATTTATTCGTGGAATGCATAAGGGTCATTGTGGGCATCCAGGTCCCACTGATGATCATTGGTCGGAGACGGTTTTCGGCCATGTCTGGAGTATTCTCGAGCCGTAGGGTAACACACTTAAGGGCTTGATGACGCTCGGGGATCATTTTGGAATCATCGGAATTATAGAAGTGAAGAGAAGGGAAAGCGGAAGGAGTCCGGGAAAGACCCAAGGAAGTTCAAAATGGTCCAGAAGTAGTTCTAGAGCAACGAGAATTAAATAATATGTAAATATATTAATTAATTAATTAAATATATTTATATATTAATTTAATAGCAAATAAAAGGAGAAAGAAAAAAGGAGCAACCCACCTGTTTGGGGCCCTCCCCGAGGTGAGCCCATGTAGTGGCCACACCCCCCCCCCCCCTTGATGGGCCCTAATGGCCCATGCAGCTAAGGGCACGGTGCTGTTGGGTGATACATCTCAAACATATCTATAGTTTCTAATGTTCCATGTTGTTTTCATGCCATATGCTACATGTTTTCTATACACTTTATGTCATTTTTATGGATTTCCTGGGACTAACCTATTAACAAGATGTCGCAGAGCCAGTTCCTGTTGTCTGCTGTTTTTTGGTTTCAGAAAAGTTGTTCTGGAAATAATCTCGGAATTGGAAGAGACAAAATCCCAGGGTCTTAGAAATCTGTCACGTGCACGGAGTTCGACGGGGACCTGTAGGGGGGCCCTGGAGCCACCACACCATAGGGTGGCGCGGCCCCCCTGGCCGTGCTGGTGTGGCACCCCTGGCTGCCCACCGACGTTTCTCTTTCGCCTATTTAAGCTCCTTCTCGGGTTAACCATAAATACCCTCCATCCACGAAAAGTTCCGTAGCCGTCGTCATCATCAACCCTAGTTCGGGAGGGTTCTGAAGCTCTCCCAGGCACTCTGCCAGGAGGGGGAATCATCACCGGAGGGCTCTACATCACCATGCCTGCCTCCGGAGTGATGCGTGAGTAGTTCATCCTTGGAGTACAGGTCCATAGCAGTAGCTAGATGGTTGTCTTCTCCTATTTACGCCACAATGTTTAGATCTTGTGATCTGCCTAACATGATCAAGATCATCTTATTGTAATGCTACATGTTGTGTTTACTAGGATCCGATGAATATTGAATGCTATGTCAAGTGATTATCAATCTATCATATTTATGTTATTTATGATCTTGCATGCTCTCCATTACTAGTAGATGCTCTGGCCAAGTTGCTGCTTGTAACTCCAAGAGGAAGTATTTATGCTCGATAGTGGGTTCATTCCTCCCTTTCATCCACGCTCGAGTGACAGAAACGTAACGGATGTGGGATGTGTTGTTGCCATTAGGGAGAAAACAACAATGTTTTCGTTGTTTATATTACACACTTTACTTAAGGCAATAATCTGTTGCTTGCAACTTAATACCCGGGGTTTTGATTGGATGACGCTCTGAGGGTGGATTATTAGTCATAGATGCAGTTGGATAACGGTCTATGAATTATGTTGTAATGCATGCATGAATCACATAGTAATGATCATGTCATGCATATGCACTACGGTGCAACCTTTATATCTGTCAATTGCCCAGCTGTAATTTGTTTACCCAGCATGTTACCTATCTTGTATGAAGATACACCACTGGTAAACTGTGGACCCCAGTCCATTCTTTTACACTGATAATACAACAACTGCAAAACAATGTTTTCTTTACTGCAATCATTTTTTTCCTCTCATTCACTGTCATCGTTGTTCTCTTTTCATTTACCGCAAACAAGTACTATTTTCCACACTATACATCTAATCCTTTGTGCTAGCAAAACCGGTGAGATTGACAACCTTATTGTTTTGTTGGGGGCAAAGTATCTTGATTGTGTTTTGTAGATTCCATGTTGCTGCTGAGCCTGGTAGTGCGCCCAGCCAACATCAACTGTCATCAACCTTCAGAAGTGATTTATTTCTCCTACTGGTCGATTAAACCTTGGTTTCTTTCTGAGGGAAGACTTGTGCTTGCACTTTTCATACATTTCTCTTGGGGTCTCCCAATGAACGTGTGTCCACACGCATCTTTGGGCCTTATGGCTGACCGCACCCCACCTTCTCTTCCTTTGTTTAGTCTCACATGGGGATCCAAGGGGAAGGGCACACCCCCTTCCCCCTATATAAATAAAGAAGGCAATATTGATTAGTTTATGCAATGAATTAACTCAATCGTTGAGGCGTCCCCTCCATGCACTCCCACCTCCCCCTCTCTCATAGTTTGTGGCCCCAAGTTAGGCTACATACATGAGAGATCACTTCGTCCCGGCACGCCGTCGTGCTATGGGAATTCCATCCAGAAGATCTACCTCTGCAATCTCGGCTGGATCGGGAAGATCGGGAGTCGGCGTCAAGCACTGTACGTGTGCGAGTACTCGGGGTGATGCACTTGTGGTGCTAGTACCATCGTTGTTGCACCAAGGTCATCGCCGACACACCAAGTTCTAAACAGCCTTGAGGTCGCTACGTTGTCTTCCTCAACAACGCTTGTGTGGGAGCGTAATCCGCGCTTTTCGGTCTACAAGGGTATGTCGCCGAAACTTGCCCGTTGTCGCATTACTAATAGATAGATCCTGACTAAATTTTTGCACACGTTAGTTAGAAGAAAAAAAAATCTGCTACGAACCCTTCATACTCCTGTACAAAGCAGAGAAAAAAACAGTGTGAGAGGGTACCAAGGCAACTGACAGGGAGAGGACACGGATGGAACAAGCGAGACAGGGCAAGCGGAGTCACTACCTCGTCGTCCTTCCCAGGCGAGCGATGTTCTCAGCAGGCGAGCTGGTGCGCTGCTTGGTCGCCCACCGAGGCCACCTTCCCGAGAGCCACACTCGGGCAAAACGGGATCAATTCCCCAAGCGGTAGTGCCCCCTGAACTAAAGACCATGAGAAAGGCAAGAGGACGTGATATGGAGGGCGATAACTCATGCGTCACCGTTCGAAGTTGTTCCGCCGTCGTAGCCCTCTGGTCTGCCGCGTCGATTTTTGCCGCTGCCGCCACCCCCACCTGGTTAATGAGAGGTGCAGTGAGGAGATGGGAGGGGGAAGCCATATGCAGACCAAGGAATGGAAGGTAGAGGAAAAGAGGTACCCGCTGCTGTCGTCCTGAGCAGTTCCGTCAAGGTCTCCTGGCGCGCGTTGGGATTCTTGGTCGCCGCCGCCTCTGGTTCGTGAGAAAGGAAACTGGAAGGACAAGGGGAAAAGGATAAGGTGTGGTTTTCTTTTCTTTTCGCGGGCGGTGAGAGGGCCAAATCCGCGCCAACATAACTTTTCGGGGTGAGTCTAGTGCAGGTGACAGAAATGGCTAGCGTCATTCACCACATTTCGGCGTACGAGCGGAGCCATTGTTTCATCGAATATCCTTGTAATCTGGTTAGAGCAACTCCAACGCGCCGACCCATTTGGTTCGCGCATGTCCGTTTTGCTCCGCGCGCTGCAAAATCACGGCCCAACGTGCCGACCCATTTATGAAATGGACGAGCGAATGACCCGTTTTGCTCTGCCTCGACCCATTCCCGTCCCATACTTGGGAAACAAATGCGTCGGCACAGACACGGGCGGAAGGCGTGCGGATCGCGTGCGTGCGTCCCCACGGGATTGCTCAACGACACCCGCTCGCCTTTCCGGGTCCAGCGGTCAGTGGCACACCGTCCTCTCACCTAACTCGCCGCGTCCTTTTTAATGGGACCTGGGACCGGTGCGCGTCCCCATCAGCATCCCCCACACAAACCCTAGCACCCAAAACCCCACCGGAGCACCTTCTACCGCAGCCATGCCCCCCTCCCCCGGGCAATGAGGATCTCGGCGGACATCGCCAACACCTTCTACCGCTAGTCCCATGGCCACGGGTGCACCTCCCACCCGGTCTGGCACCTGAGCGCCACCGGCGTTCCGCTGCCGCCCAGCATCCACGAGCTCGTCGACATCCACTACAGCGACAACGACAGCGGTGACTCCCTCTTCGACTACCTCGACGAGCTCGACGCCATGGAGACGGAGGAGGAGCTCCCGTCCAACGAGGAGGAGGAGGACCAGGAGATGGACGTCGAGGAGCTCCCGCGGGAGGAGGATCGGGTGGAGGAGGAGGAGGCCGCGGACCTCCGCCGCGCCATTGAGGCTTCGCAGGTGGCAGAGGCCAAGTTGTGGCCATAACTGCCGGCCTCCCTCGAGGTCTCGGCGGCCGAGGTTCGCGAGGAACCTTGGTCACCGTGGCAGGACCGCGAGCCGACGCAGCCATGCGCTCCTCGGCCGTATGGCCACAGACCCCTCCCGCGCCAGAGGCTCCAACTACGGAGCAGGCGCTGTCCAACATCGACGTCGACAACGACGACGAGTAGGCGCACCAGCCGGCGGGAGGCCACCATGGCGGGCACAGCGGCGAACCCTAGCAGCTAGCTAAAGTTTTGTTTTTTAATATTTATGTATTTTATATGTATGTAATGGCCTTCGGGTCAAAATATATGCATTGGCCCTCAGGCCCTATATGAAATGCAGCTACTTAAAAAAAAAATGTGAAATGGGTCAGACGCGTTGGGTGCTTTGCACGGATTTTTCTGTAACTGGATGAAAACTGAGCAAGCGACCAAATATAGGGCAACCACTAAAAATAGCTATCCCTAACCACTTGGTATCTACTTTAGTTCATCCGAGTGTCTTGGTATCTGTTATTTGCTCAAAATGCAAAGCTCTACTTACTCCTTGACCATGTTAATTATCTCGGTGCAAAGTCAGAGTATATCTGTGCCCTCACCCAATGCCCGCAGCAGACACACAAAGTTACGGTAATCATGTTCTTTCGCAATCATTTCATATAGTCATTACACGCTCACAACAAAAAGTAGGACATATACACACTCATGATCGGTGGCTTTTACGCGTACACAGTTTTGCATAGTTCTAGTCCGTACGGAGACTGTTACACATGGTAGAGAAAAAGAGCGAGGCTTGGCTCGTGCGGACAAACAAACTTTGGCATGGTCCCGATGATCTTAATTAGTTGTTCTTCTTACGTTTCTCAATGAAGAAGAAGAAGGCGAGCGAGGCGATGGAGAAGATGGAGAAGACGGCGGCGGCGACCTTGATGGATGTGGTGACACCGGTGATGCTGACGACGTTGAAGACGGTTGGTGTCTGGCCATAGGCGACCTGCGTGCCGGAGGCGTCAAGTGCGTAGGCGCGCACGAAGTAGCTGGCGGTGGGGATGTCCAGGGCAACGCGGTACTTGAACTCGCCGCCGGCGGGGGCGTAGGCTTGCTGGGTGATCTTGAACTGGCAGGTCTTGTCCTTCTTGAGGTCGTCGTTGGTCTTGCGCCACTCGCGCTCCTTCTGGCTCACCGGCGCGTAGCACAGGCTCACCTTCACGTTCTTGTAGGCCGCGGCCTTGTCGGCCGGCAGCGTGTCGTTCAGAGACCACTTCACCGTGATCTCGCCCTCGCCGCCGTGAAGATCTGGCCACGGGTCGTCGCCATGCGTGTTAGATATTTTTTTTTAAACGCAAATGATACTGCGATAAAGTAGTGCAAGCAAGAATTTGACCACTTTGAAATGCAAATAAAACTTTACTGCTAAAGTAGATAAAAATCGCTGCAGGAATTGTTTGAATTTGAGCTGGTTTCCAAGATTCTCTTCAATTGGCCTGCCTTGCCGTCGGATAGCATGCGACGACAAGGCAAATTTAATTTACTTGCTGCATACATGGCCATATATGCCAGTCCGTGACGTGCATAGCAACCAAAGGAGGTAGTCTCCCACATGCGGCGGAAAGTCCGGCAGCATAAACAACGTACCTTGGCTGGAATTGGTGTTGACGGTGACGTTGAGGTCTCTGGGAAGCTCCTTGAAGCTCACGGCGCCGGCAGGCGCGCAGCAGCCGGCGGCGAGAAGCACGAGCAGCGACACCATGACCATCCCTTGCCGAGCCATCGATCACTGCTTGCTGGTCTCCTTGTAGCTTCTGTCAAGCTTCAGGCTCGAAGAGATTGATTCGATCTCTGCCTGCTAGATGGGGAGGAGATTGATGTGAGGGATGGAGGAGTACGGAGGGAGCTAGCGTGTATATGTAGGCGCGTGAAGGGGCGTTGACCGTGGGCGAGGAGCTTGCTTTCGTGTGGTCGAGGAGGCGCCCATTCGGAAGTCAGACCTCGTCTGAATTTTGTAGGCTGTCCTCTCGGACCGGAGCTGTAATCTGCTCTAGAGGGGCTCCAAAGGGTCTGGGCCACTGGGGCATGGGAAGCGGCGACGGCAGATTGAACAGCTAGCATTGCAGCGATTAACTACAAGCAATTCTCTAGAATGTAACGACGGCCATTGTCGGCCTAGAGATATAGAAAAATGGCCTGGGTAACGTTTGGGCCCTTCCATTCACGTGGGAGAGTACGTTGCGAGCAATTTCTCCTTGGCCCTCTAGTTTCAGCTCTTCAGCCCTAATGGTATCTTTGATCGATTTCTACATCTAAAATTCATCGTCCATCACCTTCTCAAGCCTCACCTGTCGCGGCAGTTTGGCAAATGGTAACCCGATTCCACGAATCCTTCGCGTATTCTCGATCGCCAAGATGCCATGCCGCCGGCAGGTTCAACCGGCCAGTGTTGTCCAATCCAGAGGAACAAATGGTATAGTGTCTCTAAATAGGCTAGGTGATATCTTCTTTTCTTTTGTACTTTCTGAAATCTCTTTGATGCCTCTTACTTCTTAGATCAGGGTTAAGTATCTCAATCATTTGCCACGACGAAGGTGCATCTATAGATTTACAATCTACCTTAGTGTGTCCTTTAATTTTATATAAATTAAAATACCCAAAAAAATGGTTAGCGTTTAAAGATTTGGTATGAAATGGGATGATACTGATATTGATTCCAACCTGACAGACTTTGCATAATTGTAAGTGTAAATTAAAATTGCAATAGTTATTTCCCGAAAAAGGGTTTTCGCTGTAAAACTTCAGTATCTCGTTTCTCTCTTTGATCTCTACTTAGCTAAAATACATTTGTTTTAATTATTTATATTAAGAGAATTCATAGCGGGGTGACGCCCAAACTATCGCTTATTTAGTTGGTTACTCCATATAGTAAGCGCCCGCAACTTGGTATCACTATTTTGTACTGCTTTTTTAAGCGGCAGACTTATTTATGTGTTGGACTCTTATTTATCACCGGGATTTAGGTAGAACGGACGGGATTTTAATTTCTAGCGCATGTGAATAAGCGTCCCACGGTGGATGCTCTATGGGGCCCTAATTTTATGTTCGCCCCGGGCCCCAGAACACGCGCAGTGCCCCGGTTACTTTGCAGAGTGTTCACCCAGCTCTCTTATCCAGACACTGGTCCGCGACGGAAGCCTCAGTAAATTTGCATCCGTTTCTCCATGTTGAGTTGTTGCTACAAAAAAGATCGGTCGTTTTCAGGTTTCTTGGTTGATGAGTTTTTTTTATTTTTTTGAAACTGAAAATTACTATATATAGCAAGCAAGCCGGCTCATTAAAAACCTTCCAGTCCCCGTAGGTACCCTGGTAAGGAAAAGAGTGCGTAAGAAACTTGCTGCTCAAACCAGAGTTACATCGTTTGCGATTACAGGGATAAAACAATCAGGGGGCTCAGAATGCCACACCTCATGAAACTCTCCACTACCCCTAGCAAACTCATGTGCGACAGCGTTGGCTTCTCTAGGACAGTGCTTAAAGCTAACCCGGGAGAAATTGCGGCATAAGAATGTGCATTCCTCATATATTGCTGCCGCAACCCCGAGAGAGTTACCCTCATTCTGCATGATCTCGATCACCTCCATGCAGTCAGCTTCCACCAAGAGTTTATTGCAGCCCACCTCACCAGCAAGGAGTAGGCCGTTCCTGAGTCCAATAGCCTCCGCCGTTGCTGCCTCCTCAATATATTGTAGACTATGTCTACTCCCTGCAATAAAAGCACCAAGGTGATCACGTAAAACAGCACCCGTACCTCCCGTACCTGTAGAGTAGTCGAAAGCGGCATCGACATTCAGCTTGATCATATCCTCGGGGGGGGGGGGGGTTTGCCAACCGTGACGGGGTATAGGGTTAAGGCCCATTTTCTTCACTCTCATGTAGTTCATAGATAGCGCCATAATGGCTTGGGCCGAACGAGCAGGAACTTGAATCAGCTCACCGTGTGTTGCTTTTCTCCTTTCCCACCACAAATACCAAACAGCAACCGCAAACATGTCGCATCTCCGAGCCCCAATCCGAGGCTCAATTGTCGTGTCCAGTAGCATTGTTTCCATTACCGTTGCTCCATGGATCTCGAGGGAAAGAGCAGCCTCGATCAACTGAAGGAATCCCAAACTCCTCCAAACATCTTTGGTCCTGTTACACTTGAAAAACGCATGAGAAATACTCTCACAATCAGAATTACACATAGGGCATTGGCTTGAGATAGGGACATGACGATTAGCAAGAATTCCCCGGCACGGGATAGCCCCCAACATAGATCTCCAAACGTGAATCTTAATTTTTGCAGGAACTTTTAGGGACCAAATAGCACGCCAAATAGGGCTAGTCGCCGATGAGCCCATAAGATTAGTTCTTCGGAGTTTGCGGCCGTGGCACCACTCCCACTCCCGGTGATAGGATGATTTAACTAAAAATATACCGTTTCTATTATAATTCCATGAGACGAAATCCTCCATCATGCCAACTGCAAGGGGAATGCGAAGAATTCTTTCAGCATCCACCTCCCAAAAAAGTGTCCGAATCAATTCTTCATCCCACATATTACTCTCAGTATCAATAAGCTCCGCGATCTTGGTGTATACAATATTTCCCCGCCTGGTCATGATCCTTCTGTTGTGACTACTAGGAATCCAGCAGTCATCCCATATATTGATTTTTTCACCGTTCCCAACCCTCCAAATATGTCCTCTTTTAAAAGTTTGAATCCCATGCCATATGCTTTGCCACGTGTAAGAGCTACCTTTTTTTAACTCACAATTTAGGATATCACCTGTAGGAAAATACTTAGCCCGCGGAACTTGAGCACAGATGGAATCCGGTTCTGAAATAAGTCTCCACACCTGTTTAGATAACATAGCCATATTAAAACACTCAAGGTCTCGAAAACCCATACCTCCATGTTTTTTTGGAACACACATCTTCCACCAAGCAAACCAGTGAATATGTTTCTGCTGATCATCATCTCCACACCAGAATTGGGACATTGCAGAGATTATCCCTTTGCATATCTGTTTAGGAAGTTTGAAAACCGACATAGCATAAACTGGAATTGATTGAATTACCGCCTTTATTAAAATTTCTTTTCCACCAAAAGAGAGATGCTTCTCTTTCCAACCGCTTAATAGTTTGCAAACCCTGTCAATAAGATGCTTGAAGCAGTCTGTTCTATCCACTCCCACAATAGGGGGTAAGCCGAGATATTTATCCGTTATAGCCTCCGTCATAATATCCAATATAGTACAAACATCCACTCTCACCTCCACCGGCGTGCATGGACTGAAAAATATACTAGATTTAGCAACACTCACCAATTGTCCAGAATTTGTGCAATAATCGTCAAGAGCACTTTTAAGACTTGCAGCATTTGAGCTATCAGCTTTCATCAAGATCAATGAATCATCTGCAAATAGGAGGTGAGAAATAGACGGTGCATCTCTACAAACTTTCACACCTTGAAGATTTCCCTGATTTTCTTCAAAAACCAATAAACTTGTTAAACCTTCAGCACATAAAAGAAATAAATAGGGGGAGAGTGGATCCCCCTGTCTCAAACCTCGGGTGGGGGTGATAGGGTCGGACAGAGAATTATTAAGCCTGACCCAGTAGCGTACAGAGGTCACACACTCCATCACCAGCACCACCCACTCCTCCGAAAAACCCAATTGTATTAAGATTTTCCTAAGAAAACTCCATTCAACCCTGTCGTATGCCTTATGCATATCAAGTTTCACCGCACAGTTACCAAAAGTAGCAGACCTCCTATTTTTAATTGCATGATAACTCTCGAAGGCCACCAGAAAATTGTTCGTTATGAGTCTTCCCGGTACAAACGCACTTTGCATAGGAGAAATAATATCCGGGAGAGCAATTTTAAGTCTCGAAGCAATCAGTTTAGAAATCACTTTGTAAACCACGTTGCAAAGGCTAATTGGCCTGAACTGTGAGATATATTCTGGGTTTTTTACCTTCGGAATCAGAACAATGGTTGTTTCATTCCAGCTGTCCGGTATCTTTTTCTGATTAATGGCCAATAATACCTCATCGGTAAGATCCTCTCCGATGACACTCCAAAATTTCTTATAGAACACCGCATGGAGACCATCCGGCCCGGGAGCCTTTAAATCCCCAATGCTAAAGAGTGCCTTTTTTACTTCTTCTCTCGAATATTCTGCCAGCAGGGATACATTCATATTTTCGGTCACCCTAGGGTGCACTTTCTCAATCACCTCATTGTTAACAGCCTGCACCTCGGAGGAAAATAGATTAGAGAAATAATTATTTGTTAAGTTCATGAGATTACCCTCATCTTCAAGCCAAGAGTCTGAGTGATCACGTAGTCGTTTAATATGGTTCTTCTTCCGTCTAGACGATGCAGCATTGTGGAAGTAGGAAGTGTTCTGATCACCCGAATTCAACCAATTGATTCTACCCCTTTGGACCCAATATAATTCCTCCTTCTCGAGTAAATCTTCAATCTCAGTCTGAATAACCAATTGCTTGCTCAAAGAATCATCGTCCAATGGACCCGATAGTACCACATTTAGTTCCTTTTGTAGTTCTCGAAGTTTTGTCCTAGGGCCCTTTAGAACTTCTTTATCCCATGAGTGGAGAGAATCATGAATCAATTTTGTAGAAGAAGCAATAGTCGAGCCAGGCAAAGATTTTGCCCTATCCCATGCCGCCTGTACTATGTTATCCACATCTTCTTCAGCTAGCCATCTTGCTTCGAACCTCCGAGACCTCGAGGGGGGTTGTCTTTGGACAGTAACATAGTAATCCGAGTCCACGAGAACCGGTCGGTGATCCGAGCGGTTAAACTCCTCGTTTATGACA
Organism: Alopecurus myosuroides; assembly: GCA_028641055.1. Taxonomy (NCBI): domain Eukaryota; kingdom Viridiplantae; phylum Streptophyta; class Magnoliopsida; order Poales; family Poaceae; genus Alopecurus; species Alopecurus myosuroides. The sequence continues at coordinate 160,746,571 of CM054060.1, read as the reverse complement.
GCTAGGTGCGGAAATAACACCGAGATGTCCACGTTACCCACCACTCGATCAAGTCGCTCTCGGATGCGTCCTCGACGCCAAGTAAAAGTATCGCCAATGAATCCGAGATCCTCCAGGTGACAATCCGAGAGCACATCCCTAAATGCTTGCATGCACCTTTGGGGCCGTAACGCGCCCCCTTCCTTCTCTGAGCCATACAAAATTTCGTTGAAATCCCCTCCGAGAAGCCAAGGAAGATTACGCATCTGTTTTAGCTGGCGAATATATTCCCAAGAGAGATGCTTTCTATCCGCTGCCGGTTCACCGTAAAACCCCGTGCATCTCCACGCTCCAACCATACCTTCATTGATTCTAATGTCAATATAATTTTCGTGAGTCTCCCTCGATGTAACATTCAGATCATCATGCCATAACATCAGAAGGCCTCCCGCCCTACCATCACTCTCGACAATCTCCATATGATCAAATTTCAGTCTTCTCATCAAACTTGTTGCTTTTGCTCTATTCAAATGAGTCTCCGAAAGGAATAAGATATCAGGTTTAATTCTCACTACCATCCCTTCGAGAGCTCTAACTGCCGAGGTCTTTTTCATCCCTCGGCAGTTGTAAAATTTGGTTTTCATTGCGACCGGACGGACCCCTCACGGGAGCCCGCCGATCCTATAGATGAGGAGATTGCTCCGTCCATCTTTGTTCTCTTTGTTTTTGTCGATGCATCCGTACCAGAAATACTCGCCGCCTTCTCCACTTCCTCTGTCAACATAGCTGCAGGGATCAATGGGTTGTTCTCTTGATTATCATTTTGTATCATACCTTCATATGTCAATCTCTTCCTAGCAGTAGCTTCTGAGTCCTTCTCAAGCATCTCAGTATCCGATGGTTTGAGAGGGCTGGTTGCGGTGTCTCTCAGCTCTTGGTCAGTAGTCTCCGTAGCCACGAACGGACGCGGCAAATTATGGCGCCAAGCAATGTGGCCTCCCTCCGTTCTCTGTGAATTTCCACGACCCCCAGGTCCCTGCCATGGCCCCCCGATGAGAATCCACCCCGACTAGCACGAGAGCCACTCCAATTTCCAGACACCCTTCTTCCTTGCCAAGTTTCCCAGTCAGCCTTAAGAAATTCACCCCACCCTAGCTTTGCTTCATCGTGTTCGCATGTACCACACTCTAGATGCGTATGGCCAAAGTATCCACAGGCACCACAAAACTTGGGTATCTTTTCATACTTGATTTGGAACGCTTCTCTCTGGCCACCACGAGAAAGGGTCACAATTCTAGCCAATACCTTACGAACATCGATTCTTACCCTCACACGAACAAAATTCCCCACGCCTTCCACGGTGGTTTCAACCTTCAAAAACTTTCCCACTCGCTTTTCAACCAGGTTCTTGATCAGTTTAGGATCGCGATAAGCCACCGGGATTTTGTGAATTTGGATCCACGCTTCAATATGGTTCAGGTCAATAGATTCCACCGGTGCAAGTCCATCGTACTCTTCAATAATCACTGCGTTCTGGCGGAAGTGCCACGGGCCCCCCTCCTTCACTTTCAGCCAATCGCCAAGGCAAAAACACTGGATTGTAAACAGGTTCGGTTCCAACGGCGTGAAGATCACCTCTTTGGCCGGGCTCCATGCCACTTTCATGTGTTGTTCGAAGGTTTGAGGGCTAAACAAATTGGAAGTGTGCACACGCGCTAACGCCAGCCACTTCATCTCCAAAATCGGGTTCTCAAGGACATCCTCCAAGATCAGATCATCAGTTTCCTCGTCATCAATCCCCAGGCGCAGCAGTAGATCATCAATACGTTCGGGTCCCCGGTCGATCGGTACCCCAGCCTGGCTAGAAGTGCTCGATTGAGAGTTCGCCATGATCCAGATCACGTACAGAAGAAAGCAACGGAACCTTGGTTGCCGAACTAGGTTTTCCGCTTCCGTCTGCCAAGGGAAAGAGGAAAGGTTATGGCTGTGTTATCAGGCCTTCACCGATCAGAGCCACGGTCGGATTGCAAATTCTACTAGGAATCACCGCCGCCTGCCACGCACGGAGTAGCAAGAACCTAGATCGCGGCGAGCGTCCAGGGAAAGAGAACCTAGATCGCGCGAGGCGTCCAGGGAAAAAAAGACGTTCGGCCGAGAATCTTTAGCTTGAGTTTCTTGGTTGATGAGTTTGATTGCCAAAAGGCCCATCAGGTCGCCATTGATTGACATGGTAAAAATGAGAAAACATGTGTCACGTGGCCCTTAGACCTTTGCTCTAGCCAAGGGTTATGAGGATACAATCACAGAGTTATTTCTCAAATATTTGTTTGACTTGGCTCACTCGGTGAAGACATAAGAAAAGGCATTCCACTCATCGACAGGTATTAATTTCCATGTCATTGGAGTGATGGGAGGAGACACGTTGACTAGAAGAAATGAATTATTCATGGAATTGTCAACTGTTCTGTGCTGGTCTCTTTTTGCAAGATCCTATTATCATACTACCCCATCCGGTTTGAAGATAGATGGTAGCCAGGTGAGTTGTTTAAAGCATTACTTACTGGACCTCTTTGTTTTGTTTTTTGATAATTAGTTGCAAAAATTGAAGGAAGGAGCAAACACAGCTCACAATGTTTGTTTTGCGTATATCAGCGGCCAGACACACCCTCTGAAAGTACGAATGGTACAGGCATCCATTCCCGTTGAAACTGCTGACTAGAGCAGAATCCAGAACCAAAACAAAACTGCAATTTCTCATTTACGAAGAGACGAAACTGTAATGCACAAGCTCAACAGAGAAAAAAACTGACACCACATGCGCATGTTTCACAAGATTGAAACAACTTGATCTAAACTACATACAGGTCATCAGACTTATACATACAGATGCTTTGCGCAGTACAACAGGAGCCGAAGTCACACTTTGCATAGCACATAAGCTTTTTTTGGAACAACAGGCACAAGTTAAGAGCCATAATGGCTGTCAGTGTCTTCTACTAAGGAGTGTCATCTTCTCCGCTCAGTCTGCTCCGTCAAGAATGGATGCTTAAGTGCTTCGTGGGCAGTTAGGCGGCTTGCCGGATCATACCTAAGCAGCCCTTGCAGCAGATCAATAAAGTCCCCAGCAGAATGGTCTACATTTTGCATCACCAAATTCTGCAGAGAAGATCAATTAAATTCTGGAGCCACAAATACTAAGTTGGTAGTGATTACAGCACCGTGACACAAAAATTACCTGAAGCCTGGGCAGCTTCATGACAGCTTTCATGCTCTCCCGTGAAGCACATCCTTCAGGCCAGTTTAAGCGACCCTTTCTGACATATTTCTCAGCATGTCGACTACACAAAAGGAACAAATAAGCACATAACACCAAGTAATCTTCACAAGGCTGACACTGAGATGGATCAAAGACAGCAACATACTCTGCCCTCTTAAGCATGTGGTATGGCAATGGGCTGAGAACCCTCTCCATCATGGCCAGATGCTCCAAATTTTCATGAGTTTGAAACAATGCCTCTCCCTGCAGTATCTCAGTAACTCAAAAATGCCCGTTGTTGTGATTGGTGACAAATGAAAACCGGCCCCAATAACATACCGTGCACAGTTCTACCAGTATACAACCAGCACTCCAGATATCACATGGGTAACTCCATCCAAGCCCTGAACAGAACATCGCCCATGGCAAACATAAGAACATACACCAAAAATCTCGCTGAGGCATAGGTTTTGAACTGGACAAGAGAGATACCCAAGATAACTTCTGGGGCCCGATAATGCCTAGTAGAAACCACATAGGTCTGGTCCTGCTGGTCATATGTTGTGCTGCCAAAATCAATCACCTTAATTGCACTGGACTTGGGCAGACGTTTGTAATAGGATCCTTCCTTTGGGGAACGGGATGAAACCTATCAGTACGTATCAAAGGATTAGCACATATGGTATATAGCAGAAATAACGAGGATAGTAAAATAAAAAATTGCAAGATCAAATTAGTAAATGAACAAAGTATACTTTGTAATCAGGCACTTTAGTGTACTCCGCAGAAACAAGAAGAATGTTCTCAGGCTTTAAATCAGTGTGAATGAGGCGCAAATCATGCATAACTGCAACACACATTGCAGAGAAGATAAATATGTGAACAGCCAAAGGCGGTTAGATATTCCTAAAATATCATTAAGCAATCAAATGATAAGCAAGGGTCATCAACAGACGACACCCCAGGACTATCAAATAATTGATCTACAATTGCATACTAGTGCAGGTATAAGGGTAGCTGGAGTGTGCACACACATGCTAGACATTCCAACAGTTGTTTGGCAACCTCCCGAACTACGGCAATTGGGAATGCTCGGTAATTGTTTTTCCGCAGAAAATCATATAAGCTTGGCCCAAGCTTCTCACAGACCTGCCCACCATTCATTAAGATTCACCAATGTTTAAGGTCAACAGGGTTATCTCTTGTGGTTAGATCATAACTGTCATATAATCTAATGATGTACTTACAATACAGATATGGTTACGATAGTCAAACCAGTTCCGAATTTGAACACAACTGCAAAATAGACCAGCTTATATACAAGCAACCTTATGAAAAGCAAAAGGGCACACAGAGAACATATATAATATAAATCATGGGAATTGTACAAGTTAAATCGAGGACTCACCTTGATCTACTTTTTTCATATTTGCAAAGCTGCTCGAGCATGCCAATTTCTATCATCGCAGCATCCCTGTACTTCTTAATGCCTCTGATGATCTTAATAGCCACCATTTCTTTGCGTTCCCTATCCCAACATTCCAACACCTGACCAAAGGTACCTGTTGTATTTGCAGAAACACATCCAATTATGACCACACCCCGTTGACGTCATCAACAAGAAGAGCATGCAGGAAACGCATTGAGAGTTCCGCCATATCAACTATAATAGGCTTCTTTCCAAACTGACCTTCACCCATCTTTGCATTAATCCTGTCTGCAGACATGAAAAATAATCCATAAGAAAAAAGTATGGAAACATGTTTAGGATGAGAAAAGTTGATAGGTAAACGACCAAATTATGATACGGTACTTACAGCGAGATGTGAGGTTGTCTCCCACAGCAAAAACATAATGTCCATCTTTGTCATCTTCTCTAATAGGAGGAGTCGCAAAACGGAGGACTTCCTGCGCCTCCATAGAAGAGACAATACCACCTGTTGAGAGCCCCAATGTCACAGCGGTGATCACATTTGAAACATCTTGCCCACAAAATGTTATCTGCACAAACAGACAAGTATAAAACTTAAATACCCAAACAAGATTGCAAAGTAAGTTTATGCTCTGCAATCATCCGAATCAATAAACAAATCTTCATGTAAACAATCCATTATCTAATTAAAAAGGGCAACAAATTCTAATGAATACCAGCATATTTTGGCATTGCAAGTTCAAAAGACCATCAATTAAACCTTCAAATCTATTGTTACCGGACAAGCGCTGATAGAGTGGCCCAAAAGGGTTTTAATTATCATATCAATCAACTCGGTAATATACGCTATTAATCAGATTCGCAAAATAAATCATATACACGCCAAACTAACGAGAAATTCGCCCAATCCACGACTTAATTCCAAAAGGCGAGCTGTATACGGTTAAAATTAACAAAAGGCACAGCAGGCGACTCGAATCTAGGCAGAAAACAAGCATCTAGTACAAGAGTTGTACCGTAAGTCGCCTATCAAAACGATTGAAATCGACAACACATCGACTTCTAATCGAGGCAAACTAGCTACTGCCGTATAGATCTGCAAAGGCACGTCCAGATCTGCGATATACCTGAGGGATCTCGGGGCCGACGTCCCATCCAAGGCGCTGACGCTTGCGCGGGCGGCGGTCCAGCGGAGCGTGCGGCATCTCGGCCAGGCACTCCATCGCTAGATCGATTCTCTCCCGACCGAAGCTCTCGAAACGAAGACGGCGGCGGCGGCGATTTGTTTGGCCTCTGGATGCAGAGAGGAACGAGCGATTTCGTGCGGTTCTAACCCTAGAACCCGCAGTTTATGGGCGAGAGGGGAAAGAGATTTGGTGGTCGTGGTGACGGGGGTGGTCTCGTCCGACACGGTCACACGGCTACAGGCTGTGCCACTGACGCTTTCGGGTCCGATTGGGGGTTACGGGCCAGAGCCTATTGTGGCCCAACCGTCAGCGATGCAATGTCGGAGGCGTTGGTAAGAGTTCTGGTGGGTGTCGTAGACGCGTCCCTCGCTCGGGTCGTGGACCGCTCGTTCCTCCGCTGTGCTGTGCCCTTTCCCGAACGGGATTCGTGCACACAGTTTCATTGCAGGGTTATCCAGCTAGTCCCAATGACTTGTAGGACCAACTAAATCCTGCCCCACCACTCAGTTACTGGCGAGCAAAATGCACTTGGTCGACTTGGAAACGAAACCGCGGTTTGGGCTTAACCCGAGTTGGGTTAACAAAAGCGAATATTCGGCATCTAAATCCACGAGGGAGATAGTATCCGATTCTCCAATACTCAACAGAAAAAGGATGTGTTTTTCCTCTCTTTTTTTAGATGACAAAAGGTCGTGTTTGGTGGAGAGCTAACTTTGCGGTAGTGGCTCCCAAAAAAAAACTTTGTGGTAGTGGAACACTATTTGTGGAATTTGCCCTAGGTACTACTCCCTCCGTTCAACAATAGATGACTTCTATTTGTCTAGATATGGATGTATCTAGACATGTTTCGGTGTTTAGATGCATCCATATATAGACAAATGCAAGTCATCTATTGTTGAACGGAGGGAGTACATCAATTATTAGTAACGCTTTAGGCCCTATTTCACAGCAAAATAATTTTAAAGCATGTTAGAAATAACATGCTTTTTCAAGATACTATGGTTTTAAATAACTTAGATGTCTCCGATATGGACTTAAATCTACATTGGAGACACCCTTAGTAGCTGACTCAACTTACTCAAACATATCTAACTTGGTATGTCACAACGTTGTGGCGGAGTGTGATCACGAATAAATAGCCACTACAAACCCACGAGGGAAGGTGAAAATATGTTCTCTGAAAGCTATGATTATTAACATTATAGAAAGAATGCAAAATATTTTTTGTGTCTCGAAAAAAAAATTGTGTACAAGTCATATAAATGGCGTGCATGTAATTACAACGTTGACCACTAAGACCTACCACTTATGCTTTCACCCTCAAGACATCAGCCTTAATCGTGTTGAGTAGGCTATTGCGGTTAGGCTACGTGCCGCGTAATGTGGTTGTGATCTAAATTCATATGAAGAAGCCTATGCAGATAAAACGATAACTTTTGCTGAAGCGAGTGAGGTCCATCACGCCTCGCCGCCTGCCAAGGACGCCTAGGGGATGCGTGGGAGCTCCGTGTTGTACGGATCATCATTGGCCTAGGTCATCACCTCTTTATATATCACTTGTAAGCCACAGCCCCTGGCGTTTGTAACCTCTCCCGATATCCAATTATGGAAGTATACCGGTTCTCAGAACGATCCAACACCACAACATAGCATTCGACCAAGTCAAGAGCTGCACCTCACAAACCGCCTGCCGGACTTACATATATTGCCACGGAGCTGCACCTCACAAACCGAGATTAATTTCGTGACTTATCCGAGAATTCAAGATTTCCAAAAGGGTTTAAGACCCATGAATTCCACCAAATTTTGAACTCCTCAAATTATCCTTTTTCACCCGAACTAGTGTAATTCCTACATACCAAACGACGCCTCTACATTCATGACTAGATACATCTATAAGCATGAAAAGAACATTTCGTCTTTGTGTGATTACAGCCCTGGAAATGCTGCCATTGTGTCCTCGTGCAATTGGTTGGTGTCTCTCAAGACAACGACCGAAATGCCACCTTTAAGTTATCTTGAACACCACAACAGTTTCCTCGGAGAGAAAAATCGATATGTTAATGAGACTGCAATTGTTGAAGCAGAGGGCCAATACTTTGTGCACCGACGAATAAAGCATCAGCTAGCACAATTGCTCCAACCTGTAGTTACAGCAAGAAGACTATTATTAAAATTTATCTTTGGCCAAAAAAATATTAACATGTGTGTGTGTCCTTTTTCAATTTGAATTACCAATCGGCCCGTGAAGAGCAGCCGATAGCCCCATCCTTCCTTTGCAGCCTGTGCGCGCTGCTGATCCGTCCAGCTGTAATGAGGTTGCCCAAATAAGATTTAGGATCGGTACACTGATGGATGCCACTTACGTATTGGAGGAGAATGCTAAAAAAAATTGTACAATGCTGAAAACATATCGGCATTCATCGCAGAACTACCAGAAAACCCCTTATCATGCTCATATCCATGTAAAATGTACTCTGATCGCTGAAGATTTAGGTTGCTGGCAAGCTCATAGCTTGTATCTCACAAGGACAGACTCAACCTTAGCAAAGGAGCTCGGTACACATTTTGGTCAGAAAAATAACAGTCAGACGTATACAATACTAGGTGAAATAGTTGAGGTCCTGGAACTTACCCAAAAAATTCAGAAACCCCACCAATACCAGCAAGCTTGAAAGGCTGGGAACCTTCCCGCTCAAAGTCCTAAAGAAAAAAAAACATGAATTTAATATAACTCTAAAACAGAAGATGAGGGAATGCGATGAGTCCTACCTCTTCTTCAGCAGCTTCCAGCCCTCCTTGAACCCAGAATAAATTTTCAAAACCAGCATTGTAAAGTTGCTCGGAAGCAGCAATTGATCTGACAAATTTTGGGGGAAATCAGAACAGTCAATCAAAAACGGCAGATAAATGTCCCACTTCTACACCAAATCTTGATTCACACACACTCCATGATGGACGCTACAATATGTAGCAGTAGTGCCAATAGAATAAATTGCTGGAACTGGAACTGGAGATTTCCGGTGCAATGACAGGAGATTTAGGATGTTGAAATAGCATCTTTGGAATATAAGCAGCATGATATCAAGACAGCTAGCTGAAGTTTAAGACTGCTATAAGCTGGAAAGCTGGAGACTTCTCCTTTTCAATGAAAAGAAACGCAAGTCTTTGCGCTTTCTTGACAAAAATAATATCAAGACAGCTAGCTCAAGTTTAAGATTGGTATAAGCTGATGCCCAGAAAAATGGTAGACAACTTTCTTGTTGCATGGTGAGTTCTAAGACATCAAAACACGAAAATAGTACTTCTTACAGGACAACATAAGAATGAACGTAACTTCCCCGAAGGCAAAGAAGGTGAGAAAGCATGCGTATGTGCTGTCAGCGTGTCATGCATTACGACAATCAAGAATCAGTAACTCGGTAAGCGAGCTAGCAAGTAATTACCTCAGTCCCTTCTGGCACACCAGGATGATATCCGTATCTTTCGAAAACTTCTCCTCGACCTGCTGTACAAAGTTCCTAGAAATTTGATCTGAAGTCAGTCACACCTGATTGGTACCAAAATACAAATCAGTAGAGGCTTAAGTTTAACTTATGTTGAGCATACTTGTTGAATGACATTGTTGAGATGCCACTCCACCAGCCACCTATGCAAGATGGATGAGACAGTTTAGTCACGCTTGAAGTGTCAAATCATAAACAATGGTAATGCAAGAGTTGAACAGTAAATGTCGACCGTAACTAAAAAAACAGTAAATTTCGCAACATAGAATATCTACTATCTTGAAAAAGAAGACATGTTTTACATCTAGTAGTTGTGTTTCATGAACTATTAGATCAGTCTCCAGTCTGGATTTGTCTACGCTGAAAAATAATTCCATGTTATAGTAGTTGTGTTGAGATACCCATCATAAAGCTGAATGCTTTCTTGCTGAGGCCATTCAAATCAGACGATGTATCCACGTCAAACACAGGAATCCAGGTAGAGCCTTTCACCCAAGCCTGCGACATGATCAAAGGACAGAGAAAGAATGTGACCACCCACAGTTAACTAACACTAGGAATAGCTTTTCGTTGCAACTTGCAGAAAAGATGAACCTTCTGGCGCTCGTTTGAGGGCCTAACATCCAGAAGGACCTTGTCCGTGAGTTTGAATGTATAGCCGGCTTCCCTTGGTGTAAGGGTCTTGATTTTCTGCTCCCTGATCTTCAGGCAGAGCATTCCAGAGCCACACAAAAATAACAAGCAGTTCAGCATTTGAAATTCACAGGGATTTATGGATGCCGAATCCCAAACATCACTGCAATTCCGAGATAACTGCAACTTGAGAAGAAGTTTGGCCAGAGAGCTAACCAGCGTCTCCCACCGCCTCCTGGCGGCGGCCATCTCCTTGGCCTGCCTCGTCTCCTCCTCCTCGCCCCCCTGCCCGCCTCCCACTGCCGCCCCCATCCTCACCACCCCGCTCCACCTCTGCACGCGCACAACACAACCAGCAGCTGTTCAAGGCAATGGAAAGCACAGGGAAACGGGGGGTGCGCCAAGGAAAAAATAAATAAATAAATAAACGCACCTTCGAAGGGAGCAGGCGAGGACGCAACTGACGGGAACGGGGGGATGAATGCGCCGCCGCAGCTAGGGAGGATGCGCCGGCGACGCGGCGTGCGAGACTGAGAGGAGACGCTGCCATTTTCTTGCTTTCCTTTTTCTTTGACAGGGATTTTTCTTGCTTTCCTTTCAGACAGGAGACGGCAGGTTTTTTTTGTAGTCTTTTAGCCGTAGCTTTATCCGCATCTCGAGCTCGGCTCTGCAATTGGCTAGAGTGTCCAACTGCAGAGATTGTGGGGGGCTGGAGAACTGGACCGATGCTCCAGCCTCAAACAGATGGGCGTGTACAGCTGCACTGAACACCCTGGCTGCTGCTACTAACAAAATTTCATAAGCAAGATATGACACTCGTGGAAGTGTTTTACAGAATAATTTGGTCCACGCAGACATTCAGAAATGAACTTCAAAACTGATACTCCTAATTTGCCTTTCACGGTACAGACATACAATACAAGAAATCGCATGAATTCTACACATCCTAATTTATGTTCAAGATCACATGTGTCACATGATAATAATACTCCATCAAGACGATATCTAAAATCATCCTCAAGACGATACATGAAGTCTATCTAACACAGTCTTCATCTTCAAGACGATTCTGGGCTTCTCCATAATTATAACATGCAGCTTATTCCCTCGTGAAATATTACTGCCTTGCTAAGCACCAGCTAACTGCTGCTGCTAATCATGGATAACGAACTGGACGGCGTCCCATACACCATAGCCGATAGTAGCTCCATGCTGATCCGGTGTTGATCTTCACATGTACACTTTTGATAGCAGCTGCTGGGCAAGGTACTGCCCTTCCGGCTCCTCCAGATGCTTTTTGTCCTTCAGATAATTTTCTAGATTATTAATAGCCTCTGGCTGAACTTTGGAGCCTTGTTCTTTCAAAGCTGGTATGAACTGCCGTGATATCACATCTAGAAGTTTCATGAACTGTGATCCATATTTCTTGTAAAGTGCAAAACCAGCCATCTAAAAAGACAACAATCCTTGTTAGCTACATGTGTGCATGCACAAACAGTCAGGACACGAAGCACAGAAGTAGTCCTGGTGCAGATTTCTACCTTGAGGAAAGCATGAAGGGCAGAAGCAGTGGCTGTTATGGCTGGGAGAGTATTCAGGAACATTGCAAGCCACTTCCATCCCTCAGCTAGGCCATGTGGATGCCGCACACCCTTGATTTCTGTCTGCAGACAAAGTTATGCACTCATATTTCTGTTCTATTGCAAAGCAACAGTTCCAAGTCTTCTGTCTAAATAATAGTGTGATTGCATAAAACATGGTATGTAATAGCTTGCCAAAGGTTTATCATATACATTGCGCAAACCATGGTAAACCTTAATTTTCATTTTACATATGGTGTATTACTGTGCTGGAATTAAAACTAATGACTGCAATTAACAGGAAAACAGCCAATTAGTAGGAAAAAGGCAGAACAATAAGTACATATCTACCACCACCGACAAATTACGCTTAATTGCTCTTTTAGCAAACTGGGGATGTCTACACATACACACCTGAATCATGGCAGCATAAAGCTTGACGTATGCAACAACATTTACCAAATACGCCTCAGTGCTCTGAAGTTTTCCATCTTCTTCCTGGTAGCCAATAAGCCTGAAGTAATCTGTGTTTCGTGCTTGTGCCTAAGAAATTACAGATCATGAGATAATCCAAATGCATGAGCCCAAACTAATATCAGAATAGTACATATTCCGAACCATAAAGCCAGGTGCATTCACAGTTTAAAAACTTAGATATAGTTCAGAGGGTTGCAATATTGTATCTTTTGGGCACATAGTCCAAGAAATGGCAACACCAAAACATAAACAAGATTTTTCACCACCTCAAATAAGATAAGAAAGAGCAACAATGCTGAAAATTTCAGTGACATGCGGAATAGCGGACTTACATTTAAAGCATGCAGATGCTTTGGAACTGTGTACATGCAAACTTTGTGGAACTCTGCCAGAAGATAATCCATTGCATCTGGTACCTGGGCATACACATGTGTCACATGACCAAACAATTGACTGCATTTTCTTTGTACTTCTTATCAAACTGCATTAAAAGATGATTTCAGCACGGGATAACTAACTGTTTGATTATCATCATACTAGGGCTGCAGCAAAGACTGCACCCGTCCAAAGCCATATGAAATAGGAAAAGACGCATCTTCATAGCAATACGAGGTTGCAAAATCACTTTTCAGACAGACAAATTGACAGCATATGTCATGACAGAATATCTACAGTAGCCCTGTGTTTATCAGCGCCAAGAGCCACATCTATATCTGAGCTACACCTTTTAAACTTGGCATAAAATAAATAAAAAGTAATTTTCTCAGACTTCAGGACAACACAACTCAAGCTGATATGTCATGTAACCAAACTATATTTCCAACAAACTACTTTTAAGTATCACCAGTTCACATTAAGTCCTGGTAACCAAGAATGCAGCATGTGCACTTCTGCGAAATGTCAAAGATATGTTATATGTACCAGACTTGCAAGAAAGAACAATGTTATCAGAATGTTAACAGAATTTCCAGCTTTGTTCAACCATATAGTGATGTCAGCAGTGAATTAACACAAACTAAGTTAAGTAGCAAATTCTAGGGATCGATTCACTCAGTCATGACTAATTGGTAATAACACTCTGCAAAACAAATAAACAAGATACCTGAGTGGTGACCAGAAGCATGACATATCCACAAGCAAAGGCCAAATTTCCAAAGTTTTGTCCTTTGGATTTCGACTCTTGACTATTGAAATCATCTGCAAGAAATCATCAGGTAAATTATTGATGTGTACAATATTAAGTAGAAGTTCAAAATGTTAGAAAATGAATGACAACACATAGGAATCTAACTCTAGTATATAAGAAGGTAAAAAAATTCCAAATCAGGAATAACAGAGAACCCTTAAGATCCTAGTAGCAATTATAGATAGAAAATACTCTTCGTAGTAAAAACTAACTGAATGTTGCTATACTCACTAACTCTGTTATATAAATGTGTAGGCCCATGTTAATACATAACAAGCAAAACACCAGAATATACATAATCTGAGTTCATGGGATTCATCTCAATTCATGACTCCCTGTCCCCTACAAGAACTTTCACGAATGTGGTCTAGAATACACAACATCGTAAAGAGAAGTGAATGGAAATTGCAGGCAATCTCATAAGTAATTAACGGTCACTGTATCTAGCAGCAAGAATTTGGTAATGATTTTATGAGCGTTGGTTCATTACAGCATGACTGAGGTAGCCGGGGAGGAGGGGAAGAAAATTAGGGAAAGAGAAGTTTACTAATCGATTGCTTGACCATTATTGGGTACGCTACACGCACCCACTAGCACCCACTATATAGGGAGCTTACTTAGTCCTCAAGGAACATAACCCAAGGATATTATTCTGTAACCTAATCTGGCCATATTTTTCCTAGAAAAATAATCTGGCCATGCTATTCCAGGACTTGGGGAAATTTAAGAATCTATCCATGAGACATTAAGAAGTTATAATCATGTGGAAACAGAACAATGTATGGTTGACACCTATAAAGCAGGTTTGTGCCTAAAAATAATAATCCGTGCGCATTTTTTCTTGAGATGTTTCATATGCAAATGATTGAAGCATAGGTACTAATATACAATCAAAGAGGGTTTTAAGATGTTGAATCACATAATAGCATATAAATCCTGTACTAATCATTCCAGTATTACCGTTTCCCAAACCCTGCACAGCATGGTAGCAGTGTGGAAGGGTTCAGAATACAACAGGTGATGTGCCGCTGTATCTTCCCTAAGCCATATTTATATGTCTAGTAATTTTATAAATGTGCATATCATATTTGCTAATGTTCCACCTGGAATAAATAGTTACATTGTTAAGGACTAAAATGAATGGCAGTTGATTAGTTTTTACATCAAGGAGTAGATTTCCGCAGTTATTGTTTCAATTCATACGTGGGTGCCAAAGTGTATTCGGAACAAAAATAGCAGCTACGAAAAAACACATCGTCTAGACTGTAATATAAAGACTACGTAAAAACAGCAAATCAAGTAGTAATACCATGCCCCCCCCCCCCCCCCCCCCCCCCACACACACACACACAAAATAAAAGGTGCCACCATCATGGCACCAGCTAAATTACATGTGAACTAAAGAAGAAACCCAGGATTTGTCAATGATAACATTTCACAAAGCAAGTGTTTAAGCTTTGATTAACATGTGTAACTCTAGTCGTACTTATATAGAACCAATCATGCTGAGATCCATGCAATCATGACCACGCTATAGGCCCCTAGACTTGTTTGATATGCGGGGCATGTATCATGAAATTCTTCCATAAAAGAAAATAAAAAGATAAAGTAGCTACCTTGTCTGCAAATAAACGACATGCAATTGGACGAGGACAATCTTGTCCATCTAAAGCTTTAATAAGCTCACTGGCCCTGGCTCTGCGAGGAACAATTAAGTAAGGATTTAAGTAATAAGAGCTCAGATGAAATATTGAACTAAACAGCAACTGGTTTGAACAAAAAGGTAACTAGCTAGTATTTGTATTTATCGTACACACCCAAATTAAGAAAAAGGAGGAGAGGTTAACAATAAATCAGAACTAATAACCTTGCATGCATGCTGGTAAAATTGACGGCAACAGATGCTTACATGCATGCATCCACAACTTGAGTAAATCGAATGGTGCGAGCTACTGGACCATGCCAGATGAACATCAACTTGAATAGTTAATGTCATTCTGGTGGCATGTGGATCACATTATGGTTTCCTTATATACTCATAAAAAACAGTGACGTAACCGGCTTCTCATTTCCCAAACTACTTGGAAATTGGAATCACTACAATATATATTTATCTTTCCAATGAACAGAACAACAATTCAGTCCCTCAATTCTCTACAAATAGCAATCCTTTCACTTTCGGTGAGAGCATTGAATCACTCCCTCCTGGCATTTATTTAAACCACTGATGCTTTTCTAAGTTCTACAACTGGACTTAATCATGGCATATGAATAACTAATTATCTAAAGCATCGATACCTCTTTTTCTGTCACTCAGCAACAGAACCAAGCATTTTTCTTGAAGAAACGAGGTCTTGGAAGTAACCAGTACTGAGCCAAGAATGCAGCCAAAACATAAGTTTGCTTATTATTCTAAGAGAGTTGTTCCCACTATTTCTTTGGGGTGCACCTAACACAAAACCGTGAATCCACAATGCCCACCAGGCTTATATTAACACTTAGCAGCATACGCAGGATGATTAAGATGAGGGAATCTATACTGCCACATAGCGATGGAAATAACTTCAACCTTGATGCCTTACGGGCATGTATTATGTTTGTCATTTTTATTAATATTGCATTAACGTGGATGATGATGGTTCTTCAATTTTCCAGTAGCCCTTACAAAGCTAGTCCAAAGATGTAACAATAGTAGCTTTCTTGTATTTTCACATGTCCTTATCCAAACTAAACTCTAGGATTTAAGAAGTATTACAGTTTGTAAGATGCATACTCACTTGACACTGTCAGTAGTTGGCATAAGTTTACTGATAGACTTTCCAATTTGTCGGTCATGTCGGCTATACTCCTGCACAACAGAACATGGTATCAGTCAAATACAGACATACAGGTAATCAGTAGTATGCTACATACAGGTCGGGGGCTAACTTATAGCAGTACAATCGCGACTGGGAAAGGGTCGAAAGATCAAAATTATTAAATCAACCAGTCACGGCAAGTTGTTCCAAATTGCAGTTGAAGACATAGATCCTTCAGAGAATAAAAGACCTTGCTGAGGTAAATGTTTGATGGCACTTGTTCATGTAATGCACGCCTCCGCGATTCTGCTTTTAATGCAGAACTATCAGCATAAACTTTGATCCCTGCCATAAATAAGACAATTAATTAATTAACAGCAATTCCTATAAATGAAGATAAACCGAGAAAAGTTTTTTTTTTCCTCGAACGAGCATTTTGCCCCACTTTTTTATTTTCTATTAAGAATGGAGTGATAGCAATGTAGTTGGAACCAACGACTAGGATTGGTAGCAATACTTTGTAAACGAAATTGAATTATTGGTCAGTTGTGAATGCATGAAGGTGTAAATACCAGAGTTTTATTTACATTCTATTTATGGTTGTGTGCTTAAAGCGCACAATATGAGTTTCATGCAAGAACCACACAATCCTTAGCACAGCTCTTAGAATCCAACACACAGAATTTTAAGAGAATAAAGGCTGCAGTCCAACAGCTTGGCTTGCGAAAGACTTTAAGTCAAAATCTCGTAAAACACTCCTTTGGAACATTGAACTTGACTTGCGGGAGCACATAAGGCCCAAAGGACACGACCGCGCCGTATAGCACCAACCTAGCTCATGGGGTGTTTAAGTTCCGCGTACGACGCATACACATGATCTCCCCGCTAGCCCCACTCCTTCCTCAACCTCCCGAACTACCCTCCAAATCCCTGATGATTTTGCTAGCGGTGGCTCCAAAATCCCTAGTATCGCCCGTACACCTTTCATGTGAGATACTGAGATGGAAACGTCTGCGGTAATACGGCTCCATGGCGTCGTTTGGATCCTAACTGCTCCCAGAAGGCCAAAAGACAATTTAATGGTCTTGAACATAAATTTGCAAGATGTTGTACTAGAGTGAGCCAAGTTGTTGTACTGTGGGCGTATTTACTCGAATTTTCAAATTTCAAGCTTCCACAATCATAATTCCGTACATCCTGAACAATATAAGAAATAACTTGTCTAAAAATGTGTGTCTCCACCCAGGTTGATTGCAACCCAATATCCTCTCAATTTTTCTCCTACTTCAAAAGTTTGTCGAATATTTGGAAAAAAATTACATGGATGTTGATTGTTGAACATGCTAGTACATGTATACTTGCAAAATCTGGTAAAAAAATATGACTCCATGCACCATACACACAATTAAAAAAAATGTAGCGTACTGTTAACTACTCAGCCTTGAACTAGTTTGCTATTTTTGTATCAGATTCTGCAGGTGTATACATGCTATGTCTGGATGAACATCCATGAATTATTTTCAACTTATTCCACGCTTCTTGCAATGGGCAAAGAGGATAGGAATATTGTGTGCGAATTGGCCCGATTTGACAAAACTCGCCTTAATAACATGTGCCAGTACTAACTCCAGTTTAAGTAGCGAAAATAAGATTAAATTATTGAGTGAACGTGTTAACAAGCATTGTTACATCTTTTCATTAAGAGGAAGAAAACGTTACTATAGGAGTTACGAAGTAACTGCAGAAGTACTCAATTTGTGAATCAGTTCTATAGAAGTGAGACACACCTGGTAATTCTGATTTGATTTCAATACTGTTTGCCATTGTTGCATGTGTAACACTGTTCTGAGACATTTGGCTAGATGAGGAAACTGCTTCTGCCCTTGACTTGGCAGCTTCTTTTTCTACAGCTTCCTTTTTAGCAGCCTCATATGCTGCTTTCTGTGCTTCAGCTGCTAATTTTGCAGCTGCCCTCTGCCTGGCCTGCATCATCGTTCATGAAGTTTCAGGTTAACTGTGCATGCATTTAACTGACTAGCAGTAAAGTGAAGAATTTTTTCCTGAAACAACAAGCGCTTGTATAAAATTCTGAGGATAAAGCAGAATGCATAACTGGAGTAAAAAGGTAACAGCGACCAACAAATAATTAGATGGAACAAACAAACCCACTCCCCACTAAATTTTACAGAAATGGACTAAGGCTTCAAATTAGCAAACCATGTATATAAATAATATATCAACTTAACAGCAGATCAGAGAAAACAAACCTCTGCTTCTTGTCTGGTCCTTTCCTGCTTTATTTTTTCTTCCTTCATAGATTGCTCCCTTCTTTTAGCTTCTTCAACAGCTGCATCATCTCTTATTCGACGTTCCACGATCTGGGATTTCTGTTCATGATCCCTTTGGACCATAGACAAGTGTTTATCGAGTACTTCTGCACTGCAAGAAGCAATAACGTAACATGATATTCAGTCTAACAAACGATTACTAAATTAGAAGTGTTACGAAGTTGTGCAACATCTATCATGTGATTCTGTGATTCACAAAGGAAAATTATCTATCTACAAACCCTATCAAGCAACGTTTCTGAAAGAAAAAAAAAATAGAACTCTGAAGAATGAATTGGAATGTTGGGCTTTCTAATGTACAATTCTCAGACGTTGTAATAACAGTGCTGAGATCTACAAGATTAATACAATCATATAACAAATAGTTTAACAGAGCATACTCCTACAACAAGCAGGCAAATGGCATTCTGAAGAAGAAAAGAAAGCACTTGTTACAAAAGATATAAAGGCCCCAAGCACCCAATAGAAGATCCATTAGGATGCCAAGATGGATATGCTACCAAAGGAGCAGATTAGACAACCAAACATTGTACTGAACTTGAACAGTCAAGAACCTTAGGTCCTGTACTCTCAACATTTGAAAAAACTCTGCACCACAAGTCCACAAGCATACTAGCATAGAGTATATTTATTTATTGAAATATTATGCATGACACAGTTCAACAAGTTGTAAGCAAGAAACGTAAACTTATTATGCAAATTAGTGCAAGTTGCACTTGAACGTTAAAACCTAAAACTTAAGAAAATATCCCTGCTCACATAAGTAGCATGTTACATGAATTAAAATCAGGGATGGTGTATAGTGGAAGAAAAAACAAAAAGGAGTATCAAACTAATAGAATAGCAGCATATTGCCTTTAGTCATCAGTCATCCAACGATCTAACAGAGATATATTCAGTAGTTGTACATATAACTATGAATCTTCTCTTCTATAAATGTTTAGATTAGTAATCTATAATTCTATATGGAAAAAACGCCTTCAAAGTAAGTTTTACAACCTTGAGCCTTTCGCAAATATCTACACCTACTCACTCGTGAGATATAAACAGATTGAAATAGAACATTAGAAATAAACTGCGCTGATTTCCAATCCATAAACCCCCTATACCATCAAAGTCTAATGATCAAACAAACTGAGTAAACGTAAATAGAGATGGGAGAATTTTACAAAGAAACCACCATTGCAAACACTGCATTCTTGACAAACTAGGACATAACTAACGAATTAGCTCGTTATGTGCCAAAAATTACCAGTAACAAAAGATAGTATGATATCATGAAGCTTAATGCGGGAATGGTATGAGAACTTCCTTTGTATCTTAAATGTTATTCACCAAAGATCCAGTAAAACATAGAATTTCTCTGAATTTTCTATAAGAAAAGTACAGTAGTTTTTTTAAGACGCATTTTTTGAAAGGTTTTAAGAGGCATTAGAAATGGTAAATAAGTGAGTGCGTACATTTTTCTCTGGAACTGGACATCTAGCCTTCTATCTAGCTCTTTGCGTGATTCTGCATATTTCTGAAGTCGAGCAAACGCAGAAATTGTTCTCTGAATTTCATTTTGGTGGCATACGTCCAGTGAAGATAACTTACTTCTAACTTCCTCCTGAAGTTCAAACATCGTGAGTGAAGAAAACAAACTATTTGTTAGAAGGAAAAGAATACCCAGTACACACCTGGATTTTGAGATGATGCTCGCGTTCCAGCTCAAGCAGAATGCTCTTCTCTAGGCTCCTTTTCTCCATCAGGTGGTATGGTGTACAGCTAGAATCTAATTCATCCCCTGATTCTTCAAAGCTGCAAGGAATAAGCAAATGGTAGATGACTTGGGGTAAAGCTTACCATATCAAATGTGATAGGGTCCAATTCTAATATAACAAAGCAATCGGTCAGGTGATATTGACAAACTAGGAAACGCGATTTTCATTATGAAAATGCAACTGCGGGAACCAAATTGCAGTATACCTCAATTCAAGATCATTACATGAGAACCTCGCTCCAGTGGTCACAAGAGCTCGGTTATCCTCATCACTGTTATCATCTTCCTCTTCCGACTCATCTTCCTCCTCAACACGCATCACAAAAGCCTTCTCCCTTGTGCTTCTAACCCTAAATAAACCAAAAAAAAAAAAGTAGAGTCAAATGCAACGGCAAATCGAACCAGCGTAAACTGCAAGAGAGATGCGAGATACCATTCCGGCGGCTGCTTGAGAGGCGCGGCCGGTGCAGCCTGGCGGGTGGCTTGGAGAGCGTCGAGCTCGGTGAGGACGTCGCCGACGGTCCAGCTCGGGTGGGGGTCGAGCGCCTTGGGGCACCGCAGCTCCATGCGGGCGAACGCCCTGCGAGAGACGGGGGCAGAGGAGGCGGGTCAATATCAACGAACGCCAGCTTAGATGGAGGAAGTGGGGGGTTGCAAGAATCGATATTGCCAACATACTAGTATAGAAGTTGCCAATACTAGGACAATATGGTCTTCCGTGCATACTTAAATTTACAATTCAGTTTGACTACAATTGATCAAAAGAGAAGCAGTGTCTCCGGTCCTCTTCATTCTTCAACAATTCTACATTTGACTACGATTCATCGGACAACAAACCTAGAGAATCAATCAGTATAAGTATGAACACAAGCCCCCCAAATCCACAGTTGCAAAGTTTGGAGGTTGAACCTGACTGCCATGGGTGCTGGCCCTGCTGCTGCACGCCGCCGGCGACGGGCAGGACAGGAATGCCCTTGGCGCCGGGACGCCCGCGCCTCCCTGCTACCGGCTAGGGTTAGCGCGGACCGGAGAACTGAGAAATCGCGGGACCGCGGGAGCACCAGAGCGGGACGGCGAGCGTGCGACCGGCACGGCGGCGTCGAGGCAGCGAGTCCCCAGCGACGGGAGGACTGGACGGGGTCGCCGGGTCGTCACTTTTCGGAGTTGATGGTATTATCGGCGAGGCGGCGCTTTGGCGGTCGGCACTCCGTCAGGTCAGCTCAGCGTCGAACAAACGCGGACTAGACAGACGGGGGAACAGAAAAGAGCCCGGGTGCGCTCGATATCGCCGGAGAAAAATCTTAGGAAAACGCTTCAAACCGATGCTGGGCCGGCCTGCCCCACGCGTAGCCCGTTAGGCATTCATCGTCCCGGTCGGACACACCGAGATTTATTGCTACATTCCCGTCCGTTAGCATTTATCGCATAGGTCTCCATCGCGCGAGAAAGAGAGGCGACGAAGCAGAGGCGGCGCGTACCAGGTCGGCGGCGGTGTTGTTCGACGGTGTAGGGGCGCGGTGTCGTGGCGCTGAGTCTCACCTTCTACCTCCGATTCCTCCGATTTGCTTGCTGGCAGGACATGTTGCCATTGTTTGGAGGTCGTTGTCGCCGTCGAGATCTCCGTCGCTGTGGAGCTTCAGGTCTGCGGCCCCTATCCTCGCTCACCCTGTATAGGCAAGATCTCCATTTCAGTCAATTTTATAGGATTTATGATTGTTCAAGGGAATTTGGTGTTAGGGTTCCTCACCCCGAGATTCGGTTCCTTTTATCAGAGCAGATGTAACATCCTCCCCTTGCGTAATTAATCTCATGGTTATCTATGTAGCATCCTCCCAATTTGTACTTCGGTTTTGCTAAATCTCAGTCGGCTGAGATTTTCTTAAGTCTCGGTCACTTTTGAGAAAAGTGCAACCGCAGTGCAACGGATTCAGTTGCACTTTTCTGAATTGACTAGACTTAAGCAAAAATCAGTCGACTGAGACATAGGCACTCCCTTTGTACTTAATCCAATGTTCGTCTATGTAGCATCCTCCCCATGTATTCTTAATCCCATGGTCATCTATTTGTACTTAATCCCTTTTTTTAAGTAATTTTAGTTTCATTTGTATGTAGTATTCACTTTGTATGTGTAGCTAGGATTTGTCACTGTGATGAATCATTCTTTAGCTGTTTGTAACATGGTTGTTTATGTAATAAGGCCCCCTTTATCAAAAATGTAATAAGGCCCCATTTGATTCAAAGAAATAGTATAGGGATTTTGTAGGATTGCTTCCTATAGGAATTTTTCCTATATCACTTGTCTGATTCATAGGATTGTATCCTATAGAAATAATCCCATAGAAATCTTCTAGTGTAAATTCTATAGGAAAATAACATGAGGTCCAACCTCATGGAAAAATTCCTCCACCATAATCAAAGGAAATCTCTATGCCATAGGATTCAACTAGACATGTAATCTCAATCCTATAGGATTCCTATTCCTGCATTTTTCATTTCCTTTGAATCAAAGGGGCCCTAGATTTTCTACTGTGCAATTAGTCACTAAAAACAGTTTTGCTTCATGATGGTTTTGATATTGTAACATTGTACCTTGGTTCCATGTTTCCCCTGAAATTGGCTACATCATGAAATTTCTATTTTGGTACAATTTTGAACTCCATGTAGTTACTAGTACTAACTGATTCTGTTACTTAAGGGTGTTGTTTTTGTGCTCCATTTTCTTGATTTTTTGGCTATGTAGCATGTTCTTGGTTGCAGATGGAATGGGAGACCGTCCATGCGTAATTGATTTTAATTGCAGCCTAATATGTTTAATTGGAATGGTACATTAGGGGGTAGTGTGATTCTTTTGTTTGATTTTTTGTATGTATCATCTTTTTATTTTTATTTTTGTTGCGGGACTTTCATGTTTTAAAATTTATTGTTGCATTTCTTATCATGTCTGTTTTTTCTCCTACATTTTTTTGTTACATTGTGTGTGCAGTGATGCCCTGGGCAGTGCTAAAAAGATAAAAGCAAAGTTATTACACCGTTCAAGCTTCGATTTTGTGCGAAGAGGCTGTGCAATTTTGTTAACAATGAGCTCAACAACGCAAAAAGGACTGTTATCAGGATTATTGATTTTCTGACATGGCCAAAATTTCCAAGTTCAATGTCCCTGATGAGCTTATTGAGTGGGTTGTCATGGGTATAGACCCGAAACTTCGTGAGTACCGTCGCAAGGTTTGGAAGCCAATTCTCTTCACTAAAGATATGATCCAGAAGGTTTTCAACCTGCCAGTGGGCGCAACACCTGTTGCTTACTTGAAGAAGGGTGATCATACAAAGCTCCGCAACTCATACCGTGATGGCGATCTTCCAGCACCAAGGGCTCCAATTGCTTTGACCGAAGGTCTGTTGAAGAATTATGCCAATGACGATGTTGTGATGATAAATAGATCATTTTCTCTTCTCTGTTTTGCCATCGCTCTCTTCCCTGGAACGAGTAATATGGTTCCTTTGGATTATCTTGGCAGTTTGCTTGATATGGACAGGGTTGACGAGTATGACTGGCCTGAAGAAGTTTTGAAGGTTTGCATGTACCAAGTGGTTGAGTTCCAAGCAAAGAGGCAGTTTCAGTTAGACATTCCTTCTCTTCCTATGAAACAATTCGCCATTGGATCATGCTTGCCTGCTCTAGTTGTAAGTACCGGTGCATGTTTTGTGTTGTTTAAGCTAAATTGTTTATGTTTTCCCCCTCCATTCATTGCATTTATGTAACATTTTCTCCTTGTACTTTTTGTTCGTAGATTATCTATGTTGACCACTTAGACTTTCCGCTACTGGGGCCTAGACATAATGTTATTGACTATTCTCTCCCGAGGGGTTGTCATGTGTGCAAAGCAGACTTCGATCTCGCTGTTGCTATAGACAAGAACAAGAAAACACTGACGACAAATGTGTTTGGGAAACATTCGATAAGTTAATAGGTCTTATCAGTGGGAGCCAATCCATTTTTATGTAGGTTTTAGCTTGTCCTTGTTTCTACCCTTTCTAAATTGGTTCGTTTTTATGCTAAAGATTTGTGATTTATGCAACACCCCCTACGCCATTTCCCCTGTACATGGACCTGCTGAACAAACAGAGCCGCATGTGCAAGATGACATGAATATTCCTAGTCAGAATGCAACGAGTTCTCTTGCCGAGCCATGTGCTACTCTTGTAGAATGGCTTCAGGGATCATTTCCTTCTAGCCAAGACCTCGGGGTAAGGTTCTGTTGTTCAACATCATGTTGCATTGGTATATTTTTTTTGTTACATGTTATATCCATATTTGCTACTTGTATCTTTAGTTTTTGTTACATAGTAGACACTCTCATTTTTTATTAGTTTTTGGATGTTACACTATGCTCATGCATTATTTTCTTTTTTGCATCATTAATATGTTCTTCTTTTCTACTATATGTATGTATTCATGTACCACCTCAGTTCAAGGATCTGTATGAGAAACACAAAGGACTGTTTGAGGTAGATTTGAAGGGTGCTTTATCATCTTTTGGGCGTGCGGTGCAGTCAATTCAGTGCAGCAGGATGGCGCTGTTGTTGAAAAATGTCAGCTCTGCTTCTACATGCGACAATGTCCACAAAACAACAGAACAAACAACAGTTGATCCAACAACACATAATGATTTCAGCCTTGGAGTGCACGCTCGTGATACAACTGCACAGGAACAAGGCAGTATCGGCGTGCATAACCTCGATCAAAATGTTATTTGATGTTCTCCTAAGGAGCCCGTGAAGACTACTGAAGATCTCCCTAATACTCAAGTGGAAGGCTGTGTAGCAATTGGGGAAGCTATTGCTGCGGGTAAGAAGGCTGATGAAAATGTTGGTGGCGATGTTAATGTGGCTGCCAACAAGGCGGGCAGTAGCAGACCTGACTGGGTGCCTCCAATTGGACTGAGCCCCATGCGCTTGGCTGTTTCATGGGATGACTCACCATCTATGGAATTATTTCCCAAAGGTTTGGAGGAATTTGAGTTCTTCAATACTGGAGGAATAAGTCCTGCAGAGTCTGTGAATTCAGAGCCATCCCATGTGTTCCAGCATAACATCGACGCACCTCTACAGCAAGCCAACTCAATCGTCCCTACAGGTGTACCATCTTCAAGATATTGATGTTTTGCACAATTCCTTCATCGTTCTTTTTTTACGAAATGCTAATGTTTTGTGTCGCACTTTTGTAGCTACAAGGGTCGATCAAGCTATTGTTGATGTGAGCAGTGGTCCAAGCACCCATGCTAAGAGGACCAGTCAAAAAAGGGTAGCAAAGGATTTCGACACGGTGCAAAAAATGAAGAGGCTGAAGATTACGCCTGACTGCGATGCTCTGTGTACAAAATATATACTACATAAGCAAAGGATCAAAAAACCGAAGCAGGGTGAATCATAGTGAGTTACTCTGATACATCCCCTGTTTTATTTTGCATCATAAGTTTCTCGAATGGGTTGCATTTTTTTTGTTACATATGATTATAGGGAAATTTCTGGTTTGCAAGTTAAAATTTCTCGTGTTGAAACCTGTATTTCATCCATATTTGAATCACAATCTTCTTTGATTAATAAAATGGCTGCTAAACCTGAAACTATGGATGAAAATCCCTTTGCTGCTACTAATGTCATTCAAGTTAGAACTAATGACAATGTTACGATGTTGGCTGATTTTTTTTTTTTTGAAACATTTTCTACTGCAGGGGAGTCCCCCACAGCCCTTTATTGCCATCAAAAGAGTTTACAAATATTTACAAATGTACATAGAAGGATAAACTTAGATAATATATCACAAACTAATGTATGGTGTTAAGCCATGATGATAAATCCGAAGCCAAAGAAGCACTCAACCTATGCTTAAGCAAAAGGAGGTCTAACATGAAGCCAACATTCCAACCCTTGAAGGAATGCCTCTCACACTTGAAAATAACTTCATTCCTCTGTTTCCAGATGTTCCAACAGGCAAGAATCACTATCTCAGTGAAACAAGGACCTTTGAAGTTCTTTTTAGCAATGGAAAGATTAGTCAAAACTGTGTTATCACTCCAGGAAATTTGCAGGTAGTTCCAAATCCTGGAGCTGAAAACACACTGGAAGAACAAATGTGTCCAATCCTCAAGACAAAGTTTTTTGCAAACACAATAATCAGTCCCATCAATCTTCCAATTCCTTCTCTTAATCATGTCCTTGGTATTAATCCTATCATTTAGGATCAGCCATGCAAAAAAAATATGCTTTGACATGCATTTGGATTTCCAGATCCACTTAGCTGGTTTATCATCATTCAATTGAGCAAACTGTAGCTGATAAAATTTACTGGATGTATATACCCCTTTATTAAAGTTACAGGACCAGACATCCTTATTATTATTCACCTGAACATTTCCCAGGATGCCTTGAAGATCAACAAATTCTTGAAAAGCTTCATTTGAAAGAGGCAAGTGAAAAGCATCAGAAAGATCAGTCATCACTTTCAAATCTCTCACTGAGGCCATATGATCCTTAGCAAATGAGAACAATCTTGGAAATTTCATTGACAGAGCATGTCCCAGCCAAGAATCTTTCCAAAAAAGAACAGAATATCCATTCCCCACTATGCAAGAAGAGAATGAACACCAAGTATCAGATAATTGCATAATACCTTTCCACCAGAAGGATCCACAAGAGGTAATTGCATGAGGAACTGACTGAAAGTAGTATGCATTCTTGACCAGATTTACCCAAGGAATATCCACATAGTTGTAAAATTTGCTAGAAATTTGAGCAACAGAGCCCTATATAATTGGCTGAATTGCATGCTAGGTGGGAAAAAGAAGATAAAATTACTAGAAAGAATAACATGACTAGAGTTTTTACTATCGCCACCACTAGTAATGCTTTTTCAAATCTAGTAAACCTCCTACTATTAATGGTAAAGTAATTGGTATTGGCAATGTCTCTACTTCTTCTGCTAAAAGTTTAAAATTTCCTAAACCCACTGAAACTGTTCCTGATAAAAGTGCTGAAATTTTTGAAACATGGGAGACAATGGTCCCATTACCTTTGATAATAATGATCTTGGTTTTTATTATTGCAATATTTCTGAAGTAATTATGTTCCTACAAAATCTTGCTAGAATTCCTAATGCTAGTGATATAAATATGGCTTTCACAAAACATATTACAAATGCTCTCATGCAAATTAGAGAAGAAACGTTAAAACGTGAAGCCTCTATCCCTAGGAAGTTAGAAGATGGTTGGGAGTCTATCATTAAAATGAAGGTGAATGATTTTGATTGTAATACTTTATGTGATATTGGTGCTAGTATCTCTGTTATGCCTAAGAAACTTTATGATATGCTTGATTTACCACCTTTGGAACACTGTTATTTGGATGTTCGTCTTGCTGATAATGCTAAGAAGAAACATTTGGGGAGAGTTAATGGTGTTTTTATTATGGTTAACAATAACCTTGTCCTCGTTGATTTTATTGTTATGAATATTGAATGCAATGCTTTTTGTCCTTTTGTTTTAGGAAGACCTTTTCTTAGAATTGTTGGTGCTATTATTGGTATGAAAGAGGAGAATATTAAATATCAATTCCCACTCAAGAATGGTCTAGAACACTTTCTTGGGAAGAGAATGAAGCTACCTTTCGATTCTATTATTAGAACAAGTTATGTTTTAGATGCGTCTTCACATGAAAATACTTGATTCTTGTTTTCTACGTCTAGCTTAAAGGCGTTAAAGAAAAGCACTTCTTGGGAGATAACCCATGTTTTATTTTTTAATTTTTTTCTTATGTTTTCTTTGATTCAAGGTGTTGTTTACTTCTGTAGCAACTCCTTTATATCTTTATTTTTTCGAATTGTTGTTCCAAGTAAAGTCTCTACTGCAAAGTTGATACCAGATTTGGATTTCTCCACAGGAACAGATTTTTGCTGTCCATCGTTTAATTCGCCATAATTTCCAGAAAAAATCGAAACATCCTGAAATTTTTTGTGTGTGATCCTTAGATATGTACGCGACTTTTCTTAGTTCGGAGTTTTCTGATATGAGCAACGTAAGTGCCTCGAAAAAAAAATTTACAGATTGTTCTGATTTTGACAGAGTCTGCCTTTTACTATGCATTCTTTCTTTTACTATGTGGAGTGTTTTTCTTTGCTCCACGAAAACATCAGTGGCTGTAGCAAATTTTTAGAAAGTATTGGTAATGCTTGAGTCCATGGAGAATATGTGATTTTTTGATTTTGCACTAACCCTCTAATAAGAATTACTTCGAGTTTGGTGCGAAGGAAATTTTTAAGGATCAAGAGAAGAGGATGATATAATGTGATCAAGAAGAGTGAAAATCCTAAGCTCGGGGATGCCCCCGTGGATCATCCCAGAAAATTCCAAGAAGAATCAAGCGTCCAAGCTTGGGGGTGCCCAAGGCATCCCCTTCCGCATCAGTAACTTATCAGGTCACTTCTAGTGAAACTATATATTTATTTGGACACATCATATGCATTTTACTTGGAGCGTCTCTTTGTGTTTGTTTTCTTTTATTTTCTGTAATAAACTTGGTTGGAACCTAGCATTCTTGTGTGTGGGAGATACAAGCTCTACTTTTTCATATGAATACTCGTTTTCTTCATTTATCATACTCGTATTCTTCGTTTTTCATCTAGCTACTGCAAATTCCTTTTAGCTCCTTTTTTCATGCGTCTCTTTTTTAGAGTTGTTAGTTCTTGTAGAGTAGTACTCTCGTGTTTCATTGATAAATTATTTGGAGAGTTTTTGTTGAAATAAAGTGATTGGTGTTGGAAAGCAATAAAATATTTCATGCTTATAGCGGTGCAAGTGAAGCTTGTTTAGACCGTGGCTTAGACTTTATCATGTCACGTTAGATATTATTTTAATTATATGCTTAGTAGTTACTGATGTAGCATGACTTGTCTCAAATATTTGAGAGTGCTTAATGTGCCATTGAAAGAATCATGAGTTGTTTTTATCATATCGAAGCATATTGTTGCGGTATTCTCCTTCGAACGATTTATTTGGTCGAATTGGCGCATGCTTACACCATGTTATGACTACAAACCAGTCACTTCTAGCCTCTATGATCATTTATTTTTTTGACTTGTAATATCATTTATGCTTTGATTAATAATGTTTTTGTCGCTATGCATGATTATGGCCATTATTGCTCTCATAATTTGTCGCTCTCAGTCTTTTGCTAGCCTTCACCTGTACTGAGTATAAGCTCTACTCGGGCATCCACCTCCCAAAAACCAAAGTTTGCCAAATGTGTCCACCATACCTACTTATGTGTGGTATTTAACCACCACTCCAAAGTAAATTTCTCATGTGCTACCTTTAAAAACTTAAAAATTAACCTGTTTTGTGTTCTTGTTTTAGCTCATGAGGAAGTAGTTTAAAGTTTATTGTGGTTCATGTCAAGCAAAGGTCTTCTCCCTCTTTCACCCGATGAGTATGGAATCTGTGCCCATTTAAATTTGCAGAGAGCTGGTGCCAATTAATATAACCAAAAACACACTTCCCCATGGTTTGATGAAAGTTGGTGGGTACCCGTGGATACGGCTAGCCCTGGTTTGTAAAAAGCATGGTGGGGAAGTGCCAAACTAAATAAACAACAGAAAACGCTCTCAAAAGTCTAAAAACCTTGCTTGCGATGAGTTATGATAAGTTTTTCGTTACCATTCATTGACATGGACATACACCTCTCTTAAAATTATTTTCAATACCTTTGTTTTAATCAAATAAAAAGCCCTATCACATGAGTTAATCCCTGCTTCCCTCCGCGAAGGGCTTTTATTTTACTTTTATGTTGAGTCTTCATCTTCTAACTTTATGCACAATTCAGAGAGCGTAGTTGTCATTCTAAGTATAATGTGCATCAGTCCCAAAGATTATTATTGATTGATTGATGATATGTTATTACTTGTTCTCAAATTATTTGTATCTAGTCTCCATTTGAACTTTGAAGGTGTCCTAGCATTTATGTTTTGCTCTCACTTTAAGGACAAGCGAAATACCACTTTGTTATGTTGTGTTTATGCTCGAAACAAACGTATAACTTTCAAGTGCATTATTATTCATGATCTTTTGTTTGTGTTACTTTCATGTTGCAACATGGTTGCTAAGTTTTATTATTAGAATTATATCTATCATGCCTATGTTTAGAGTACTATGATCTCAACTTACAATGTTTTACAATATTGATGATCAAGATTGTGTTGGTAGCATGTCACCTCAGAAATTATTTTGTTTTTATCGTTTTACCTACTCGAGGACGAGTAGAACTAACCTTGGGGATGCTTGATACGTCTCCAACGTATCTATAATTTCTTATGTTCCATGATTAATATTATGACATTTGCTACATATTTTTGATACACTTTACATCATTTTTATGGATTTCCTGGGACTAACCTATTAAAAAGATGACACAGCGCCAGTTCCTGTCTTCTGCTGTTTTTGGTTTCAGAAAAGTTGTCCTTTAAATATTCTCGGAATTGGACGAAACAAAATCCCACGGTCCTATTTTTCTGTCACGTACCTGGAGTCCGGAGGAGACCAGAGGGGCGCAGGGGAGCAGCCACACCATAGGGTGGTGCCCCCCTTGGCCGCGCCACGGGGTGGTGTGGGCCCCTGGCCACCCACCGACATCGCTCTTTCGCCTATATAAGCTCCTTCTCGAGAAAACCCTAAATACCCAAGCCTCCATCCACGAAAAATTATGCAACTGCCATCATTGTCAACCCTAGTTCGGGAGGGTACTGAAGCTCTCCTCGGCACCCTATCGGGAGGGGAAATCATCACCGGAGGGCTCTTCATCACCATGCCTGCCTCCAGAGTGATGTGTGAGTAGTTCATCCCGGGACTACGGATCCATAGCAGTAGCTAGATGGTTGTCTTCTCCTCCTTTTGTGTCATCAGGTTTAGATATTGTGAGTTGCCTAACATGATCAAGATCATCTTATTGTAATGTTACATGTTGTGTTTGCTGGGATCCGATGAATATTGAATGCTATGTCAAGTTGATTATAGATCTATCATGTTTATGTTATTTATGTTCTTGCATTCTCTCCGTTACTAGTAGATGCTCTAGCAAGTTGATGCTTGTAACTCCAAGAGGGAGTATTTATGCTCGATAGTGGGGTCATGCCTCCAGTTATCTGGGAGAGTGACAATAACTTCTAAGATTGTGGATGTGCTATTGCCACTAGGGAGAAAACAACAATGCTTTGTCGAAGAATAATTCTATTGTTTACATTACACACTTTACTTAATGCAATAATCTGTTGTTTACAACTTAATACCCAAAGTTTGCTTGGATTACGTTATGTGGATGGATTATTAGTCATAGATGCAGTTGGATTACGGTCTATGTATCATGTTGTAATGCCCAAATAAATCTCATAGTAATCATCATGTCTTGCATATGCACTATTTCGTTGGGGCAAAGTATCTTGGCTGTATTGTGCACAGATTTCACGTTGCTGCTGAGCCTGGTAGTGCGCCCTGCCAACATCAGTTGTCATCAACCTTCAGAAGTGATTTATTTCTCCTACTGGTTCGATTGAACCTTTGTTTCTTTCTGAGGAAAAACTCGCTGCTATACTCTTCATACCTTCCTCTTGGGGTCTCCCAACGAACTTGTGTTTATACGCCATCAATCAGCTGATAACTCAAGCTGATAAGAGACTTCACCACGACAGGATATGATCTTGAAAGGACCAATATACCGGGGGTGCAAGTTTTCCCTTGACATGAAAGCGTTGCATCCCTTTGAGAGGTGTGACTCGAAGGTACGCAAAATCTCCAATACGGAAAGAGACTTCACGATGCTTTGAGTCAGCATAACTCTTTTGGCGAGATTGAGCTGCCTTGAGTTGATCGTGGATAAGTTGTACTTGTTCTTCCACAACACGCAGAGTGTCTACACCAAAGATCTGATTGTCACCAGATTCGTACCAATTCAGAGGTGTACGACATTTGTGTCCATACAAGGCTTAGAAAGGTGCCATTTTCAAGCTAGCTTGATAGCTATTGTTGTAAGAAATAATAACTAGCCATTGTATCTGTTGGGGGAATAGGTAAGGGGGGCCTTGCCAGTCCCACATATGAGCCGGAAAATGCCTCATCCGGTTCATGTTTAATGACCCGGGTCTCGCTACGCAAGGCCGGGCTAAGACAGGGAGGACCGGAGGGTGAAGACCGCGACCTGGCTCACTAAGAACCGGCCCAAGGAACAGGACGGATGACAGGAGAACACGGAAGACCGAAGTGCAGTTCAAAGCCGGCCCGGGAAGAGCCGATCAAGATCATCTAGAGCCGGAGGGAGACAGGACTCCGAGTGCGGTTGAGACCCGGACTCCTTTGTAACCCGGAGGTCTCGTCCACTATATAAGGCGAGACCCCGGGACGTAGAAAGGCAAGTTCTAAGTTAACAGCAAATAGCTCGAGACA
Organism: Alopecurus myosuroides; assembly: GCA_028641055.1. Taxonomy (NCBI): domain Eukaryota; kingdom Viridiplantae; phylum Streptophyta; class Magnoliopsida; order Poales; family Poaceae; genus Alopecurus; species Alopecurus myosuroides. The sequence goes on along the minus strand of CM054060.1, from coordinate 160,713,945 downwards.
TCGAGAGGGAGATCGGCCCTTTGTAATCGAGACCTGTTCCCGGATAGTAAGAAGCAAGGAGTAGGTTTTTCCCTCAATAGAGGGGCCGAACCTGGGTAAACTCGCGTCTCTCGTTTCCACCTTAACCCTTTCGAAGTTTCGCTTAGTAGCAATGGCCTCGCAATCTAGTTCTCGCATGAGGACACTTGCCGTGACAAAACCACGAAAGTATCCCAAGGACTTGTGTTATGCCGAGGTAGATGGTAACGAGCCACCAACTTGTTTTCCATATCCTTCTCATCCATAAGACAGATGGATAATAACATGAATTCATCCATACACCAACATGTAAATGATTACATGTTCTGAAAACCAACATGGGATAATATCCATACTTGTAAACAACAACGAGGTTGGAAAACAAACATATAGTCTCTTGATATTGAGAATCAATGTGAGCCAAAACCACTCATGTTTCCCATTTTATCAAGTACCAAAAACAACAAACATGACTTACACACACCAAGTAATATGTCAACAAAAAGTAATAAGAGTTGCAACTATGAAAATAACAAAGCCTCATAAAGAGAAAACAAGTCCATTTATTACCCAACAACATTTAGTATGACATGGAATAAAATTCCATAGCTTAGGGCTTTGTTTACAGTGCATAAAAACACTACTAGGTTGTGTTACCAAAATTATTTTCTAAAAGGAATGCTATCTAAAATTGTTCAACTAAGTGATACCCCTTTGTCAAACCACATGCTTGTTGTGTGCTCATGTTAATCATGACTAAAATAATTTTAAAGCTATTTAACAAATTAAATGGTGAGAAGTAACAAAACCACTTAATCTAGCACCCTAAGTATAAAATTCAAAACTTGCTCAAAATTGAAAAAGAAAAACATGGCGAGCTTGGAAATTTGATAAGGAATTCAAAACTGATTTTTAATAATTTTTTCTTTACAAAAAAGCCCTGAAAACAGTGTTTTCTTTTCAGTTTTAAGGACTTAGTTGCAAAATCTGGAAAGTTCGGGGGGTTATTGAATATCGTAGTTATAAACTCCTTTCTTCTTCCTCTGCCAGAAGGCAGAGGAGAACGCCGTCGTGGCAATCTCGATGCCATGCACTGCTCGTCGTCTTCCGCGAGGATAAGAAGCAGGAGGGATCCTCCAACTTGCCCTCCACCTCCTCTCTCGCTCACTTTCCCCTCTCTCCATGAGTAGAACCCTAGAAACCGAAACCCTAGTGACGAAGGGATGGATCCTAGGCTTATCGGGTGAGCCTACCCGGTGTCAGGCCCACGGCCCAAGCTCCAAAGGAAGCGTCAAGGATTACTCTAGAAGGCCCACTTGGAGCCCACCCGCAAAGCCTTGCGGGTTAAGATAGGAAACTTGTAACCGACATAGGGTTAGAGTTCGAATCCTCCCCGAGTATGGTTTGAGACCTGGCCACCTATATAAGGCCAGGAGAACCACCGAGAGAGGACCAAGCAATACCGCACCACCAAGCCTTGAGCTCGAGATCATACTCTCGACTTGAGCAACCCCCCATTGTAACCGATCTATTCGTGAATACAGATCGACAGAGGCAGGAGTAAGGGTTTTTACCTCTACGAGAGCCCCGAACCTGGGTAAATCGTGCCTCCTGTCTAGCCGACGATCGTCACCAGCGCCCACCGGTTCTCCTATTCGAAACCCTATGGGTTCACCCGAGGGACTTGTTGAGATGCAGATTCGCCAATTGGCGCCGTCTGTGGGAATGGCGGGCGCTGGATCTCCGGCATCTTCGGCTTCATCAACAACCAACTCACGTTGGAAACCTTCGACTCCGACCAACCTGATCCGGATCGGATCTGTCGTAGTCACCCCTCACTCGTCGGAATCACGCCCGGTATTCACCGATCTGGAGAAGAGCGTCAGCTTGACGTTCGGGAGCTTTAAGTTCTACACCAACAAAGAAGGGATCCTTCACTTCCTTGAGGAATCGGGATCTGAGTCAATTTCCAGCCCAGGAGCTGTCGATTCACGACCCTACTTGGCGAAAAGTGGCGAGTCCATCCGCCTCAACACAAGAAATTTCCATACCCTCTCTACAGAGGAACCCTCTCGGGTCAAGAAGGCCTTTCAAGTTACGCCTAGGACTCACAAGCCATATCTGGCTCAGGTCTGCATGGCAGGATCGGAACAGCCACCCGCAGAAACTGAACAAAGCGCAAAGGAACGCGCTGAGATCAATGTCTCGCGAGACGCCTGACTCCGAGCAAAGGAGGCTATCCGCACAAGCAAACCACCTGCGGTCGGAGTCCCACACGAAGACATGATCGCCTACCACTACCATCTAGTGAGAGCGGCCACTGCTATCAAAGAAGCTCGGGAAGATCTGGTCGTACGAAAAAGATTGGCAGCCGAGTCAAGCCAACGCCGAGCGGAGATGTCCCTAACGCCTTCTGTCGGGAACTGCCCCCAGAAGAAGGGACGCGCCTCAAGAACCGCGACCATGGACGGTGAGTCCTTGAGCGGAATCAGCAAATCACTCATGCGTGTGGACGAAGACGGAAACATCCATCCGCAAACTCTCGCAGCCGCGGTGCTAGCCGCAGCCACCTACATGCAAATAAATCAACCAGGGGAAAACGACCCCCACGCGAAACAATACAAGCAAGTGCAGAAAGGATTAGGCATGGCAGCCGTAAAACTCGCCTCCTACGATCGCAGGAAAGCAGCCGCACAGAAGGACAAAGAAGCACCCCGCGGACATAGGGGCACATCACCTGCCAAGGAAAAATCACCCCGTCGGGCACGAGGAAAAGAAGCTCGACGACGAGAAGATAGCCCGAGCGGCAGCGATAGCAGCCCGAGGGGTCGAGGCCGTAGCCGCAGCCCGCGAAGAGGCCGAGACCGCAGTCCGCGGAGGGATAGAGATCGCAGCTCGCGAAAAGATCGAGACAGAAGCCACTCGCGACATCGCAGCAAGGAACCGAGAGGAGAAGTCAATCGCGACGAACCCGGATACAATGCGCGATCGGACATCGCCCAGCGCAAAGTTGATAAAGGTCGGGCGTCTAGAAACCGTGCGCGCTCCCCATCTAGATCCTCGACGACGAAGTCTGCGGAGCCCTATGCTTTGCTCGCAGCATCCGCGAGGCGCCGCTACCCAAAAGATTCAAGCTATCCACGGAAGTACAGAAGTATGATGCTTCGCAAGAACCTTCGGCCTGGTTATCAGATTACCTCATGGCAGTAAAATGCCAACGTGGGAACAAAAACACAGCTATGCAGTACCTCAACTTACACCTAGTCGGTGCTGCCCGCAGCTGGCTCGAAGGAAGGCCGATGGCATGTTACAGGTCTTGGGACGACCTAAACCTCGATTTCTGCAAAAATTTCCAGGCAACATACAAAAGACCGACGACCATCGAAGAGCTACGAGCTTGCAAGCAGAAAATTGGCGAGTCTACCCGCGAATATATTCAGCGATGGACCACACTCAGGAACACAGCAGGAAACATATCAGAAGAAGTTGCAGTTGAAGCATTTGCAAAAGGAGCACGGCGAACCTCTTTCAGGGAAGAACTAGGATGACTCGCGCCCAAAACCATGGGAGAATTGATGGTCATAGCCGACAGATGGGAAACGGCGAAGACGCGGTGCGCAACGAGAAAGACCCATCCCTGGCACGCGATGACTATCGCCATAGTCGAAAGAAAAGACGAAAGAATTACGACCATGATGATCGAGAAGAATTTCTGGCAGCGGGGTTCACAAAAAATCGCGACAGCGGATATCGTGGAAAACGCGAGTGGAAGCGAAAGCAGGAAGACAAAACCCCCGAGGAGGACCTCGACGGTTACTGCACGCTACATCTATTTACAGATAAGCGCACTGGCAAAACTAAGACAACACACCTTCTCAAGGACTGCCAAAAGTTCATTGATATCCATGAGGCCCTCTTGAAGAAAAATAGAGCAGCAATTAATCAAGGTTACCCGCAGCTTCCTGGAGGAGGAGCCCAAGGATTTCAGCAGCCGCAAGTCCTGCCCCCAGCAGGAAACCAAAACACGGTGCTAGCTGCGCTACCAGCACCACCCGCCCCAAATCAAGGAGCCAATGGATACCCGAACCCAGCGGGACTCTTAGGATGATACAAAAGGTCTGTCCATCGCGCAGGGCTCAGAAGACAAACACACGACAGTTATGCATGGCTGTCCAAACCCCACCTACGAGAACCGAGTACCTGAAGATGGCGGAACAACCAATAACTTTCTCCAAGGAAGACCACCCTCCGCGAGTCTATCGACCAGGACACGCCGCACTAGTTCATGGAGGGGGGCAGCGACATCAACATCATCTACGCAGACACACTCCATCGTATGAACAAGAATTTGGATGGACTCGCGGAATCAGAGACATCCTTCCATGGGATAGTTCCAGGAAAAGCAGTCCGTCCACTCGGAACAATCAACCTGGAGGTGGTGCTAGGCAACCGAAGTAATTACAGGCGAGAATTTCTTGATTTCGAAGTCGTCGACTCGCCCTCACAGTACCACGCCATTCTTGGTCGAACGGCGTTCGCCATATTCATGGCAGTACCGCACTACGCATACTTGAAGCTCAAGTTGCCTAGAGAATATGGCACGATCACCATCGACGGCGATTTCAAAAATCCAATAAATGCGACATCGAATTCAACGAGATCGCCCAATCTTTCGGGATGCAGGAAGAACTAGAGGAGATAGCAAAAACCACGGATCACTCCGTGATGCCTCTCACCAAGAAGAACGCTCCAGATCTCGAGTTCAACACAAATAGCGGTACCCACAAGCATCAAGTACACCCGACGGATTCTGCGAAGACGGCGATGGTGTCTACCACCCTCTCGCCAGCATAGGAAGACGCGCTCGTCGAGCTCCTCCGTGAGTACTGGGAAATTTTCGCCTGACAGCCTTCAGATATGCCAGGGATACCCAGGGAGTTCGCCGAGCACTCACTCGAAGTCTTCAAAGACATCAAGCCTATCAAGCAGACTACCCGAAGGTTCTCAGAGCCCAAGCAAAAAGCGCTCGGAGAAGAAGTAAACAGACTACTCGCAGCAAAATTTATTCGCGAGATAAAAATTTCCACCTGGTTAGCAAACCCGGTGCTGGTCCCGAAGAAAAATACCAACATCCTTCGTGTGTGCATCGACTACACGTCGTTGAATAAACACTGCCCCAAGGATAACTTTCCCCTGCCACGAATCGATCAGATCGTGGACTCTACAGCAGGTTGCCAACGCCTCTCTTTCTTGGACGCCTACTCAGGCTATAATCAGATCAGAATGAAGAAGGAGGACGAGGAGAAGACGGCGTTTATAACACCCCACGGTGTTTACTGCTACACGACAATGCCCTTCGGGCTGAAGAACGCAGGCGCAACATATCAGCGTTGCATGCAAAAATGCCTCGCCAAGCTCATTGGCAAGAACGTACAAGTGTATGTTGACGACATCGTCATCAAGACTCGAGTGGAAGATACGCTTCTCGACGATATCAGAGAAACATTCGACGCGTTAAACGCATACCGAATCAAGCTCAACCTGACCAAGTGTGTCTTTGGCGTCCCCGCAGGACAACTTCTCGGGTACCTGGTCTCCGCTCGAGGGATTGAAGCTAACCCGGAGAAAATCCAAGCAATCCTGACAATGAAGGAGCCAACCAATCTCCGTGGTGTGCAGCAGCTCGCGGGACGACTAGCCGCCCTAAGCAGATTCATTGCGAGGCTAGGCGAGCAAGCATTACCTTTCTACAAGTTAATGAAGAAAACGGATAAGTTCGAGTGGACACCCGAAGCACAGACAGCATTCGCAGACCTCAAGCGAGCATTGCAGAGCAGGCGCGTCCTGGCAACACTGCAAGAACGGGAACCACTGTTCCTATATCTAGCCGCGACAAATCAGGTCATCAGCACAGCGATCGTGGTCGAGCGGCCGGAGGACGGAAAGGCGTTTGGCATCCAGAGGCCAATTTATTACATCAGCGAGGTGCTTTCGCCCTGCAAACAGAGATATCCCCATTACCAGAAGCTCGCGTACGGTGTGGTGCTCACAGCCCGAAAGGTCAAACACTACTTCCAGGAACACACTGTCACGATGGTAAACGACGCATCACTGGGTACTATCATGAATAACCCAATGGCATCCGGAGAATTGCAAAGTGGAGTATCGAGCTCGGCGCCTGGGACATCATATACGCGGGTCGCAAATCTATCAAATCACAAGTGCTCGTGGAGTTCCTAAGCAAGTGGACAGAACTACAAACGCCAGACCCTCCAGAGTATACAAGCAACTGGATAATGTATTTCGATGGATCAAAGAGAAACGAAGGAGCCGGAGCTGGGGTAGTCCTGATATCCCCGAGAGGTGACAAGTTACAATACGTCATGCGATTGGACTTTTCACCCGACGACCCGGCGTCCAATAATGACGCAGAGTACGAGGGCCTCCTACATGGCATGAAGATGGCGATTGCCTGTGGAGCAACCCGACTAATGATCTATGGAGATTCAAACCTAATAGTGCAGCAAACAATGAAAGAGTGCGACGCCATTGCAGAAAACATGGTTGCATATCGAGACATGTACAATCTACTCGAAGGAAGTTTCCAAGGGTGCGAACTAAAGCACATTGCGCGATCCAGCAACGAAGAAGCGGATAAATTGGCGAAGATGTGTTCTACAAACACACCCATACCACCTGGAATATACTTCGAAAGGATGATCAAGCGCTCGGTCAAAGTCAAAAAATCAGCAGAAGCACCCGCAACATTGGAGACAGAGGTCAGCCCGCAAACTGCTATGATTGAGCTCACCCACAACATCTCAAGACAAGTTTTTATGGTCGAACCAGTCTGGACGCAGAAATACCTCGACTACTTGTCCAACAAACAGCTCCCAGCAGATATTCGCGAGGCTAGACAGATAGTGCGACGTATCAAAGCTTTTCGAGTAATAAACGGAGAACTATACAAGCAGAGCATATCAGGAATACTACAACGATGCATAGCGCCCGAGGACGGCAAGGAACTACTACGAGATATACACCAAGGAGATTGCGGACACCATGCTAGCTGGAAGGCAATCGTGGGTAAAGCTTTTCGCGCAGGGTTCTACTGGCTCACAGCAGCCAGGGACGCAAAGGACCTAGTCGACAAATGCAACGCATGTCAAAGATTTGCGCCCAAGCCGCACGCCCCCGCCACTGAGCTTCACATGATCCCAATCGCCTGGCCCTTTGCACAATGGGGGCTAGACATGATAGGACCACTAAAAAATCAACACCAGGAGGTTACACGCACTTGCTAGTCGCGACAAATTTACAAAGTGGATTGAGGCCATGCCAGTCACCTCGGCTAGCGCTCAACGCGCCGTCAAATTACTCGACTCCATCGTGTGCAGATTTGGGATACCACACAACATAATCACCGACAATGGAAGCAATTTTACTGCAAAGGAAACAGAGCAGTTCTGCGAGGAAAAGGGCATCACGCTCAGTTTCGCCTCTGTGGCTCACCAGCAAACCAATGGTCAAGTCGAGCGATCCAACGGATTGGTCTTGGCTGGAATAAAGAAACGGCTACTAGATCGACTGCACCCAGCGGCAGGACACTGGGCAGAGGAGTTACCCTCCGTACTATGGAGCCTCCGCACGACCCTAAATCGATCAACAAAATACACACCATTTTTCATAGTAAACGGAGCTGAAGCAGTCCTCTCCGAAGATGTCAAGCTCAGCGCCCCACGAGTCGTCGCTTACAGCGAAGAAACCTCTAACAGGGCACTCGCGGAAGACGTGGATGCACTCGACGAGATACGCGACATTGCACTCGCAAGATCCACGGTATATTAACAGTCGTTGCGCAACTTCCACAGCTGCCGTATACGCCACAGAGCCTTTGTAGTAGGAGATTTGGTGCTACGACTGAAGCAGAAGGAAGGACACAAGCTTGAGCCACCGTGGGAAGGACCCTTCATAATACACGAAGTTATCCCTGTTGGCGCCTATCGACTGAAGAACCCCGAGACCGGTGGCATCTACTCCAATCCATGGAATGTTGCGCACCTCCGCAAATTCTATCCCTAGATTATTCTACTCGACAAAGTAAGGCTATACTAGCCATGCTGTAGCTCGAAGATAATACATGACTTCTCAGTCATATTAATAATATACATGGTTCCTCAACTATAGTTTCTCAAGTCATTGATTTCTACACGCTAAAAACAGGTATACACCCCAAACACACGGGGGCTACGCCTAACTTAGCATCATTTACAAATACAAGAGTACAAACAAGGTTTGCACCTTATAAAATTTGAAGTAACTATACAGAATTAACAAGATACAAACATCCTACAATTACATATGGCGACGAGCAGTTTCTTCGGCCAAGACCCGGTTGACCTCATCATAGGTCAGTCGAATAATCTCTTCTGCAGCAGGTCGAACGACTCTATAATGAGATGTTGATATAGGCTTGGCCTCTAAGGTGGCCCGATCTTCACAGATTGACGCACGAGAGGTGGGGAGATTGGGAAGAACGCGAAATACGCACGAAGAACACGATGAACTCACACACACAAAAGGGGATATAACTCGTGAAGCCAAATCGAAGGGGAAAACGATGGAATTAAGCCATGGGAACGCAAAGGAAGGTAGATCAACAAGTTTAGCAATAGATCGATGGATCAAAACCTACCAAAACGCACTCAAATCACAGATCGGTCCAAAAGCAAATTGGGGCTATTTTTGGTGGAAATTTTCGAATTTAGGCAAAATCAAGAAAAAAATTGGGGGAAAGAGGGTGTCAAATCCGTGGCAACCTTGCTCTTGATACCAGATGATATAGGCTTGGCCTCTAAGGTGGCCCGATCTTCACGGAACGCGAAGAACACACGAAGAACACGATGAACTCACACACACAAAAGGGGAGATAACTCGTGAAGCCTACGAGGGATCGCAAACCTAAGTCAACAACACGCTAATTGGAACCGATTCCTCTCACCGGCTGGTCCACCGATCCAACAGAAGCCACAAGGGGAAGGTTGGCAAGAACTACTAGAGTCACAAGGTGAAAGAGTAGCTACTTGGAGAGATCTTGATACATTCCAATAGATGAATCTATGGAGTAGCCATGGATCCCATGGGGGAGGTTCTCCACATGGGAGGGGGAGCACAAAGCCCAATCCTATCTCAAGTCAACTCTATCCCTAGAACTAGCCACCTTGGTCCCTTATATAGCCTAGGGGGTAGGTGGGGTGAAAAGGGGCGTTTTCCTCTTGATTCTCGCACTTTGGAGGGGGGCTGGCCTGGGAGGCCGGCCTGGCCGGCCAGTGAGGCCGGGGTGGGGCTGGGCGCCCATCCTGGGGGCCAGCCGGCCTGGGTGGCCGGCCTGGGGCCGGGGTGGGGGCCGGAGCCTTCGGGCACCTGGCCGGCCTGAGGAGGAGCTGGGCCGGTCCGAGGCCGGGGTGGGCGAGGGGGAGGCCGGCCTGCTCGGGTAGGTGGCCGGCCTGAGGGGGAAGGAGGCTGGCCTGGCCGGGGGGTGAGGCCGGGAGACCCCGTTTCCATCCGTTCTTCCTCCTCGGAGCTCCGATCTTGACGCCGTCTTCACCCACTTCCTTCCTAGCTTCATGGGCACCTTCTTGGATGTGTTCTTGAGCATCTTGGGCACCGTATTGGGTTCCATGGTGTGATACCACCTATGCATGTAGAGGGGTATTTCATGAGGTAGCGCACCGTTCACCAAGTCACCGGAAACATACGGAGATAGGAGTGGGTTCACCTTGTTGTGCATCGATATTGTGCTTGGTTGAATACGGTGGGCTGCATCAGATGTCATATCGAGTGGATAATTTGGGAGCTTGGCAACGGAGTTGAAATTAACCTCGGTATGCCATAATCGAACAAACGAGAGTGCTACTAATGACCCGCAGATCAATTGTTGACGGACGCACTCCCGAATCTCGCCTACTTGACCAAAAGTTCTGAATAGCTGGCTCAAATCTTCTGGACCCCTTTCCAAGGGATAAAAAGAGCCATTCAAAGCTATCAAGGCCTCGTGACAGCGATCAACGAGTATCTTCGCCTGGCTCACACGATACTTCAAAGTAGCCAGCACAAAGCCTCGACTGCGGTCGGACCAAAAGTTATTTGCATGGGGTTTTGAACTACCAGCTTCGTGAACAATATGGTTTTCTACCCAATGCTTTTCACACCGATCGTCAGGCTGAACAACTGCAAAGAAAGCTACAGAGTCAAAGAAAGAAAAATACACGAAGTGTTAGGGGGCTGGGATACTTACAGAGCAAATCCTTGGCAACAACCGCCAATTCATCCATGACAAGCTGCTCACGTTCAATCGCAAGTTTTTGTTTGGATTTGACTACATCAGCCACCCCACGCAAAGCTTTTAGCTTGCGCTCACCATCCGCGACCCGGTCACGGAGGCCGGCAAAAGTACCGACAGCAGCAACAAGAGGATCTGCTTGAGCAGCAGTTCCACTCGACGATTCCGCGACAACACATGTTACCTGGAAGAAGATAAGAAAAGTTAAGGAATAATTCAAGACGCTCCATTCGAGAAATAAAACCACCTATTCGACAGGTGCTCGGGGGCTACTCCCATCGGGAGGAACTCATGACAATCAATCACAGGAAGCATCTCAGATATCAAAAGAACATTTCGATTAAAGAGAGAATACGGGAATACATCCCAAGGTTCATTACATCGGAAGCTCAAGCTACGAAAAAAACTATCCTAAGGAACCGCAGAAGTGCTGCCACTTGCGGCAGATTGCCCCCTGCGACTAGCACGGGCGATCAAATCAGATAACTTCCGGGCAAGGACTCCAGCCAGATCGCCGAAAGGACGAAGCGCTACCTTTCTACCCGTAGTAGCGTCGACGGGGAGGTTCGAGTACGCCTCGTCCAAGCCTGCGACTGCGTGCGCCAGTGGAAACTGATGGCAGTCTTCGCCCCGGACTCCGACTGAGCAACCAAGTAGGTCTGAAGGAGGTCACCCTCCAGGAAAACCTTCAGGAGACCATCCAGCGTAGGCGGAACTACAACGTTGACCAGAAGACGCCCATGGAGTTGCGTCAACACCCGAGTAGCATCGCCAATCAGGGAGCAAATCCTGCTAGCATGCTTTCGAAGCTGAGCGCAGGAATCAGTCAAGGCGTCCACCCGTTGAACCCCGGGCAGCTCCAGCGCAACGCCAAGAAGATCTGCAGGAAGAAACGCTAAAATTCAAAGGACTTACCAGCCAGTCGAGAAACAACAAAAGATAATTGCAACTTACCCGCAAAATGCTGGGCCAGAGGGCGAAGGAAATCAACAAGATCGTTGTCCTGCTTGGTGTCAGCCTCCTCCAACTTCTTTAGGGCGTCCTGGGCATCCGCAAGCTTTCCCTCGAGACCAGTCGACTGCTGGCGAGAGGACTCAAGTTCCTTTTGTACAGCTTCCAACTGAGCCTCCAGGGCGCTTACCCGACTGACAACGTCCGTCTTCTCGGCCTTCAGCACTTCAGCTTGAGCTACACAGCGAAAAATTTAAACACAAAGGAATTCGCACAAGCGAAAAGATTGAATAGAAGGAGTAGATAAACTTACCTCGAAGAAGCTCGTTTTCCGAGACGAGTCGATCGCGATCTGCCCGAAGGGTCACGCAATCTGTCTCAGCCGAGATAACGCGACAGCCAACAGCTGCAAGGGAGTCAAGAAGAGACTGCAAAAACATGAAGATGAAAGAGTCAGAGAGGAGAAGATTGAGCCTATACACGACTACAAACAATCGAGTATAGCCTCGGGGGCGACTCCCATCGGGAGCACTGCCGTGAACCCGATAAAATGAAAAGAAGAAAAGAGCTTAAGTTCTTGAGCCTGTAGCCAATCGCAAGCGATTAACTACAGGCTCGGGGGCTACTCCCATCGGGAGCACTGCCGTGCACCCGATAAAAATCCTAGACGAACAAAATACAGGAGGCAAAGGAAAATGGCAAAATTTACCTGGCCTTGAGCAATGCAGAGAGGATCAACCGAGCTACCCGACACTTCTTTCGAAGTCGAGGCCCCAACTGCAAAGCTAGGGATCTATATTCCGTAGCCGCAGCTGTGGGGGCTGGACTCGGCGAATTCTGGACGGTCCCGGTAGTAGGGGTCCCACCCGCAGCAGCAGCTTCTTTCCTTTTCTCGAGAGGAAGGGAAGAGGCGAACCGGCCAGGGCTGATGGATTGGAGCCTGTGATGAAGGAAAACAACAAGTGTCAGAAGAAACAAAAAGGAAACGTTCGACTAGAACGAAAAAAGCAAAAACTTACTCGTCATCTTCGTCGTCTAGCATATCCGCATTCCAGGCGGTTTGGATTGTCGGCTTGGGAGCAGGAGGAGCGCGCACACTCAGCGGGGTCGCGTGGAGAGGCTCCTTATCGGGCCCTCCACTCAGGGAGTTGTCCTTAGAAGTGGCTTCGTCTCCTCCCGCCCGGCGGCGCTTGCGATGGCGAAGATCGCTACTCGATTCCTCCACATCATCCGAAGAATCATGGTCGGAGCTCGAGCTAGCATCCACAACACTGGTGTCAGCAGGGACATCCAGGTTACTCACAAACAGATCATAAACCTCTTCACCAGAAGCTGGCGGGTAGCAAGTTGCTACTGCCAAACTCTACAAGGAAAGAAAAAGAAGGAAAGGAGAAAAAACTCAATCGAAGGATTCGCAAAACGAAGAAAAAATTGGAGATAGAAATAGCATTTAACTTACGTCGGATGGAGGAGGATTTGAGGCTGCAAAGGCTATGATTGGACAATCGGCGAAAGACTCGCCTACTTTCAGCTTCGTGATGGCCGCAATCTTCTTCTCGAACTCGGCATTCGATAGTTCTTCGCGGCTAACTCGGCTGGGGTCTTCGGTTCCTTGGTACTCCCACATGGCAGAGGGCCTCGCCTGCAGGGGTTGGATCCTGCGCTTAAGGAACACACTCGCAAGATGCAAGCCATTCATCGCAACCCCCGCAGTTTGGTCACGGAGCGCTGCAGCCTTGGCGAGTAGCGGGGCAACGATCCGGCTCTCTTCGGCTGAGAGCTTGTGCGCCCAGGACTTTCGCCGCTTCAGAACAGCGAACGGATGGAATTCGTTAATTCCACCCGCGTTGTTGTCAACGACATAAAACCACCTCCTCCTCCTCCACCCTTGCGCGGATTCGATGAGTTGCATGTCGAAGTAGAGGGTGTCGGACTTTGCATGGATTCCGAAGCCGCCGGTGCGCAGCGTCTCCCCAATCTCGGTTTCCACCCGCGATTTCTCGCGAAGAGACCGCACCTTGAACAGAGCCTTCCAAAGGCCCCAGTGCGGGCGAATACCGAGAAAGCACTCGCAAAGCACGATGAAGCACGAGATGTGCTGCACCGCGTTCGGAGGCAAGTCGTGGAGCTGTATGCCATAGACATACAGCAATGCCACGAAGAAGGGGTGAAGAGGGAGAGAAAGCCCGCGCGAGACGTGATCCGCGAAGATCACGCGCTCGTTCGCGCGGGGATTGGGTACCTCTTCCTTTTTGCCGAGGCGAACTCGCTTCTCGGCGTCGGCAGGCAACAATCCCTCCCTTTGCATCTCCTTGATGCTCTTCTGCGTGGTGTTGGCAGAGCGCCAGTCGCCAGAGCGCGGAGCAGGAGCCACAGGAGCATCCTCGGGTGCTTGCGAGGAGGAAACAACAGCGCTTTGTTTCTTGCCTCCTGCCATGAGCGCTGGTGCGAGCCTGAAGACAGAGAAGGGGAGCGAGGAAGACGAAGGCTAGGAAGGTGAAGCTGGAGACGAATGACGGGAGATTTTCACTTTTCACCCAAGGGCCGTATTTATACACGGTGTCATCTAATCGTGGCCGCTCATCAAGCGACGTGGCACTCATCACGGCAGCCACGCGTGAAGCCGAAAAGAAACGGCGGTGAACGCTGTTTCGTGCCACGATCTTAACAGAAGATCGTGCGCAATTACTGCGCGCAGTTCGCGTAAAAACCGGGAACGACGTCTCGTTTCCGGTCAAAAATCTGACAAGGTGGGCCAGCGCCTCTGCTCTCGCTCTGTCACGTCCCATCGGGAGGATAAAGTGCGCTGTGACGTCATAACGCACATCATGAAGCCCAAAATTTCTTCGCATAAAGCCTCAAACACGAAATAAACTTCGTATGAGCAAGTCAAGACGCGAAAATTCCTTCGCATAAAGCTCCAAACACGAAATAACTTCGTATGGACAAACTGTGATGCGAAAATTCTCTCGCATGAAAGCCCCAAATACGAAATTTCTTTTCGAATGGGCATGACAAGATTTCCAAACATGAAAACTCTTTCGTATGGAAGGAAGATTACAAAGCACAAAGCACCTTGTGCGCAAAATCAAGGGAGAAAATTTTCACTCGAAATATCCCTAGACAAAAACTTGCGAGTGCGTAGCTCCTACCACTCGATTATGCGATGTATACACATCAATCTCCCGGATTGTTCAGCCGACTAGGCACATCCGGATGCCGTATTTCTTTCGAATACGAAGGTAAGACCCAAAAGATCTCTCTTGAGGGCCTGGAATCGCACTCAAGCTGCGTCCTCCGGTAAAATTCCGTGTCAACAACACGAAGAAAAATCCTAGCGGACGCACCGGGTACCCAATTAGGTTAAGTTCGACTCGGTAAGACCTCTACGGTCCAGTCGCAATGATCACCTCACCGGATTCGAGTCGGAGGTCTTGAATCTGTGTAGGCCAGAACTATTTTTGCCCTAGATGCAATTAATTGGCCCTGAGCTTTCGGGAGAGCCAAGCAACTGAACCACATCCTTCTGCGAAAATAGCCGAATACACGGGCACTCTATTTTCTTGTTACTCAAGTACAAGAAATGCATCGCATACAGGATACACATCCTCTTCAAACGATCAAGTCCACCAGCCGAAAGGAAATCAAGATAAGTTCTGAGCGTCCACCCGACGGATTCTCAGTCGAGTAAACGCTCGGGGGCTACTGACGAAGGGATGGATCCTAGGCCTGTCGGGAGCCTACCCGGTGTCAGGCCCACGACCCAAGCTCCAAAGGAAGCGTCAAGGATTACTCTAGAAGGCCCACTTGGAGCCCACCCGCAAAGCCTTGCGGGTTAAGATAGGAAACTTGTAACCGACATAGGGTTAGAGTTCGAATCCTCCCCGAGTATGGTTTGAGAACTGGCCACCTATATAAGGCCAGGAGAACCACCGAGAGAGGACCAAGCAATACCGCACCACCAAGCCTTGAGCTCAAGATCATACTCTCGACTTGAGCAACCCCCATTGTAACCGATGTATTCGTGAATACAGATCGACAGAGGCAGGAGTAAGGGTTTTTACCTCTACGAGGGCCCCGAACCTGGGTAAATCGTGCCTCCTGTCTAGTAGACGACCGTCACCAGCGCCCACAGGTTCTCCTATTCGAAACCCTATGGGTTCACCCGAGGGACTTGTTGAGATGTAGATTCGACACCTAGCCCCGCGATCTCCGGTCGCCGCTGCCGTCTCCGGTTACCCCGCGAGCAACCGAGACCACCGCTGGATGCGTCATCGTCTCCTCTTCCTCCTTGCCCAGTATCGCTTACCGGGAAGCTACGGCTACGAAGAACTCGACCGTTCCTTTTCTCACTGCCGTCGGCCACCACGGTTAAATTCTTCACCGTCAAGCCACCCCTTGCGTCTCCGTCGGTTCCTTCATGCTCTAGGTTATCCCACGCACCTCTCGGTGCATTTTAATCGTTATTTGGCGTCTGATTTCTTGGTTATCATCGAGAACTGACACCACCGCCGCGGAACCTCGCTGCCGGCGATGTTCGGTGAACGGAAACCAGTGACGCCACTACCTAGGAGTTCGTGGTGACCTTCTCTATCGAATAACATCCATAGACGGGATCAATTTTGAGTAAAACGGCCGATTGCATCGATCAGAGGAGATCATCCTCAGTGTTGATGCTGCCATGACGTCAGCATGACGTCATGGAACCTTTTCTTTTTATTTTCATTTATTTTTTTATTTGGTTAGAATATGACGGGTGGGTCCCACCTATCAGTTTAAAAATGGCAGAAAAATCATTAATCTTATAAATTCAATAACTTTTAGTTCGCTTATCAGAAAAATACAAATAAAATTTATAAATGCTTAGAAAAATATAATCTAAATGTTTATACACTTTTCAAAAATGTGTGATAAAATTTGAAATTAAATATTTTTTGATTAAATTAAATCATTTAAAAATTGAGAAAAAAACAAATAATTCAAAAATTCAGAAAAATACAAGTTATATACCAATTTGCTCAAAATGACAAATGCAACTCATATAATGATGTTTTCAAAGTCATTTGATCAAGTTTCATGTGTGCACTATTTTGCTTAGTCGTTTAATTCATTAATAAATCAATAACTTATTCTAATCTTTGTAGAAACATTCAAACAACATACCAAATAAAAGATAACAACATTTTCAAACTCATTATGTCTATAACAACTTATTTTGTTTAACTTATAAATTCTATTTTCAGAAGTATAAGGGAAGTCTATAGGATTCCAATATAACGTGGACTAACCAGCACCACACTATCTTCTTTAATATGGAACCCAAATAAGTTTGCACTTCCTAATCCTTTTGACAAAAATTATTAGATTATAAGTTGATAAAGATGATCGTAGTATGTACTCACCTTGAGTTAAATTCTTTGGTCTTAGCCCCACACTTTTCAACGGTGAAAAACAACATGCGTTGTTATTTCCTTAAAGTTGTTTGCAATATGATATTACCTTGTGTTATAACCATGTGATAAATACTTATAATTTAAACATGATAACAATTGCGTGTTAAATAAAAGTAAAACACACATAAGTCTAAAAGAAGTAACAACGTCAACATCACAAGTAATGAAACAACTCTAAGTCACCTAAAAACGGTGTGATTAAGTTATCGTATCAAACGTAGCTTACACTTGTAAACTGGGGTATTTTCCAGGGTATTTCGCGATGCATATCATTACTATGAATGTATCATCTTGCGAATGTTTTCTGTAGTCCTTACCGGGACTACTTTCCTATCTTTCATATGTCGGGAATTCCTACGCGACCCTCGAACCCCGAAGACCGGATTATTATTGTTATTTCAATCTCAGGAAAGTTCATCACTTGTTCATATCCTTTGCAGTATTTCATAAGAACTAGTTGCAAAACCCTATCGTATTACCACCTATTCTCAAAAGAATCCATGATCTTATTTTTATAATAATATGACTAATTGAATGACTACCCGAGTGGTAGTGTTCTGTTTGGTGGGCGGATGGGTCCATGGTAAGATGAATAGGTCAAAGGAAGGTTCCATCCGCATGGGAAAGTATTACCTAGGAATTAACAACAAATGCCGTCAGGATTCTTGCGCCGTAAATACCGCGTTAACCATGGGTCTTGTATGGGGCGAGTAAGTCAGATGTGATATTTTCTCGTTCGCATGTCAACAGGCTGCCAGAGACGTACGTTGTAGGTCTTGTGGAACTACATGCACATGCGTGGTATCCCTTAATTCTCACAGACTCTGGGGTCTATGAGTGTCTGCCAGGGGTGCCTAGATATCCATCGTGAGGGGTGGAATCAGGGGTTCAACCTGCTGGCAGAAATGGGTGGGCATGCGTTGTGCGGAGAAGCATGGTTTGTCTTGGATCAACAACCGGGCCCCACACCTGAGTGGGAGTGGACATGAATGTACACCTGGTTGTGCAACATGGTCTTGATCGCCCATGGGTAAAGTAACGCACCTCTGCAGAGTGTAAAAGGATGTAGCATGTTACCCTCTGTTCTGGGAAGTAACTGCGAACGCCGCAGGAAAGTAAACTCCATGAAGTTCTAACCCTGTGAAGATCTGGCGGGCATAGTCTTCTAAATTAAAAGCAACCTCTTGAAGAAATATTTACAAAAACCTTGCATTATCTTATGACTCTTTCGATTCTAAAGATGTAGTTGGTGCATCAAACTACCCACTGTATATCATGAACTTGTTGAGTAACGCTCGTTACTCATTCATTCTCGTTTGACCACCTGCTTAGAGTTGAAGCCTTATGGAAGTCGTCATCGTGAAGCCATCGCCACCTCATGAAGCTAGGTAGAGTCATCTCTTACTTAGCCAGTGAAGCATCATCATCAGCAACACTGGTGAGGAGAAGCTATCAAGTTGTAGGTGGAGTCCATTCTTAGAATTAGATTCTCACAAGCCTTAAATTAGGGCTGACATCAGCCGTAGTGAAATAGGTTCTGAGGTAGAGTTCTTCTCCAGCTTGAAGCTTCGAATTGCTTCTTCTGAGGTTTTCATTTGCATGAGATCTTCTTTGATTCATCAAAGAGATTCTCGATAGTTTGTAATGAACAAGTTTGTATCCTATATTTTTGCTCGGACCTGCTATGTTTCTGTTGTACCACTCGGAGGGATGTAATATTCACGGATAAGTCCTTCTGTGAGTATTATGTCAACAACTTGCACACTACACATGCAGTGGTGTGCTGGGTCACCGCAAAATCCGACTTCTCTGAGCCAAAACCGGCACTTGCCGAACTTAGCATATAGTTGATGCTTACAAAGTATTCCGAGTACAATTCTTAGATGTTCTTCATGTTCTGCTTCATCCTTGGAATAGATGAGAATGTCGTCGATGTACACCACGATGAACTTATCAAGATAATCGATGAAAACCTTGTTCATGAGGTTCATGAAGTAAGAAGTGGCATTGGTCATACTAAATGACATTACGGTGTATTCAAACAATCCATAACGTGTGGTGAACGCCGTTTTCATAATATCAGACTCTCGCACCTTCAGTTGATGATATTCGGTGCGAAGGTCGATCTTCGAGAAGACTCGGGCTCCATTCATTTGGTCGAAGAGGTCTTCAATCTTGGGCAACAGGTACTTGTTCTTGATGGTAACATCATTCAACTTACGGTAATCCACACATAGACGAGCGGTACTGTCCCATTTGTCGACAAAGATTACGGGCGATCCCCAAGGAGAAGCACTTGGGCGAATCAATCCCTTCTTCAGCATACCATCAATTTGCTTCTTCAACTCCTCGAGTTTCTCCGAATTCACCCGGTAAAGTTTTTGAGATACCGGTCTAGTTCCAAGAATTAACTCAACAATGAACTTGATATCCCGACTAGGGGGCATACCGGGCAATTCCTCAGGAAAAACATTCGAGTATTCACATAAGTTGATCAAGTGATGGGTTGGCTATGCTCTTATGGCAATGAACTTTAGAGGTAGACTTGGTTGCTGTGTACTTAACCTCCTCCCTGTCACTACTATTCAAGGAAATAGTTTTAGTGTTGTAGTCGATGAATCCCTTATAGTTGGTCATCCGGTTCATACCAAGTACAACTTCAATCTCATGTGCGTCTAGTACTACCAGACCAACATGAAAAAAATTCCCACTAATTTCAATAGGAACATTATTGCAAGCATGGGTGGCTTTGGTTGCTTCTCCGGGTTTTTGCACTAGCATAGAATTGTTCATACGACTGTACTCCAAACCATTCTTCTTAACACATGACTTAGTGACAAAGGAATGCGATGCACCAGAATCAAACAGAACTGGAACTAATACTGAGTTGACAGGGAACATACCAATCACCATGTACGGTGCCTCCTGAGCTTCTTCAGCACAAACATGATTCAGATACCCCTTCACAACATTTCCGGGCTTTTTTCTCAGAAGGTCCATGTGTCATCTCAGCTGCATTGGGGCGAGCAGGAGCAAGATTCTTGCTGGACATTCACGAAAGAAGTGACCTCCCTTTCCACACGAGAAGCAAGATCCAGATGGCTTCAGAGCAGAAGGAGCAGCACGAGTGAAGTGTTTCCAACATTTCACCTCCAGGGCGCGGTGCATAAGAGGCACTGTTGGGGTTGTGAGGCCTGGGAGCAAACTGAAATTTGGGGCGAGGTGCATACTCAGGTTCTCTAGGGGGTGGAGACCTCACAGGCAGAGCACTACGAGCCCTAGGAGCACCAGGTCCTCCTTGTTGCATCATCTTCCTCTTGCGGTTTTCATAGGCATTATTGCTCTTGTGCTCCATCACGATGGCTGCATCAGCAAGAGACTCTAAGTCCTTGAATGGTATCACCACAAGAGTGCATTGCAACTCATCATGCAGCCCATTCAGAAACCTTTCCTTCTTCTCTCCTCGGTGTCGGCGTCATTGGGAGCATGTCTAGTAAGAGAGGTGAATTATTCCCAATACTTGGACACTGACATCCCTCCTTGTCTCGGCTTCAAGAACTTGTCCCTCATGATGTTCATGATTCCAGTGGGAATGTGATACTTGCGGAACTTGGCAACAAAATCATCCCAGGTGATGGCATGTCCCGGTGTCACAGTAGCACGAGTGGTTTACCACCAAGTCCTTGTTGGTCCAGAAAGGAAATGAGTGGCAAACAGAACCTTGTCATTCTTTGCAACACTAGCTACTTCTATATTGTTAGCAATGGTCCAGAGCCATTCATCATCATCGATAGGTTCCACAATCTTGGTGAAGGTAGGAGGATTGGTGTTCTAGAAATCTTTCAGTTTGCAATGGGCACCATTTCCATGATTGTCGATGCCAAGTCGAGCCAAATGTTGAAGGGTAGAAAGAGTAGTGGTGCGCTCGACACGAATGGCTTTGCGGTCTTTCATCATAAGAGCAAGGATCTGAGCCACAGTTGGTTCAGGTGGTGGTGTTGGTCGAGGATCTTGAGCCATGCTGAATGAAGAAGGATTATGAGACAAACAATAAAAAGATGGTTTGACATCCAGAAAGTAAATAGATTATTGGAAAGCAAAAAGACAGGAATTAAAGGCATGCGAGGTAAATGGAAGAAAGTCACAAACACAAACATAACACATATATTCTCTTCAGCTGTAATCTCGGTAGAAAGCAAGAGCTTGTCGTGGTGGTATCACGGCAGATGCCATGGGATGGCTAAAGTTGGGGCCGATGGACGCTGGAGGTGCTCGGGGAGGGATCACACGGCGAGTAGCCGCGTGGGGTAGATCACAAACAATGCAAACACCAAGATCTTACCCAGGTTCAGGGCCCTCGTGTGGAGGTAACACCCCTACTCCTGCCTCTCTCTTTTTACGTGTATTACCGAGTAGCCACAGTACAATCAGGCCTTCAGCCGAGTAGCCACTCTTCTCTCTAGTTCTTCCTGTGAGTACTGAAGCAACCCAGAGTGTCGACCGTATGCAGCAAACCTCTCACAGGAGGAGGCAGGGCACCTTATATACTGGTGCCCAGCCGAATAGAAAACTAGCTTAAAGTACAACGGGAAGTGACAGGAGCCCTGCAGAACCGCGCACGCCTCCGGGTTCCCGCTGACACTCGCCCCGTAAGTCGTTGCGCCGTTCGGAGATGGGACATGTCCACCCTTGTCAGTGAGATAGGGTAGGCCCCTAGCCTTGTCATGTCCACTCTGTCAGTGACAGGACTAGACAGGCGCCTACCGCATTGTAGCCACGCCGTGGTGCGGATAGTCATGTACTCCGTAAGTTGAACCGCACGTTGTACTGACACAGGATACACGGGATCCTGTGTCAGAACGGCTCCATTGACTTCTGGTCCGAGTAGGAATCCACTCCCTCTACCCGGACAACTTCCTCTACTCGGAAGAATACAACTTCCTTGATTCTTCCTCCTGGCCATTGGCAGGTATGACCGAATCGCTGTCCACCGGGTAGCGTGTACCGGGTAGCCAGCCAACTTGGTAAAACGGCTCTTCTGATCTTGCCTTTAGAACTAGCCTTACCCCTACTCGGGGGTAACCCCCCTACATTAGTCCCCGAAGCTGGTAGAGTCCTGCGAACTTGTTCGCTGGGCCCTTCCAGCTTAAAAAACAAATCTTGTCTTCGAACTGTAAGATACCGAGTAATACCTCCGAGTAGCCCTTATCCTTGGCTTGAATCTCTTCTTCTCCGAGTAGCACCATTCCTCTTCTCTGATGCCGAGTAAAAAGACTTAGCGAAATCCTCGAAACACAATCCCGCCTCAAACGGTGCGAATCCACCTCTGCGTGTCGCAACGGGGCACGTGTCGCACCCCTGTCACTCCGACGCCTCGGTGCCCGGGATATGGCAGGCCACGCGCCCATAACTGCGGCCAGGTCCCACCAGCCCGTTAAGTCTCTTCAACCGCACTCATTAGCCCACGATCACGACGTGGGATTAACTGCGCCCGTTACGCGCGCGATATGCGCTGTGTGCGTTTCTAACCGGCACGCAGCCCACGCCGCACGATCTCAGTGCACGACTGATCCTACTAACTCCGCCTGTAACGGTAACCCGAGGGGAGGGATAAATACCCCCTCGATGCCTTCCTCTTCTCTTTCCTGCTCACTTCTCACCCTCTGCCCCTTCATCTCTCCGCCGCCGTCGAGCACTCCGCCACCGCAATCTCTGGCCGCGCCGCTGCTCCACGCGCCGCCGGAGAGAGACACATAGAAACCCATATCCCGATTCACATCTCCCATCCGTGCCTTCACTCCACATCTTCAATCCGCATCTCTGACGCCATGGCTGCCCGCGGAGATGATGACGCCGCCGCCCGCGCCGGCTGGGAGGGCTCCGAAGTCACAGCGGAAGACTGCCAATGGCTAGTCAACACCCGCCGTGTGCCTCCCGGCGTGAAGTGCCGGCATCCAGGTAACGAAATCGTCCCCGCGCCCGAAGAGGACGAATATGTAGTGTTTCTTGCGCACTTCAAGCGCGGCTTCGGCCTCCCCATCTCGGAATTCTTCTCCAAATTTCTTGAGCATTTCGGCCTCCAGCCACATCACCTCCCTCCTAACTCTTTGATCATGCTCTCCACCCACGCCGTGGTGTGCGAAGCGTTCCTTGGCGTGTACCCGACAATCCACACGTGGGCACGCTATTTTTTATTCAGCAAACAAAGCATTCCCAATCCGGGCAAGATTGATACTGATCGCGCCATGACCATGACCGGCGGCGCCATGATGCTGCAGCGCTCCATGGGTAGCCACCCAAAGGTCAAGGGCCTTGAATCTGTGCGCAAATGGTAGCGCTCCTTCCTCTGCGTGAAGAACGTAGCCACAGAGAAAGGGAAACCCATCGAGAACCGGATAGGGTTACCTAAGTTCCGAAACGCGTGGCCTACCCAGCAGAATTGGGGTTACCATCCAAGGGACTCCCTCGAGGACGTGGTTCAGGTCGAGCAGCGCCTGAGCGAGTTGCGGGAGCAAGGACTCCGCCAAGATGATCCAATTGCCTGTTGGATCTCGCGCCGCGTTCTCCCCCTCCAGCGCCGCTCGCACAAGATGTGCTATATGGGGGGATCCCGCGACTGCACGAGGACCACCACCTTCGAGCTTTCCAAGGAGGATGTGGCTACCTGGGCGAGGTCAATTATGCAGACTACGCTCTCCGACACCTGGATGTATGTCTTCGTGCCATACAGCCGCACCAAGCGTATTGAGCAGGTTAGCCTTCTGTACTCTGCTTTAGTATCCTGATACCGAGTAGCACATCATAGATACTCTGTTAGGCTTTATATATGCTTTGTGTTTGCATGCCCTTCCGAGTAGAAATACTTAGAAAAATATGCTTTGTGTTTGCATGTCTTTCCGAGTAGAAACACTTAGACAAATATGCTTTGTGTTTGCATGTCTTTCCAAGTAGAAACACTTAGACAAATATGCTTTGTGTTTGCATGTCTTTCCGAGTAGAAACACTTAGACAAATATGCTTTGTGTTTGCATGTCTTTCCGAGTAGAAACACTTAGACAAATATGCTTTGTGTTTGCATGTCTTTCCGAGTAGAAACACTTAGACAAATATGCTTTGTGTTTGCATGTCTTTCCGAGTAAATCTCAACTCACTCTGTTATCTTGCTTGCCTTCTCAGCACATTGACCGGCAGAGGAAAGAAGATTCTGAGGTCTTCGAGAGCAACTGGCACGCTGACCGGGAATAAGACGATGAGCAGGCATACGACACGCAGGATACCCTCTCTATCCCGCACGCCACTCAACCCGGTAAGCACCGAGTCGACGCGTCTATTCGGGACTGGTCCGAGGATGACGAAGGTGACCAAGTTCACCTTTCTGCCTATTCACGACCCAACTGGACTTCCTTCTCTGCTTCTAATTCTCCTTTCTCTTCGTCTATTCTGCAGAGGATGCTGAGCATGAGGAGGACGAGGAGCCCGTGGACGTCGACCCCCTGGCCGTGGCTGCTCCCAGCACTCGGAAGAGGGCGGGCAGCGGTGCTCAGGAACCTGCTGCCAAGAAATCTAAGAAGACTGAGAAGAAGAAGAAGATGACTACCGCCAGAAGGCAACTCCCCACCCGCAAAGGGTAAGTAACTTCATCTGAGTACCAAGTTGCTTCCACTTCTCGCTACACTTTTCTCTGTTTTTCCCTTTTCTGATTTCTTTCCTTCTTCCAGCGATTCTCTTGACGCTGACGCGGCCGCTGCCCCTACCCGCACCGGCAAGAGGAAATCCGTCATCGACGTAGAAAAACTCGTCGATCTCTCCGAGGAGGACGATGAGAGCTTGCAGCAGGATAGGGCGCATGCGCCCTCTCCTGTAAAGATGGAAGAAGAGGACACCGACGCCGAGAACACTGGCGCGGGTGACCAAGACGACGAGAATTTGGAACAACACTCCTACGCGGATCAGAGCGCGCAGGACGCTGCCCACGATGAGACACCTCCTTCTCCCCCAGCTGCCTCAGCTGGGGGGAATACTGATCAAGACCCCGAGAACCAGAACCGCGCCGCCCTTGAGCGGCCGGATGACCGCACCGAGCAGCAGGAAGGACACGCTGCAGCTCACGAAGACCCCGCGGCCACGCCGCGGGTAGAAGAACAAGATGAGGCCAAACCTGATCCCGCTGCCGAGCAGCGGGTTGAGAAGACGATGGTGGAGCCCGCGCTCCAGAGCCAGGCGCAGCCGGACGCTGCACAGGGTAGCCGGCCCCCTGTGCCGCCTACCCAGCAGGCTTTACCACCAACCGCTCCAAGCTCTCCCCCAAAGAAGAAAGCGACCAAGACTGCATCTCTGCAGCCGTCTCCTCCCACAACCAAGACTGCATCAAAGGCTGCTGCTAAGAAGACCGAGAAGACTGAAGCCGCGCCCGTCCGCAAGAATCCATCGCGCCAAGCTGCGCGTGATACTGCTCTGATGCCACCGCCCAAGTCGACTGGAAAACCAGCTGCGAAGAGCACGCAACTCACCATCGGCGCTTCCGGTGGATCTGCTGGCGCAAGCGCAGGGTCAAGTGCACAAGCCAGCTGGCCCCAATACGTGTTGTCTGGATCCCAGCAATACGGCATCTCCTTGTCCAAGGGCGAGCAGAAGATCTCCGCTCTGAAGGGCGGCCCAACCCAGGCAGTGGACTCCAAGCTGAAGGCCAAGAAGCCCATCGAGATCTACTCGCGCGAAGCGGGTGAGGATGATATCATATCTGAAGGGCTGATGCAGGTTGTGGACCGAGTTGGCTTCATCGACAAGGTCTGGGAGAGTGCTGCCCATGGCATCAAGCAGTGGGACGGCAGCGTGCTGGGCGAGGAACTTGACCACTACCGCCTTGATTGGAACAAAGCCGATCTCGGCGCCAATCCAATGACCATCGCCTCCGACACCAGCACGCTAGCCGCCAAGCTGTACGTCCTCCGCAAAGCCGCCGAGGACGTGGAGCAGACATATGCTGTAAGTTTCTTTTGCTTGTTCTGAGTTGCGGTTTCTTTTCTCCTCTGTTCTTCTTCTCTCCTTAACCACCACTCAGTCCCCGATATTCGGGCCGAGTAGACGGACACTCAACCGAGTTGCCGTCTTCTCGGGCCAAATCTTCCAAGTTTTTTCTAACTCTTTTTCTTCTTGTTCACAGAATAGCCTCTTGAAGAGGACGAACCCGTTCCGGCGGCTGCTCTGGAATCACAACATCGCGAGGAGACGCATCGTGGCCCTTGAGGCCGAACGCAAGGACGATGCTGCGACGGAGAAGGCGGCGCTGGACCGTGCCCTCCAAATTTCTGAAATTGAGAGTAAGCTTCTAGCTATTCGGTTAATGCGTTTTGTGTTTACGCCCGCATTTGCTTTTTTCTCTAACTCCGTTTACTCTGCAGACAAATTCAAAGAATTGCAGGAGCAGCACGAGCACTGCCATGTTTTCACCGCCTCCGCCGAGAGCAAGATCAAGGAGCTGGAAGGTGAGTTGTTGACCCTTCCGTGCTTGTTTTTCTCCTTTTTCTAGGTTATTCTGCTCACCGTGTTGTTTCTTTCCGCAGAAGGGTACAAGAAGTTCCGTGAGGAGCATCTTGATTGCTTGAAGCCCGCGGAGGTGAAGAAGCAACTGGAGAGCCAAGAAACAGAGCTCAAGAACAACCGCGAGGCCGAGTTCGAAAAGTTGCAGGTCCAATTGAAGACTGCTCTCCAGGACGCCATAGACCAAGCCGCCGAGAAGGACAAAGTCAAGGCAGTAGCCAAGGCCAAGGAGAGGGCCCTCAAGGCGGAAAACGAGGTGCTGAAGAAGTGCAATGAGGATCTCATGCTCCAGCTTGGCACCGCACGCCAAGTCGAGGATAGGCATATTGTCGATGAGGAGGCCTGGAAGAACAAGCTGCACGCGCTTCTCATTGACCTTAACAGTAAGTCTGCGCTTCTCTGTACCTAGTTGTTCCCTTCTTCTTCTTCTGTTTGGCTTGGTTTGCTTCTCCTCTTTTCTGCTTGGTTTCATCCCTTCTCTGCTTCCATATCTAACTCTTTCTGATAGCATTCTCAGATATCTTCCCTGATCTCTGCGCGGCTAGCACGCCTACTTTGGCTAAGGCGCAAGGACTCCGAGCTGAAAAGGGAGTGCCTATGAACACCAAATCTTCAATCGATGACGACCTCACGAGTATCAAGTCGCAACTCCGCCAGCTTAGTGGCTTTAGCTCCAACCTGGTGTCCACAGCCTTCAAGCTTCATGATCTATTCTGGCCTCGTGAATCTGCGCCCAAAACTCTTCGCGCGCTCTCCGAGAAACTCAATGGTGCAAAGGCCGAGCTGAAGAAATGGCGTGCGTCCGCAGCTCGGGCAGGCGCTGATCTGCTGCTTCGATTCATATGCAGCTGGTACGAGAACCTGAACCTCGACACCATTCTCGAGTTGCGCCAAGGCTCCAAGTGGTCAGATGATCCCAACTGCGTTACTCGCCACAAGGCAGTTGCGTACGAGATCGCCTCCTACGCGGACACTGCCCTCTTCCTCGACGGCCCCACCGAGCCTGACACCGAGGCGGAGAGCGAGGGTGAAGATGAAGACGAGGACACCGAGTCGGAGGGCTTGAGTGCCTTCGAGGTTGATGACGAGGAGGAAACCGGGAAGGGGAAGGGGAAGGTTGCTGCAGATAGCGACGAGGAGCCGGAAGACGAGGGCCAGGATGCCAACATCACCACCGAGATGGTGATCCAGCAACCTGCTCCCGAGTTGGGCTCTTCGTCTGGCGCGGCACTCGACACTGCAACGCTACTCCACACCCAGTCCGCTGCTTCCACTTCGGCCACCGATACCATCTCGGTGGCCACTTCCACCTCTAAGCATGCCACCGCCATGGACGCTGATGCTGAAGCTGACGCCGAGAAGGCCAACTCCGAGAAGACCGCTGCGGACGACACCGCCACCACTCATGATGCTGCTGCCTGAAACTTTATCTTAAAACTTTCATGAGATCCCCGGGATGCCGGGTGCAGATGTATCTAAACATTTAAGTCTTTGTTGCTACTCCTTTTTTATTCCAGTTTGAAATTTGCTACTTGATATTTGAGCGATTCTGGCTCAATGCCGGGTTGCGTTAGTATGCAAGTCCCCGAGTTGCATTTTTTATCCGCTCTTTCCTTTTTATCTCAGCTCTTACCTGCAACTTGTTGCTTTGTTGGTAGTCGAGTCACAAGAGTTCAAAGTAGGAGTTTCAAATACTTAGCCACTTAGAAAAATTCATAGTAACACTGCCCACCACTTAGCCGGAAAGAAAAAACAGCAAAAAACACTCTACTCGGTTGCCACACGCTTCCTTTCCTTTGCAATTTTTCATGTGTTCATTGACTCTTTGGCTTGTTCTCTGGCTTGCCATGAAGCCGGGTTGCGGACAACAGCAGAGTCGCAGAGTGTCCAGTGAGTTTAAACACACTACTTTGTATGCTTTTGAAATTCTAAGTGGTTCAACCGAATAGACAAAGTAAAGCAGAGTAAACACAAGGAACAATTTGGACGAGGGCAATCCCCGAGTTCAATTTCAGATTGCCGAATAGAAGTTTAACTCGGATAAGAGAGTACATACACAATTTGCTCACGAATGAAAACGGCGGAGTAGAGCTACATTCCAAGGGCGCTTGGATTCTTCTCCTGCTCTATCCGGCCTGTTCTTCTGGGATGGCTGTGCGTCAACAAGGTAATAGGCATCATTGTGTAGAGCCTTGCTCACAATGAACGACCCTTCCCACGGAGGAGATAGCTTGTGCATCCCGGTTGTGCGCTGCACGAGCCTAAGCACCATGTCTCCTTCTCGGAAAACCCTTGGGTTTACTTTCCGGCTGTGATAACGCCTCAAGTTTTGATGGTAAACAGCTGAACGTGACAGAGTTAGCTCTCTTGCTTCTTCCAGCAGGTCAACGTCATTTTCTCGAGCTTCTCTAGCCTCTGCCTCCGTGTAGAGCGTTACGCGGGGCGAGTCATGCTCTAGGTCAGTGGGCAACACGGCCTCAGCTCCATAAACCAGAAAGAATGGCGTGTAGCCAGTTGACCGGTTAGGGGTAGTCCTTAGACTCCACAACACCGCTGGCAACTCGTCTAGACAACACCCATGTGTTTTCAGCAGCGGCTCAATCAACCTTCGCTTTATGCCTGATAGCACCATGCCATTTGCTCTTTCAACTTGCCCATTGGAGGCGGGATGCGCAACAGATGCAACATCTAGCCGAATATGCTTATCTCTGCAGAACCTCGCAAAAACACCCTCAGCAAAATTTGTGCCATTGTCAATGATAATGCTGTGCGGGTAGCCATATCTCAGGATCACGTCCTTCAGGAAACTCATAGCAGTGGCTCCATCACACTTCCGAATAGGCTTCACCTCAATCCACTTTGTGAATTTGTCAACCATGACCAAGATGTGAGTCATGTTGCCTCTAGCCGGCTTGAAAGGACCCACCATATCCCAGCACCAAACAGCAAATGGCCAAGTAATGGGAATGGTATTCAACTCGGAAGCTGGCATATGAATCTTACTTGCAAACCTTTGGCAGCCATTGCACTTTCTCACGATATCTTCAGCTTGCTTCAAGGCAGTGAGCCAAAAGAAGCCATGCCAAAAAGCCTTGTTGACCAGAGCCCGAGAAGAGGCGTGATGCCCGCATTCTCCTTGGTGTATCTCCACCAGTATTTCTTCTCCCTCTTCTGGCTCTACACAGCGTTGCAGCACACCAGTAGGACTTCTTCTATGCAGCACATCTCTGAAGATCGTGTAGCCCTTGGACCTTCTCTGAATTTGTCTCGAGGTAACCTCATCACTCGGCAAGGTGCCGTCCTTTAGAAAGGATAATATGGACAGAGCCCAACTTGGTGTCTCCCGGATGGGAAACACTGGTTCGTCCAGTTCCATTAGATCAGCCACCACTTCTTCTTCTTCTGGGGCGGGGACGAGTCCCCGAGACCTTGTGCACGCAGCGAGAACTCCCTCAATGAATGCGACAGTCCCCGAGTTAGGAGGGGCAGTCCCCGAGTAAGAAGGGACAGTCCCCGGGTTGCAGGCGCGAGTCCCCAGGATGGAGACGGCAGTCCCCGGGTTCTCTTTTGCAGCCTCCCAGTCAATCTCCATGGGAACAACTTCCTCACCAGGCAGAGAAGGAACAAATATGGATTCCGAGTTGGGGGATGGCTTGATAGATGGATTCCTTAAATACTCCAAGGCAACCCCAGCCGGTATGTATTGCCGAGAAGACCCCAACTTGGACAGCTCATCAGCTGCCTCATTCTCTGCTCGGTGTATATGTTGGAACTCGCATCCTTCAAAGAATCCAGTCATGGTTTGCACCAAGAACCGATATGAAGCCATGTTGGCATCCAGAGCATCCCAAGTGCCTGAAACTTGCTGCACAACTAGATCCTAGTCGCCATAGCATATGATGCGCTGCACGCCAACCTCCTTGGCCACCTTCAAGCCGTGTACCACGGCCTCGTACTCTGCTACGTTGTTGGATGCCTTGAAGTGGATTTGCAGCATGTCGGGGGGTTACCCCCGAGTAGGGTAAAGACAGGTGGTAAAGGCCGCTTACAGAAGAGAGGTTTGGCCGAGTAGCCGACTACCGGGTACTCGCTACCCGGTCGACTGCTACCCGGTCTCACCTCAAGATGATGAGAAGGAGATATCAATCAGTTTCTACCATGTCGAGTAGAAGGTTTGGCCCGAGTACAATTGGCGGGAACCCTTGGCGGGAAACTACTCGGGCAGGAAGTCAAAGGAGCCGTTCTGACACAGGATCCCGCGTATCCTGGGTCCGTACTTGGCAGCATTCGAACTACTGTTCACGTGGGGACGGTCTGTCTGACAGTGACAGCATGGAAGCAGTCGGTGGCAGGATAAGGGGGACCTACTCTGTGACTAGGTACAGTGATACCAGTCTGTCCCCTAGTTTTGCCCAACGACTTTACAGAAGCAGCCAAGACCAACGACCAAAGCTGTCAGCGGGTACTCGGAGAAAGGACAGTGTGGACACTATGTCGACACTTGTCTAGGATTTGGACGTATCCGGCTGGGCACCATGTATATAAGGTGCCCCGCCGCCTCCTGCGCGAGGCACGCTCTCAGAGGTAGAGGAATGCACATATGCTCCCATAGTGGCTCACTAGAAACCCTAGAAACCCTAAGTCCTTGACCTAGCTCTACTCGGAGAGGGGCAAGGGGCTACTCGGTAGCGTTACCATTTGTACTGTGGCTACTCGGTGAGACACCGTAATACATAAGGAAAGGCAGGAGTAGGGGTTTTACCTCCTCACGAGGGCCCTGAACCTGGGTACATCGTGTTGTTTGTGTTGTGTGGATCTTACCTCACGCGGCAACTGGTCGCGTGATCCCTCCCCGGACACCTCCAGCGTCCATCGTCCCCACATCTTTAGCCATCCCATGGCATCTGTTGTGACACCACCACGACAGTTGGCGCCCACCGTGGGGCAACCAGCGGCGCTGGCTGGGGTTTCTGTTCGGACGGGATCTTCATCAGTGGAGCGCGTAGTTTGTGGCCTTGTCCACAGATTCGGCTCCTTCGACTTCGTCACCGACAACGCTGGCTGTTTCGGCGGCAAGGCCATGCCGGAAGGCGGCTCGGTGATCTCCTTCGGCTCTCACCTCGTCTACGTCGCCACCGTCACCGACGACACCTACCCCGAGCTGGTGCACGACGCGGAGGATCCCCCCGCGGTTGTTGCTGCTCGTGGAAGGCCCGTGCGCAGCTCTGCATGCTGCGCTGAGGTGATGGTGACTGGCTTGGCGGCAAACGCTGGCGCAGCTGCCACTGGCGCTGCGGCCGTCGTCGAGGAGGTCGACGACCCGCCCGCGGGTGGCAGGACACGCCGGCCCTACGAGAAGGAGTGCAACCTGCCGCCTTCCACATCTACGGTCATCCCCGCCTCGGCTGCGCGAACCGGGATGCCCACTCCCACTGACCTCGAGCTCCTAGCCGAGAGGGAGCAGCTCGAGCGGCAACGCCAAGAGCTGCTCGCCGAGCAGGCGGAGTTGGAGAAGATCAGGTTGGAGCTGAGCCTGGACCAGCTCGAGTACAACAAGGCTCACGGCTTCACGCCGGTGGCCAGGAGGCCCAGCAGGGTAGGCGCTACGCGGCGCAACCTAGGCGCCGAGATGGCGACTGTGGCGGAGGAGCCCGCGCAGTCGGCTACCGCGAACACCTTCACAAGGCCAAGGTACAGCACGCCCGCCAAGACGCTGCGGGCTGCGGAGGCTGTGGCTGCCGAGTTGCCGCGCCTAGAGGGAGAGGCGCGTCGCAGGCAGCAGGAGAGGCTAGGCGAGCTGGTGCTGGAGGCCGCCAGGCAGAACGAGGAGTTCCGGAAGGCCAACCCGGGAGCTGGAGCTTCGCAGGTGGTTCACTCGCACGCGGCAAGATCTAACGATCAAGCCTCATCTCCGCATCCTAGCCGCGAGAAGAGCCGCAGCGGGCGTTCGGGTAGAGACAGGCAAATGCAGGTGTATGACCCGGCTGCTGCCGCGAAACAGGTTGCTGTGCCGCAGCAGCCCGGGCAGGAACACAACGCTGCAAGAGCAGGCTCTCAAGCCCATCAAGCTCAAAGCCGTGTCCGAGAAGCCGCACGCCCGGGTACTTCTCGGCAACCCGCAGCTCCGCCTACTCGGCAGAGGCAGCAGCCGCGCCCGGTGGCACCAGTCGCCAACCCGGTGGAGCAGCCTGCTGCTATGCAGGTGGATAGGTATGATGATGGCTACTCGGCTATGGAGATGGCTGGTTATGACATCCATGACCGCGTGGGTGAGCGCGTGTTGGCGCCTGGAGATGCAAGGCACCAGCTGGACCGTATCAGCTTGTCGGCACGGCTTGAGAGCACGGGTCCTCCTGGCCCCGAGTGCTTTGGCCCGCGCATCATGAACGAGCCGTCCGTGAAGGGCTTCCAGCTCGCGAGAGGCACCAAGAGCTATAATGGTAGCACCAAGCCTGAAGATTGGCTCAACGACTACGTCACCGCGGTCCATATCGCGAACGGCAACAGGAGATGGGCGGTGCGCTATGTGCCGCAGATGCTAGAGGGTCCAGCTCGCACTTGGCTCAACAACCTGCCCAAGAACAGCATTAACTGCTGGCTGGACTTCTCGGATGCCTTCATCAGCAACTTCACCAGCACCTACAAGAGGCCGAATAGGCCACAGCAGTTGTCGGCTTGCCGGCAGCGAGAAGACGAGACGGACCGCGAGTACCTTACTCGGTGGAGCACCTTGAGGAACACCTGTGAGGGTGTGAATGAAGCACAGGCCATCACTTGGTTTGCGCAGGGTTGCCGACATGGCAGCATGCTGTGGCAGAGATTGCAGAGGGAAATGCCCAACACCCTGGCCGAGACCATCAAGATTGCGGATCAGTACGCACTCGGTGATCCTACTCAGCCACTGATGGATTCCTCTGAGCCGAGAAGAAACTTCAACAGCAACAAGCGCAACGAGTTCCGCAACAAGCGCCGAGTAGATACTCGGTATGATCCCGAGGAGGTGAATGCAGTGAATGTTGGAGGCAGTGGTGGCCAAAGGCAGAAACCTGCTGGAGCCTACGGGCAGAACCAGAACCAGGGCCAAGGCAACAAGAAACCGTTCCGCGCTGCGCAGCCGAGTAGCGGGAACTCCGAGCAGCCGAAGAAGTTTGTCTTCGATGACATGAAGGATGGTCCATGCAGCTTCCACACTCACCACCCCTCAAGGCCTGCGAACCACACTACTCGGCAATGCGAATGGTGGGATGTGATCAAGAGTGATGGCTTGCCTCCTCCACCTCCTCTGCCAGCCGCGAATGCCACTGTTCAGCCTACTCGGGCACCCGCAGCTCGGCCGCCAGTCTATCCGAGAAGAGAGAATGTGAACCAGGTGGCTTTAGGAGCCAACCAGAACTTCAACAACGAGAGGTACCGCAACAACAACAACAACTACAACCGCAACAACAACAACAGAGGCAACAACAACTATCAGGGCAACAACAATGGCAACAACGGCAACAATGGGGGCAACGGCCCTAACCAGTACCAAGAGCACCATGAGAGCTATATGATCTTCACTTCCGAGGCAGTCGACAAGCAGTCACAGCATAGGCGGGCCATGGAGGTCAATGCAGTGATTCCGGCTGTCCCTCACTACATGTACTGGTGCGACCAGGAGATCAGGTGGACTCGGGCGGATCACCCCAAGGTGATGCCCAATCCGGGTACCTATGCCTTGGTGCTGGATCCCACCTTCTTGGGCCCCGAGAAGAACGTGAGGTTCAGCAAGGTGCTGATCGACAACGGCAGCAGCATCAACATCGTGTACAAAGACACACTCGAGAAGCTTGGCCTGGCCGAGAACATGATGCTGCCCAGCAAGACCACTTTCCATGGCATTGTGCCCGGGATCTCATGCAACCCGATTGGCCGAGTGTGGATTGATGTGCTATTCGGTACTCGGGAGAACTGCTGCACAGAGCGCCTGCAGTTTGAGGTGGTGGATCATCAGAGTCCATATCACGCTCTACTCGGCAGGCCTGCTCTGAGCAAGTTCATGGCCTCTACCCACGTGGCTTACCTGAAGATGAAGATCCCCGGGCCCAATGGCATCATCACTATCTCGGGAGATTACAAGAAGTCCATGGAGTGTGCCTCTGCTAGCTCTCAGCTGGCGGAATCGATGGTGATTGCTGCCGAGAAGAAGAAGATGTACGAGGTGGTGGCCATGGCTCAGTCCGCACAAGCTGGCGCACAAGGTGTGCCGAGTACTCAACATGGTACTGCTTTCCAAGCGGCCAAGGAGACCAAGACAGTCCAGGTTGACCCCGAGTTCCCGGAGCGCGTGGCCATCATTGGTGCCGGGCTGGCCGAGAAATAGGAAAGCGCGCTCATCCACTTCCTCCGTGAGAATCGGGACGTGTTCGCCTGGACCAATGAAGATCTACCAGGAGTCCCGAGGGAGTTGGTTGAGCACTCTTTGCATGTGCGTCCTGACGCGAAGCCCGTGAAGCAGGCCTTGCGCCGTTTCGGGGACGAGAGAAGGAAGGCCATCGGTGATCAAATCACCAAGCTGCTGATCAGTAACTTCATCATGGAGGTGCTGCACCCGGACTGGTTAGCCAACCCGGTCATGGTCGAGAAGAAAAAGGAAGATCCCAAGGCTGCCACTGCATGGCGCATGTGCGTCGACTACACCGACTTGAACAAGGCATGCCCCAAGGATCCTTTCCCACTACCTCGCATCGACCAGGTGATCGATTCCACTGCCGGCTGTGAACTGTTGTCTTTCATAGATGCCTACTCTGGTTTCCACCAGATTGCACTCAATCCTGCTGATCAAATAAAGACTGCTTTCATTACCCCGTACGGGGCTTATTGCTATCGTGTCATGTGTTTTGGCCTGAGGAATGCGGGTGCAACCTATCAGAGATGCATGCAGAAATGCTTGCACGACCAACTCGGCAAGAATGTGCAGGTGTACGTAGATGACATTGTCATCAAAACGAATAAAACACATACTCTGCTTGCCGACTTGGAGGAAACCTTTGCTAACCTGCGCAGGTACAAAATGAAACTGAATCCGAGTAAGTGCACCTTTGGTGTACCAGCTGGAAAGCTACTCGGTTTCCTGGTTTCTAGTCGGGGCATTGAAGCCAATCCGTCTAAGATAAAAGCTATTGAAAGCATGTCTTTGCCGAGATCATTGAAGGATGTGCAGAAGTTCACGGGTTGTCTGGCATCACTGAGCCGTTTTCTGGGTCGAATGGGCGAGAAGGCTCTGCCTCTGTACCAGCTGATGAAGAAGAGCGACAAGTTTGTCTGGACTCCGCAAGCGGATGTAGCATTCAATGAGCTGAAAGCAATGTTGGCTAGCGCTCCTGTCTTGGCTAGTCCGCTACCCAAGGAGCCTATGCTGCTATACATTGCCGCGACTAACCGAGTAGTCAGCGTGGTGATAGTGGTGGAGCGAGAAGAAGAAGGCAAGAGTGTGCAGCGCCCTGTGTACTATTTGAGTGAGGTGTTGTCGAGCTCCAAGCAGAACTACCCGCATTACCAGAAAATGACCTATGGTGTGTACCTGGGCGCCAGGAAGCTGAAGCATTATTTCCAGGAGCATCCCATCACTGTCGTGAGCTCAGCTCCCATCTCGGACATCATGGGTAACAAGGAGGCGAGTGGCAGAGTAGCCAAGTGGGCGATCGAGCTAGCCGCGTACGCTCCCGCGTATACGAGAAGAGAAGCAATCAAGTCTCAGGTACTGGCGGAATTTCTTGTCGACTGGGCCGAGATGCAGTATGAACCTCCTGCTCCAGTTTCCAACTATTGGAAGATGCACTTTGATGGCTCAAAGGTGAAAGAAGGCCTTGGTGCTGGCGTTGTGCTTACATCACCCAAGCGGGATCAGCTCAAGTATGTATTGCAGATCCATTTCAAGGCATCCAACAATGTAGCCGAGTACGAGGCAGTTGTGCATGGTTTGCGAGTAGCAAAGGAAGTTGGCGTGCAGCGCATTATCTGTTATGGCGACTCAGATCTGGTGGTGCAGCAAGTCTCGGGTACCTGGGATGCCTTGGATGCCAACATGGCGTCGTATCGCTTCCTGGTGCAGTCAATGACTGGGTTTTTCGAAGGATGTGAGTTCCAGCACATTCACCGAGCAGAAAACGAAGCAGCAGATGAGCTGTCCAAGTTGGGATCTTCTCGGCAGTCCATCCCGGCAGGGATTGCCTTGGAGCATTTGAGGAAGCCATCCATCAAGCCTTCCCCCAACTCGGAATCCATCTTT
Organism: Alopecurus myosuroides; assembly: GCA_028641055.1. Classification (NCBI taxonomy): domain Eukaryota; kingdom Viridiplantae; phylum Streptophyta; class Magnoliopsida; order Poales; family Poaceae; genus Alopecurus; species Alopecurus myosuroides. Next base: position 160,677,374 of record CM054060.1, on the reverse strand, counting down.
GTCCCTTCTCTGCCAAGTGAGGAATCTGACCCAATGGAGATTGACTGGGAGAGTGCTGCAGGGAACCCGGGGACCGCCGTCCTATACTCGGGGACTGCCGCTCTCTACTCGGGGACTGCCGTTCCCTACCCGGGGACTGCCATTCCCTACTCGGGGACTGCCACTCCGTACCCGGGGACTGCCACTCCCTACCCGGGGACTGCCATTCCTTACTCGGGGACTGCCGCCCTCAACCCTGAAGCTGTTGCACTCATTGAAGAAGTTCTCGCCAATCGATCTGGGCTGCAGAGAAGCGCTCCTACTCCTCCTGTGCAACCACCAGAGCCTGTCCCAATGGAAATGGACGAACCAGTGTTTCCCGTGCGGGAGACACCGAGTTGGGCAATGCCCATATTATCCTTTCTAAGGGACGGCACTCTACCTGAAGATGAGGTGACTGCGAGGCAGATTCAGAGAAGATCCAAGGGCTACGCCTTAGTCCGAGATGTGCTGCACAAGAGAAGTGCCACTGGTGTGCTGCAACGCTGCGTAAGCCCAGAGGAAGGAGAAGAAATCCTGGTGGAGATACATCAAGGAGAGTGTGGGCATCACGCCTCTTCTCGGGCTTTAGTCAAGAAAGCCTTTCGGCATGGCTTCTACTGGCTCACTGCATTACAGCAAGCTGAGGACATTGTGAGGAAGTGCGCCGGCTGCCAGATGTTCGCAAGTAAGATTCACGTGCCAGCATCCGAGTTGAAAACAATTCCTATCACATGGCCGTTTGCTGTTTGGTGCTTGGATATGGTTGGTCCTTTCAAGCCGGCTAAGGGCAATATGACACATATCTTGGTCATGGTGGACAAGTTCACCAAGTGGATCGAGGTGAAGCCTATTCGGAAGTGCGATGGAGTCACAGCTGTGAAGTTTGTGAAAGATGTGATCATGAGATATGGCTACCCGCACAGTATCATCACCGACAACGGCACCAACTTTGCAGAGGGGGCAATGGTGCGATTTTGCAGAGATAAGCATATCCGACTAGACGTTGCGTCAGTCGCGCACCCTGCCTCCAATGGGCAAGTTGAAAGAGCAAACGGGATGGTACTGGCAGGCATCAAGCCGAGGCTGATTGAGCCACTGCTGAAAACACCTGGGTGTTGGCTAGAAGAGTTGCCAGCGGTGTTGTGGAGTCTAAGGACTACCCCTAACCGGTCAACCGGCTACACGCCATTCTTCTTGGTATACGGGGCTGAGGCCGTGTTGCCAATAGACTTAGAGCATGACTCCCCCCGAGTAGCCCTCTACACTGAGGTGGAGGCGAGAGAAGCTCGAGAAGACGACGTTGACCTGCTTGAAGAAGCAAGAGAGCTGACTCTGTCACGTTCGGCTATCTACCAGCAAAACCTGCGGCGCTATCATAGCCGAAAGGTGAACCCAAGGGTTTTCCGAGAAGGAGACATGGTCCTTAGGCTTGTGCAGCGCACAGCCGGGATGCACAAGCTGTCTCCTCCATGGGAAGGGCCTTTCATTGTCAGCAAAGCGCTGCACAATGACGCGTACTATCTTGTAGATGTGCGCCCGCCGCAGGCGAACAGGGCAGATAAAGCTGGAGAGGAAACCAAGCGTCCCTGGAATGTAGCTCTACTTCGTCGTTTTCATTCGTAAGCAAAGATGTGTATGTACCCTTTCATCCGAGTTGAAATTCTACTCTGCAATCTAAAATTGTTCTCGGGGACTGCCCTCGTCCAAAATTGCTCTAAGTGTTTTTACTCGGCTCGTTCCTTTGTCTACTCGGTTGCTTCACTTCAGAACTCAAAAGTGCATTGAGTACTGTGTTTAAACCTATATGCCAACTCTTCGACTTTGCTGCTGTCCGAAACCCGGCTTCATGGCAAGCAAGAGAACAAGCAAAAGGTCAATGAGCACACGAAAATCACTAAGGAAGAAAAAGTGCAGGAACCGAGTAGATTGTCGGTTACTTTTTGTTCCTCGTTTTTCGTCTTCTCGGTTAAGTGGTGGGCTGCGTTATCATGATTGTTTTCTAGCGGCTAAGTATTTGCAGCCTTGTTCTTTGATTCTTGTGACTCGAATACCAAACAAGCGACAAGTCGCAGGTAGAGCAGAGATGAAAAGACAGGGTGAATAAGAAAAGCTACTCGGGGACTCGCATGGGAACACAGCTCGGCATTGAGCCACTGTCGTTCAAATTGATTAATGTCAACGTAAACTGAGTGGGCATAAAAACTGGGTAGCAAGCGAAAACAAATATTGTTTGATACATATGCTCCCGGCATCCCGGGGATCTGATAAATGTTCAAGTTAAAAAAGTTGCAGGTGGCCTCAGGTTGAGGAGGCAGTGTTCTCGGCGCTGGCATGGGCAGTTGTTTCCTCGACGACTGTCTTGGTAGCAGTTTCTTCGGCGGTGGTTTTCTCGGCAGCTTCTTCGTTGTTGGTGGCGTCCGTTTCCGTCTGCACGGCAGCGGACTCCTCCATCTCAACATCATCCTGGGTGGCCGTCTGCTCGGATGTAGCTGTGGCCACCGAGATGGGGCCTGGAGCCGAAGAGGAGCCAGCGGTGTGGCTAGGAGGTGGCACCGTGTCGTCAAGAGCAGCACCCGAGGAGGTGCCGAAGTTAAGTGGCTCGCTGTCGATGTGGGCATGCTCCTCCTCATCGCTACCCGAGACGGCGGCGCTCTTCCCCTTCCCGGCCTTGCTCCTGGGAGATGCGAAGTATTCGTCCATGTCCTCCTCGTCGTCCTCGTCGTCCTCCACATCGGCTTCCTCCTCGTCTTCATAATCAGTGTCCGGCTCGGGGGGGCCGTCGATGTAGACCTCCGTCTCGGCACACTCGGCAACTTCATAGGCGATCTGCTTGCGCAAGGCCACGCTAGCGGCATCATTCTCCCACTTGGAGTTATTACGCTTCCCGCGGATGCGCTGCATGTCAAGGTTCTCATACCAAGACGCCATGCAGAGAAGCATCACATCTGCACCGGCACGGGCTGCAGAGGCTCGCCACTTCTTCAGCTCGGCCTTCGCTTCCTCCAGCTTGTGAGCGAGATCTCGCATCGTTCTTGGCTGGGGGTCATGAGGCCAGAACAACCTGTGGAGCTCAAAGCCCACGTGCACCAAGTCAGTCCCGCAGCCGGCCAGCTGTTCGAAGTAACCTTTGAGCACCTGCAAGCTGTCCTCGATATCAGCCCTGGTGTCAATCGGCTCACCCAGCGAAAGGCGAACTGCTCGGGCCTTGGCTATCGAGGGCGCAGAGGTAGACTCAAGGCGAGGCCAGATATCTGAAATAGCAAGTGGCAAGATCAAAAACCGAGAAAGAGAAAAGGAAGCCGAGAAGGAATAAGACCGAGAAGAAAAGATGCAATGAAGAAAAGAACTTACCGACTAGTTGGCGGCGCAGTTGCTGCAGCTTGGTTCTCCAAGATTCCTCGTTGCTAATGTGCTTTGATTGGATCTGGCGCAGGGTGTCCATCTGAGCGAAAAGATCAGCATTGGCCTTCTTCAGAGTCTCGCATTCAGCCTCGAGGGCCCTCTCCTTGGCATTGAAAGCGGTCTCGGCCTTGGCCTTCTCGGCGATGGCCTTGTCCCTCTCGGCGCCAAGCTTGACGGCATCTAGGAGTGCATTCTGAAGCTGGAGCTGCAGCTTCTCCATCTCGGTGGCATGGTCCTTCACCAGAGTAATGGCCTGGTCGGATAGCTGCTTCTCCACCTCTGCTGGCTGGACGCAATCTTGGTGCGCCTCAGCAAATGACTTATAATCTTCTGCGAAAAGATAAGATAAGGTCAGCAGATATGCAGGGAAGAAACAAATTCGAGACAGAACCGAGTAAACAACAAGCTCACCTTCAAGTCTCTTTATGGTGGCCTCGGAGTCTGCCACAAAAGCACGGCACTTCTCGTGCTCGTCGACTAGGGCCTTCAGGTTAGCTGCAGAGAAGGAAAGGTTAGTGCCAAAGAAAGCAGGAGCGGGCGTAAAAATAAAACGCAGAAACCGCGTAGCTAAAAGGCCTACCCTGCACTTCAGCCAGCTGCTGGCTGCTCTCATTGGCGTTTTTGCTTGCGGCCTCGGCATCTGCCTTCTCTTTCTCCAGTGCGGTGATGCGTCTCCTGGCGATGGAGTGGTTCCAGAGAAGGATGCGGTACAAGTTGGTCCGCTTGAGAACGCTATCCTGAAAACCGAGAAGAAAATGAGTTAGGCAAAGCAGAGGAGATTCGGCCCGAGTAGGAGGCTACTCGGAGAGTGTCCACCTACTCGACCCAAATCTCGGGGACTGGGAGTGATGGTGAGAAAGAAGGAAGGCGAGTAGAAGAGAAGAAAATTCAACTCGGAAAAGGCAAAAAGACTTACTGCGTAGCTCTGTTCGATATCCTCGGCGTTCTTGCGGTGCAAGAACATCTTGGCTGCGAGGGTGGCGGTGTCGGTGGAGACGGACATGGGCTGGTGTCCCAGGTCGATCTTGTTCCACTCCACGCGGTAGTGGTCGACGGAGCCAAGGGTTAAGCCATGCCACTTATCCTCTCCGAGAACCCCGCTGTCCCACTTGGCGCTGATGTAGCCGACAGTGTCCAGCACCTGCTCAAGACCCTTGGAAGTTATTGGCTTGTCTTGGGGTCCCCGAGAAGCAATATTGACGGGTTTATTCTGGGCTGGATCGAAGGGAGGAGTATTCCTGGCTACTGCTTTCCTCCCCTTCTGAATAGCTACAGCTTTATCTTGGGGAGGGAAGCCGATGCGGTGTTGGTGGCTAACCTCAATCATATATTCCGGGTAGCAAGGCTGGCCAGCAGCGCGAGCGCCCGCAGAGAGTGCAGCAGGAATCGGGCCGGAGTCGCGGATCACGAGTGCTCCGCCTGCGGATGCGCCTTGTTCCCTGGCCCTTTTCTTCGTCTGCTCCTTCTCGATCTTCTGCTTCTCGGGATCCTCGGGTTTCTTCCCCTCTGTCTTGGCTTTTGCCTTCTCGGCCTTGGCTTTTGCCTTCTCGGCGACTGCTTCCTCGGCAGCTCGCCTCTCGGCTTTCTTCTGTTCAGCCCTGGCCTTCTTCTGCTCGGCCTTGGCTCTCTCAGCAGTTTCTTTCTCGGCTTTGGCCTTCTCGGTGGCTTCCTCCTTGGCCTTGGCCTCCTCGGCAGCCACCTTGTCGGCAGTCACCTTCTCAGAAGGGCCCTTCTCGGAGCAGTAATCCCTCAGAGCATCAAGGGCCCGTTGCCTGGTTACTCGCCCAGGAGGGCTGGATGTGTCCTTACTCTGTGGTGACAAGGAAGATGTCGGCGGTGTAGGGTCTTGCGCAGTTGGTGGCGCTACGGACCCATCGTCCAGTGCAGTCACTAGCTGGGCGCTACTCGGAGCGCCGCCCGGCAACGGATAAGCATCCGTGACGGTGGCGTCCGCAGCGGTGTTGTCTCCGACTTGCTGCTCGGCAGCAAGATTGTCTCGTGCACCAGCCTCTGTGCTGGTTTGCTCTTGTTCTACTTCAGGCCGCTCGGGGGCGGCAGTGTCTTGCAAATCCTGGTCTCGGACCTCCTCGGCATTGCTAGCCGGAGGAGAAGGTGGTCTTTCGGGGTGGACGGCAGCGTCCTGAGCTGCCGCTTCTGATCCGGCTCCCTGAGCGGAAGTGATCGCTGCTTTGGCGGCAGCAGCGTGGGCAGTGTTGTCCTCTTCGTCGTCATCGACGTTGATCAGAGGAATTGGAGTTTCCTTGGCTTGGCCGGATGCGCAAGCGGCGTTCACGTCCAGGGGAGCTCTGCGGAAAGAGGAGAAGGGAATCAGGAATTGGAAGAAAATGGGGAAAATGGCACTGCGCGAGAAGAAAGACGACCGGGAAGGAGGCTTACGCGGTAGTGGAAGAGAGCTGTTTCCTCTTTCTCTTCGTGGTGAGCTTGGTGGGTTTCTTCTTCTCGGGGGTCTCTCCCTCCTCGGCGGGCTTCTTCTTCTTCTTGGCAGGAGGCGCTTGTGCTTCGCCGCCTGTCCGTTTGCGAGTTTCGGGAGGGGCAACCGACAGAGGCTTGACGACAAGGGGCGCATCACCATCGTTCTCGTCCTCATCCTGGTCGTCCTTCTCCGCAGCGGCCTCATCTGAGAAATTCAAAGGAAAGAAGAAGTGAATCAGAAATAGCAATACAAGGAGTTGATGCTTCCCGGAAACAAGCAAGATGAGGATGCTATTACCGTCGGAGCCATCGTCCGCCCAAGTGTTAAGGACGTCGCGCTTCTCGGGAACGGGGCTGTTCTGCTCCGCGTCATCAGAGGGGGGTACATCATCCTCCTCGCGATCCTTGGACCAGTTGTCCTCGAAGACCTCGCTGCTTTCAGTGAGCTGGCGAGTAAGAGTCTGAAAGGCAGAGAAGGATCACAAGTTAGCCGAGTACCAGAATAGAACTCTACTCGGGTAGGCGTGCACCCACAAAGCACACTAAGCCTAGGCCTTTTTCTAAAAATTCCTACTCGACGAGGCGTGCAGGCTCAAAGCACACTAAGCCTAAGGCGATTTAGCTAAGTGTCCTACTCGGTGCACAAGGCGATTGCTAGTCGAGGCGAAAGGAGAAGCTATCTACTCGGAAGGCAGAGACGAAAACGGAGTAAGGGAGACGTACCCGCAAGATTGGAGTCCGACGGCTGAACGGGAGGAACCCGTACCGCCACTTCTCGTTGAGGCTGGTCTTCAGGATGTTCCTGGCAAGCCTGGGAACGTCAGCATCGTCGATCTCGACGGTGGTGGTCCTGGTGCAATCGCGAGGCCCTCCCATGTAACACATGAGGTGGCATCGCTCCTGCAGAGGAAGCACCCGGCGTTTGATCCAGCACGCTACTGGGTCGTCATTCCTGAGGCCATGCGTCTTCAGCCAGGCGAGTTGCGTCTCTATCTCGGTGGCGTTCTCGTCGTTGACGGGCTTCTCCTTCCAATTCGACCCGAGTGGAGCACGCTTGCTCCAAGGGGGCAGGTTGATCCGATCGTCGACGGGGGCTCCATCAGCGGCGGCAACGTTCCTCACGTAGAAGAACGTTTGCTGCCACATTCGGCAGGAATCCAGCCCCTGGATGCGGGGGTGGTTCGTCCCGTTGCGCTGCACCATCATGGCGCAGCCGACGTCGGTGGCGCGGGCAACGCCCGCGCTGTCCTTCTTCCCGACGGATTGTTGCCGGAGATGGAAGTAGTGGAGCCACGTCTCCACGGTGGGCCTGATGCCGAGGAAGGCCTCGCACACCACGGCGTGGTATGCGAGGAAAACGACTGCATTGGGCGGCAGATGGTGCATCTGCAGCCCGAAGTGATTCAGGAACTTACGCATGAAGTCCGAGGCTGGCAGCCCGAATCCGCGCTCGAAGTGGGACATGAACACCACGCGCTCTCCGTCCCTGGGCTTGGGCACGACCTCGTCGTCGGGTGCCCGGCACTCCACGCCGGGGGGAACCCTTCTCTCGTTCACGAGCCAGGCGAGGTTGGCTTGGGTGATGGAAGAACCGGCCCAGCAGGACTTGGCCATGGTTGCGAGTGGAAGAATCGGAAATCAGACGGGGTTGGTGGTGGAGCGAGTCCGCGGCGGCGCAGAGGCTAGTGCGGCGGCGGAGCGCTCGGTGGCGGAGAAGAACGGGAGGAAGAAGAGGAAATGAGCAGGGAAGGGGAAAAGGAAGTTACCGCGGGGGTATTTATACCTCCTCGGCGAGATTACCGTTACCGCTACGGGAGTGGGATCGATTGTGGCGTGTGGTGGGTCCTGTGGCCGGCTAGAAACGCACACACGCGAGAACCGCGCGCGTAACGGCCGCATTGGATCCCACTACGAGATCGTGGCCAGTAAATGCACTTGATGGGACATGACGGCCGGTGGGCCCACGGCGTGAAAACTGGACACGTGGCGCCGTGTCCTGGGCAACCAAACGACAAGGTCGTGGATGCTTGACACGTAGGCAGTGCCTGCGTGAAGGGCTGGATGTTGCTCTGCGCTGCAGAGGCTCAGTTTGCGAAATTTCGCTAAGTCTTTTTACTCGGATACAGAGTAGAAAGCAAGTGCTACTCGAAAGGAGGAGACTCAAGATACTTTCCGGATAGCTACTCGGAGGCACTACTCGGCATCTTGAGGTTCGATGGCTGAGATGCAAAGGCTGGTTTTAAGCTGGCAGAGCCTAGTGAACAAGTTCGCAAGACTCAACCAGCTTCGGGGACTGCTGTCGGGGGGTTACCCCCGAGTAGGGTAAAGACAGGTGGTAAAGGCCGCTTACAGAAGAGAGGTTTGGCCGAGTAGCCGACTACCGGGTACTCGCTACCCGGTCGACTGCTACCCGGTCTCACCTCAAGATGATGAGAAGGAGATATCAATCAGTTTCTACCATGTCGAGTAGAAGGTTTGGCCCGAGTACAATTGGCGGGAACCCTTGGCGGGAAACTACTCGGGCAGGAAGTCAAAGGAGCCGTTCTGACACAGGATCCCGCGTATCCTGGGTCCGTACTTGGCAGCATTCGAACTACTGTTCACGTGGGGACGGTCTGTCTGACAGTGACAGCATGGAAGCAGTCGGTGGCAGGATAAGGGGGACCTACTCTGTGACTAGGTACAGTGATACCAGTCTGTCCCCTAGTTTTGCCCAACGACTTTACAGAAGCAGCCAAGACCAACGACCAAAGCTGTCAGCGGGTACTCGGAGAAAGGACAGTGTGGACACTATGTCGACACTTGTCTAGGATTTGGACGTATCCGGCTGGGCACCATGTATATAAGGTGCCCCGCCGCCTCCTGCGCGAGGCACGCTCTCAGAGGTAGAGGAATGCACATATGCTCCCATAGTGGCTCACTAGAAACCCTAGAAACCCTAAGTCCTTGACCTAGCTCTACTCGGAGAGGGGCAAGGGGCTACTCGGTAGCGTTACCATTTGTACTGTGGCTACTCGGTGAGACACCGTAATACATAAGGAAAGGCAGGAGTAGGGGTTTTACCTCCTCACGAGGGCCCTGAACCTGGGTACATCGTGTTGTTTGTGTTGTGTGGATCTTACCTCACGCGGCAACTGGTCGCGTGATCCCTCCCCGGACACCTCCAGCGTCCATCGTCCCCACATCTTTAGCCATCCCATGGCATCTGTTGTGACACCACCACGACACAGCACGTACTTGAGTTGATCTCGCTTGGGTGACGTGAGCACCACGCCAGCACCAGAGCCTTCCTTCACCTTGGAGCCATCAAAGTGCATCTTCCAATAGTTGGCCACCGGAGTAGGAGGCTCATACTGCACCTCAGCCCAATCCACCAGGAAATCCGCAAGAATTTGAGACTTGATGGCTTCTCTTCTCGCATACGCAGGAGAGCACGCGGCCAGCTCAATCGCCCACTTGGCTACTCTTCCACTTGCTTCCTTGTTACCCATGATGTCCGAGATGGGAGCAGAACTCACCACAGTGATGGGATGCTCTTGGAAGTAGTGCTTCAGCTTCTTGGCGCCCAGGTACACGACGTACGTCATCTTCTGGTAGTGCGGGTAGTTCTGCTTGGAACTGGACAGCACCTCACTCAGATAGTATACATGTCGTTGCACAGTCTTGCCTTCTTCTTCTCTTTCCACCACAATCACCACACTGACTACTCTGTTAGTCGCAGCAATGTACAGCAGCATTGACTCTTTGGGTAGCGGGCTAGCCAACATTGGAGCGCTACCCAGCATGTCCTTCAGCTCCTTGAATGCCACATCAGCTTGCGGTGTCCAGACAAACTTGTCATTTTTCTTCATCAACTGATACAGAGGCAAGGCCTTCTCGCCCATTCTGCCTAGGAAGCGGCTCAGAGAAGCCAAGCAACCAGTGAACTTTTGCACATCCTTCAGGGATCTCGGCAAATACATGCTCTCAATAGCTTTTATCTTTGAAGGATTGGCCTCAATGCCCCTACTGGATACCAAGAACCCGAGTAGCTTGCCAGCCGGGATGCCAAAGGTGCATTTAGTCGGATTCAGCTTCATCTTGTACTTGCGCAAGTTGGCAAATGTTTCCTCAATGTCACTAAGCAGAGTATGTGTTTTATTCGTTTTGATGACAATGTCATCTACGTACACCTGCACATTTTTGCCAATTTGATCATGCAAGCATTTCTGCATGCATCTCTGATAGGTAGCCCCCGCATTCCGCAACCCAAAGCACATGACACGATAGCAATAAGCCCCGTACGGGGTAATGAAATCAGTCTTTATTTGATCAGCTGGGTTGAGAGCTATCTGATGGAAACCAGAGTAGGCATCTATGAAAGACAAAAGCTCACAACCATCAGTGGAATCGATCACCTGATCTATGCGGGGTAGCGGAAAGGGATCTTTGGGGCAGGCCTTGTTCAGGTCGGTGTAGTCCACGCACATGCGCCATGCGGTATCCGCCTTGGGGTCCTCCTTCTTCTTCTCAACCATCACCGAGTTGGCTAGCCAGTCAGGATGCAAAACCTCCACGATGAAGTTGCTTATCAGCAACTTGGTGATCTGGTCACCAATGGCCTTCCTTCTCTCATCGCCAAAGTGGCGCATCGCCTGCTTCACTGGCTTGGCATCATGCCGTACATGTAGAGAGTGCTCAACCAACTCCCTCGGGACACCTGGTAAATCCTCATTGGACCAGGCAAACACGTCCCGATAATCACGGAGGAAGTGGATGAGCTCGCTTTCCTATTTCTCTCCCAACCCGGTGCCAATGATGGCAACACGGTCTGGGAACTCAGGGTCAACCTGGACTTTCTTCGTCTCCTGGGACGCCTGGAATGCAGTCCCGTACTGGGAACTCGGCATGCCAGGCGCACCACCTTGCGCTGCTTGCGCCATTGCCACCACCTCGTACATCTTCTTCTTCTCGGCAGCAATGACCATGGACTCCGCTAGCTGGGAACCAGCAGAGGCACACTCCAAGGACCTCTTGTAGTCACCCGAGATGGTGATCACTCCATTAGGACAAGGGATCTTCATCTTCAGATAGGCAGCATGGGTAGAAGCCATGAACTTGGTGAGTGCAGGCCTATCGAGAAGGGCGTGGTAGGGGCTCTGAAGATCAACCACCTCGAACCGGACGTACTCGGTGCGGCAGTTTTCCCTTGTGCCGAATAGGACATCCAGCCAGATGCGGCCGATTGGAGCACAAGATGCCCCCGGCACAATTCCATGGAACGTGGTCTTGCTGGGCAGCAACATGTTCTCGCCAAGGCCGAGCTTCTTCAATGTATTCGGATACAAGATGTTGATGCTGCTGCCGTTGTCGATCAGCACCTTGCTGAAACGGACGTTCTTCTCGGGTCCCAGAAAAGTGGGATCCAGCACCAAAGCATAGCTACCCGGGTTGGGCATCACCTTGGGGTGATCAGCCTTGGACCAAGTCACCTCCTGGTCGCACCAGCGCAGATAGTTAGGCACTGCCTGTCGTGGTGGTGTCACGGCAGATGCCATAGGATGGCTAAAGATGTGGGGACGAAGGACGCTGGAGGCGCTCGGGGAGGGATCACGCGACGAGTAGACGCGTGAAGGATGGATCTGGCACTGCGAACAACACGATCTACCTAGGTTCAGGACCCTCGTGAGGAGGTAAAACCCCTACTCCTGCCTTTCTTTCTGTATTCTGATGTCTCACCGAGTAGCCACAGTACAATGGTTCTTGCTACCGAGTATCCACTCTTCTCTCTATGGGATGAACTAGGTCAAGAATCTCTACCTAGTGATCGCTCTAGGTCAGCATCCGCAGCCTTCCTCGCGCAGGAGGCGGCGGGGCACCTTATATACCCGGTGCCCAGCCGAATACAGCCAAATACAAACAAGTGTCGACATTGTGTACACACCGTCCTTCTTCCGAGTTCCCGCTGACAGCTTTGGCTTCTAGATTTGTCCCGGTGCGGAAAGTCGTTGGGCAAAACCAAGTGTTCAGTCTGTTATCACTGTGGCGAACACAGAGTAGGTCCCCCTATCCTGCGACGCCCTGCTGACACACTATCGCTGTCAGGCACGCCGTCCCCAGATGAACAGTGCTGTGAACAGTGCCAAGTACGGACCCGGGATACGCGGGATTCGGTGTCAGAACGGCTCCTTTGACTTCTGGCCCGAGTAGGTTCCCGCCATTTCTACTCGGATTAGCTCTTCTATTCAGAGGAGCATAACTCTCTTGGCTTACTCTTCTGAACGTCTAGGTGTAAGACCGGGTAGCAGTCGACCGGGTAGCGAGTACCAGGTAGCCGGCTACTCGGCCAAACACCCCTTCAGATCTTGCCATTAGTACTTGCCTTTACCCTACTCGGGGGAACCCCCCGACAGCAGTCCCCGAAGCTGGTAGAGCCCTGCGAACTCGTTCACTGGGCCCTGCCAGCTTGAAAACCATCCTTGACAGTCTTGCCCTTGAGCTTTGAGATACCGAGTGAAAACCTCCGAGTAGCCCTTGATCTTGTTTCCTCTCTTCCGAGTAGGGCCACTTCTCTTCTCTGTGGCCGAGTAAAATGACTTGGTGAAATCTTGAAACAGAATCTCTGCGTGACAGAGCACAATCCGGCTTTCCGCGCTGCAACTGGGCACGTGTCACGCGGACACGACTTTGACGCCTCGGTGCCTGGTAACTGACAGGCCACGCGCCCAGTTTTCACGGGGTGGGCCCACCAGCTCGTAACGTCCCATCACGCGCAGTAATCGCCCACGATCTCGTCGTGGGATCTAATGCGGCCGTTACGCGCGCGTTCTGCGCTGTGTGCGTTTCTAACCGGCCCACGGACCCCACGCCACACGATTACTGCCACGATCGATCCCACTTCCTCGACTCGTAACGGTAACTCGAGGAGCGGTATAAATACCCCCTCGGTAACTCCTTCTTCTTCTTCCGCTCGCAATTTCCCCTTCTGCCTTCTCGTTTCTCCGCCGCTGCAGAGCTCTCCGCCGCCGCGCAACTCACTGCGCCGCCACGAGTTCTTCCACTCCACCAAATCCCTCGAAACCTTTCCTCAATTTCATTCTCCCCACCATGGCTCGCGACGACAATGCTCGCGCCGGCTGGGCCGGCTCCGAGGTCACCGCCGAAGACTGCCAGTGGCTCGTGAACACCCGGAGGGTTCCTCCCGGTGTTCGCTGCCGGCAGCCTGACGGCGAGCTCGTTCCGTCCCCGTAGGAGGGCGAGCACGTCATCTTCCTCGCGCACTTCGCGCGAGGATTCGGGCTCCCCGCATCGAATTTCCTCCGCTCGTTTCTGGACCACTACGGCCTCCAGATGCACCACCTTTCTCCCAACGCTGTCGTCTTCCTCTCCTACCACGCTGTGGTGTGCGAAGCCTTCCTTGGCGTTCGCCCCACGACGGAGACATGGTCCAGGTACTTCTTCTTTCGCCAGCAGAGCAAAGGCAAGAAGGACGGCGCGGATACCAGCAGCCGGATAACCGAGACCGGCAGCGCCATGATGGTGCAGCGCCCTGGAACCAACCATCCGCGCATCAAGGGACTGGATTCCGTCCGCAAGTGGCAGAGGACGTTCCTGTACGTGCAGAACATCCCCGCCACGAAGGGAGCCAAGGTAGAGGATCGAATCAATCTGCCCCCTTGGAGCAACCGAGCTCCCACCGGGCAGAACTGGCGGACCAAGCCGTCCATCGACAGCAATCTGAAGCAGATGGAAGAGCGCCTCGCCTATCTGGCCGAAGAAGGGCTCAAGAGCGACGACCCAATCGCTTGCTGGATCTCCAAGCGGGTGCTGCCGCTCCAGCGCCGCGTCCACCCCATGTGCTACATGGGCGGCCCCCACGACTGTACTCGGACGACCACGTTCGTGCTCAGCAACGCAGATGTCGCCGCTCATGCGCGGTCCATCATGACCACGGGTCTCAGGGACAACTGGCAATATGGCTTCATCCCATACAGCCGCACGAAGCCAATTGAGCGGGTATGTACTTCTTTTCCTCTCTCTTATATGCATGTTCCGAGTAGATAGCCCCCTTATCTTGCAGCGACTAGTACTTGCACTCTGCGTCGAGTAGAGCACTTAGTAGAACTGCTTAGGCTTACTATGCTTTATGTTTGCACGCCTTGCCGAGTAGGACACAGAGTAGCACTGCTTAGGCTTAATATGCTTTATGTTTGCACGCCTTGCCGAGTAGGACACGGAATAGCACTGCTTAGGCTTAATGTTCTTTGTGTTTGCACGCCTTGCCGAGTAGGACACAGAATAGCACTGCTTAGGCTTAATGTGCTTTGTGTTTGCACGCCTTGCCGAGTAGGATGCCTCTGTGCTACTCGACTAACTTGTGATGTCTCTCTATTCTTCAGGTCCTTGCTCGCCAGCTCGCTGAGAGCATGGAACGCTTAGAGGACAACTGGTCGGAGGACCGAGAGGAGGACGACGAGGTCTCCTTCGAGACCGCGGACAGGCTCAATCTCCCCCATGCTCAGACGGATAAGCATCACGTAGATGCGTCTGTCCGTGACTGGTCCGAGGACGATGACGAAGGTAATTGAGCTCATCCTGTCTGGTCGCAAAGCCACGCTACCCAATTTCCTCTTGCTTCTGAGCCGTTTTTCTTCTTACGAACTCACAGGCGGCGCTGATGCTGAAGAGGAAGACCAGGAGGAAAACGAGGAAGCCCTTGTCGTCAAGCCGCTCTCGATCGCTTCTCCTCTTACCCGCAAACGGACGGGTAGCGGTGCTCAGGAGCCCCCCGCCAAGAAGAAGAAGACGGCCGGGAAGACGACCAAGAAGACCGTGACGAGAGGAGGACGGACAATCCCTACTCGTAAAGGGTAAGCACTTTCTCCTTAGTTATGCGCCTCTGCTGCCGCGAATTCCCAATTCTCTTACTTCGTTGCTTCTTCACGATTTCCTCTGTCCTTCTCTTTTTTCTGAACATGTTTCTTTCTTCAGAGCCCCCTTGAATGCTGACGCCGCTCTCGCGCCCACCAAGACTAAGAAGAAATCCGCCATTGACGTCGACAATCTCATCGACCTCGACGACGAGACTGAAGCCGCAGCGCAGGCCGGAGCGCGTGCGTCCTCTCCCGTGAAAGGGGACGACTCCGACGATGCTCGGTACATGGAAAGCGACGCCCACGACGTCGAGCAGGAGCAGCAGGCCTGCGCAGATCAAGAAGCGCGGAACGCGGATCGCGACGCGAGGCCACCTTCTCCTCCGGCCACCACGGCCGAGGAGAACCTAGAACAGGACCCCGAGAAGCATGATGACGATGCCGCCCTTGAGCGGCGAGAAGATGACCAAGAGCAGCCAGCGACAAGGGCTGCTGAGCAAGACGACCCCCCGGGCCAGCCGCGGGTAGAGGAACAAGACGCCACACAGCAAGACCCCGCTGCCGGGCAGCGGGTTGAGACAATTGATGAGACGGAGCAATATCCTCTGAGCGACGCGCAACCAGATGCCGCGCAGGGTAGCGCTCAGCCGGATGCTGCGCCGGATAGCGCGCCCTTGGCGCCGCCTACCCAGCAGGGTACTTCCTCCACCGCGCCAAACTCTCCACCAACAAAGAAAACCAAGACAACATCCAGCCCTCCGGCCAAGCAGCTTATCAAGAATATCAAGCAGGAAGCCGTTGACAAGAAGGCCGCCGAGAAGAAGGCTGCCGAGAAGCAGACCTCTGGGAACCAGGCCGCCGAGAAGCCAGCTGGCCAGTCAGAGGGCGCAGTCCGCAGGAATCCTTCGCGTAGCGGTACGCGTGGTGCTGCCACGATGCCGCCGCCAAGACCAACTGCCAGGCCCGGCCAGCTCACCATCCGTGAACCTGATGCGGCTGCTGATACCGCCGCAGGATCCAGCTTCCCGGATCCACCCACCTTCCCACCTTATATGGTGAAAGTGAGCCAGCAGCACAGCATCCCGCTGACCCCAGTCGAGAAGAAGCTCGCTATCCGGAGGGGCAAACAGGCTACGCCGGTGGACTCCAAGCCTCCAGCCAGGAACAAGGACCGATCCGTCTCGATCCACTCGCGTGAGGTTGCGGAAACTTAGGTAACATCCACGGGCCTCGAGCAGATATTCGACCGGGTTGGATTTATCGATGCTGAGTGGGACAGCGACGTCCTCGGCAACACGAACTGGCACGGCACATCTTTGGGCGATCTGGACCACATGCGCGTCGACTGGAACAAGGCAGACATGGGTTATAAGCCCATGACTATTGCGTCCAACACCAGCACACTCGCCGCCAAGCTCTTCGTCCATCGCAAGGCCGCGGAGGATATTGAACAGACTTACGCGGTAAGCTTTGCTCATCCGTTCCGAGTTGCATTTTCCTTCTCTTCTATTCTACTGCTTCTTCTTATCCATCCTCCAGTCCCCGAGATTCTGGCCGAGTAGGCGGGTACTCAACCGAGTTGACGCCTTCTCGGGTTGAATCTTCACGACTTTGTCTGATTCTTTTTCTTTCTTCCTCTCAGAACTGCCTTCTGAAAAGAACCAACCTGTACCGGCGACTGCTATGGAACCACAGCATTGCTAGGAGGCGCCTCGAGGCCCTGGAAAAGGAGCTCAAGTCTGCTGAGGCATCGGATAAGGAGGTCATGGACAGTGCTCTCAAGCTTTCCGAGATCGAAAGTA
This sequence comes from Alopecurus myosuroides, assembly GCA_028641055.1. Lineage (NCBI taxonomy): Eukaryota > Viridiplantae > Streptophyta > Magnoliopsida > Poales > Poaceae > Alopecurus > Alopecurus myosuroides. The sequence continues at coordinate 160,660,864 of CM054060.1, read as the reverse complement.
AGCTTGTAGCTACGCGGTTCCCGCGTTTTATATTTACGCCCGCTGTTGCTTTCTGCTTAGACCGACTCCTTTCTGCAGGCAAATTTAAGACTCTGGCCGAGGAGCATTCCAACTGTCGCGCCTTCGTCGAGAGCGGCCAAACCACAATCAAGAGGCTGGAAGGTGAGTTGGTGTTCTTCTCGGCTTGTTTTCTTGCTTTCATCTTTGCTACTCTGCTGACCGTGCTTCGCTTTTCACAGAAGATCATAAGAAGTTTGTCGAAGAGCATCTCGACTGCCTCAAGCCTGCTGAGGTGCAGGCGCAAATTGCAAGCCTTGAGGTAGAATTCAAGAAAAGGCACCTCGACGAGATGGAACCATTGCAGGTCCAGCTGCGAACTGCTCTCCAAAAAGCTATTGATCTAGCTGGCGAGAGAGATAAGGCAGTGGCCGAGAAGAAGAACACCGAAGCAGCAGCTGCGGCCAAGCAAAGGGCCCTCGAGCAGGAATGCGAGGTGCTGAAGAAGAGCAATGCTGATCTCTTTGCTCAACTGTTCGGGCTCCGCTTACTTGAAGAGAGGCATGTAGCTGACGAGGAGCTGTGGAAGGACAAGCTGCAGGGGCTACTCTATGATCTGAACAGTAAGTGCGCTCTTTTCTGCGTCTCTGCTATTCGGTTCATTTTCTACTCTGCTTCTGTCTCTGATCTTCTCAATAGCTCTCTCAGAAATCTTCCCCGATCTCGAGTCTTCCTGCAAACCCGCCTTGGCAAAGGCCCGAGCAGCTCGCGCCGAGAAGGGCGAACCCACCGATACCAGGGCAGAGATCGAGGAGAGCCTTATAATCTTGCAGGGACAGTTTCAGCGTTTGGCGGGCGTGGGCACCGAGCTGGTGCGCACGCCTTCAAACTCCATGATCTGTTCTGGCCGCAGGACTCCGCGCCACCAACTATCCGCGGGCTCGCCTGTGCTGCGACTGCTTGTCGACTGGCTCGGTGACGAAGATCATGTAGCTCTCGTGGTGCTCTTGGTACTGGTTGCGGTCTCCACCACCATTGTTGCCGTTGTCGTTGTTACCTTGGTTGTTGTTGTTGTTGTTGTTTCTGTTGTTGTTGCGGGTGTAGAAGTTGCGGTTGCGGTCGTTGTTGTTGTAGCGGTAGCGGTCGTTGTTGAAGTTGCGGTTGGCTCCTAAAGCCACCTGGTTAACATTCTCTCTTCTCGGGAACGCGGCCGGCCTGGGAGCGGGTGCCCGAGCTGGCTGCACAATGGCATTCGCAGCTGGCAGAGGAGGAGGAGGGGGCAAGCCCTCGTTCTTGATCTGTTCCCACCAGCTGCATTGCCGAGTAGTGTGGTTGGCAGGCCTGGCCGGATGCCGAGTGTGGAAGCTGCACGGACCATCCTTCATCTCCGTGAAGATGAAGTTTGGGGCAGGACCCGAGTTGCCGCTACCCTGCTGGGAAGCACTATATGGTTTCTTGATGCCTTGGCCCTGATTCTGGTTTTGCCCGTAATGGGCTCCAGCAGTTTTTTGCCTCTGGCTACTCCCAGCAGCCGTGGTCACAGCATTCACCTCCTCGGGATCATACCGAGTATCAGTCTGGTCACCCCTGCGCTTGTTGCGGAAATCATTGCGCTTGCTGCTGCTGTTGTTGTAGTTCCTTCTCGGCTCGGGGGAGTCCATCAGAGGCTGAGTTGGGTCGCCGAGTGCATACATGTCAGCAATCTTGATGGTCTCCGCGAGTGTACTCGGCATCTCGCGCTGCAGCTTCTGCCACAACATGTTGCCATGCCTGCAGCCCTGCGCAAACAAGTAATGGCCCGGGCCTCATTCACACCTTCACAGGTGTTCCTCAAGGTGCTCCACCGAGTAAGGTACTCGCGGTCGGTCTCGTCTTCCCGCTGCTTGCAAGCGGACAACTGATGCGGCCTATTCGGCCTCTTGTATGTGCTGGTTAAGTTGCTGATGAAGGCCTCCGAGAAGTCCAGCCAGCAATTGATACTGTCCCTGGGCAGTTTGTTGAGCCACGTCCGAGCTGGACCCTCAAGAATTTGCGAAACATACCGCACAGCCCATCTCCGGTTCCCGCCTGCAATGTGCACGGCTGTGACGTAGTCACTCAACCAGTCTTCTGGCTTGGTGCTGCCATTGTAGCACTTGGTCCCCCTGGCCAGCTGGAAGTGGTTCACAGATGGCTCGTTCATGATACGAGCGCCAAAGCATTCTGGGCCAGGCGGCCCCTTGTTCTCGAGTTGCGTGAACAAATTGATCCTGTCCAACTTGAACCTGGCATCACTGGGTTCCAGCATGCGCTCACCAAGGCGATCAACAACATTCCTGGGGTCAGCATAACCGGCTAGCCCCATCAGCGAGTAGCCATCATCATATATGTTCTCCTGCACGACTGCGGGTTGCACCACAGGGTTGGCTGCTGGCGCAGCCGCACGCGGCTGTGCTGCAGCAGGCTGCTGCGTCCTCTGCCGAGTAGGCTGAACAGCAGGACGCCGAGAAGGCCCCGCGTTATCTCCGCTGTGTCCCTTACTCTGAGCTTTATGGGCTTGATAGCCTGTTCCTGCAGTATTGTGTTTTTGACCGGATTCTCGCGGCACAGCGCACTGTTTCGCGGCGAGAACCGGGTCGTACACCTGCATCTCTCTACCTTTTCCAGAGTGCACACTCTAGTCCCTCTCGCGACTGGGATGCGGGGATGACGCTTGGTCATGGGACCTCGCAGCCCGCGAGTGCACAATCTGAGAAGCGTCAGGACCCGGATTGGCTTTCCGGAACTCCTCATTCCGCCTAACAGCCTCTAACACCAGTTCGTTGAGCCTCTCCTGCTGCCTAGCGCGCGTCGCCAGCTAGGTTTGGCAACTCTGCGGCTACAGCCTCTGCATCTCTAAGGGTTTTGGCGGGGGTGCTGTATCTGGGCCTGGTAGCAGTGTTTTGGCTAGCGGTTTGACTAGGAGCCACATCTACTACTGCCAAATCGGCGCCTAGGTTGCGACGAGTAGCGCCTGCCTTGCTATGCTTCCTAACAACAGGAGTAAAACCATGGGCCTTGTTGTACTTGTTCTGATCTAGGCTAAGCTCAAGCCTAACCTTTTCCAGCTCCAGCTGCTCGGAGAGCAACTCCTGACGCTGCCGGTCGAGCTGCGCCCTCATTGTCAAGAGCTCAAGCTCGGTAGGAGGCGGCATGCCCATCCGCACGGCGGATGCCGGTATCGTCGGAGTAGTGGAGAGGGGGATGTTGCAGTCCTTCTCGTAGGGCTTGTGGGTCTTCCCGCCAGCACTCGAGCCAGCGAGATCCTCGATGACGCCCGCGGCAACAGCCGCGCTCTTCCCGGCATCGGCAGCCAGGCCGGCCACCATTACCTCCACGCTGTCCGCACAACGGCCAATCGGCCTTCCGCGGGCAGCGATCACAGCAGGAGGATCGTCCGCGACCAGCACCTCCTCCGGGAACTCGCGGACGATGGCGGTGGCGACATAGACGAGATGTGAGCCGAAAGAGAGCACCGAGCCGCCTGCCGGCAAGGGCCTCCCGCCGAAATCTCCGGCGTTGTCGGTGACGAAGTCGAAGGAGCCGAATCTGTGGACAAGGCCACAGACCACGCGCTCCCCAGTAGCGGAAATGAGTCCCGTCCGAACATGGACTCCAGCCAGTGCCGTTGTCTGCCCCACGGTGGGCGCCAACTGTCGTGGTGGTATCACGGCAGATGCCATGGGATGGCTAAAGTTGGGGCCGATGGACGCTAGAGGTGCTCGGGGAGGGATCACACGGCGAGTAGCCACGTGGGGTAGATCACAAACAATGCAAACACCATGATCTTACCCAGGTTCAGGGCCCTCGTGTGGAGGTAACACCCCTACTCCTGCCTCTCTCTTTTTACGTGTATTACCAAGTAGCCACAGTACAATCAGGCCTTCAGCCGAGTAGCCACTCTTCTCTCTAGTTCTTCCTGTGAGTAGTGAAGCAACCCAGAGCGTCGACCGTATGCAGCGAACCTCTCACAGGAGGAGGCAGGGCACCTTATATACTGGTGCCCAGCCGAATAGAAAACTAGCTTAAAGTACAACGGGAAGTGACAGGAGCCCTGCAGAACTGCGCACGCCTCCGGGTTCCCGCTGACACTCGCCCCGTAAGTCGTTGCGCCGTTCGGAGATGGGACCTGTCCACCCTTGTCAGTGAGATAGGGTAGGGCCCTAGCCTTGTCCTGTCCCCTCTGTCAGTGACAGGACTAGACAGGCGCCTACCGCACTGTAGCCACGCCGTGGTGCGGATATTCATGTACTCCATAAGTTGAACCGCACGCTGTACTGACACAGGATACGCGGGATCCTGTGTCAGAACGGCTCCATTGACTTCTGGTCCGAGTAGGAATCCACTCCCTCTACCCGGACAACTTCCTCTACTCGGAAGAATACAACTTCCTTGATTCTTCCTCCTGGCCATTGGCAGGTACGACCGAATAGCTGTCCACCCGGTAGCGTGTACCGGGTAGCCAGCCAACTTGGTAAAACTGCTCTTCTGATCTTGCCTTTAGCACTAGCCTTACCCCTACTCGGGGGTAACCCCCCGACAGAGCTCTAGGGAATTTTTCACGTTAAGAGTCGCTGGAAGTGGGGCCTTTTGTTTTCTATGCGTCGGTACGTGGGCCGGTCATTGCTTTGTTCGTGTGTTGATGGTGTGATTGTGAACGCTAGGTGGGGCCTCCCTCGACTCCGCCGACCCCCTTCTCTCCTTCCCATCCTTTTTCCGCTGCTCCTTGGAGATCAGCGGCGGCTAGGTCTAGATGGCGTTGGGGAGACGGTGGTAGGAACGAGGACACATGGCGCACTACCCCTCCTATCCATGGCGCGCTCATCGCCTTCTCCGCCAGTAGCGTCGTCGCCCTCCGCCGCCGCCATGCGTTCCTGCCATAGCGGAGGCCTCCACGTCAATGGTGTCCTTATCGCATCCTCGATCCCGCCTCCCGCACCCCCGCTGGTGCCTTCGGTGGCGCCTTGTGCTCTCCGGCTGAAACCAAACTCCGTAGGGGTAGCAGCAGAGTCAAGGCTGGTCGCCCTCCCCTCCGCTCAAACCAGAGACGGTGATGTTTGAGTTGTGGTTCAGAAACGTTATTCTCTAATTTTTTTCCAAGATACCCAAATCCGTACACACAATTATGGAGAGGGAGGTGTGCGTGAGCGTCCGACGGCCTTGTCGGACGCATGGTGGCCTGCAGCACAGGGAGAAGAAGCACTGGGACGACCACGCCAATGGCAACCGCCGACTGGAGCAACAACTCGATGAGGTCAGAACAATGGTAGTAGAGTTCGATTTTTTACTCACCACCAACTATTCTTCGGTTTGCATGTTATGGATAGTAATGCTCGACTTTGTTTAAGGCGTGAAATAATGCTTGTGTTTTGCCCCAAGTTGTTTGTTCTATACACGTTCTTTTTTCGAATCTGTTATGTGCATGTTTTACTACGCCTCTTAACAAAACGAGCTCTAGCCGAAGAGCTTATAACATTAGTTAATTCATCAAAGTATAGTTATTTTGGCAAGGAAACAAAGTTTAACTTGCGTAGTAAAAGTTACATTGTCATGTTACATGCTGCATGCCTGCAATTTCCAATTACTGCTCCAAATTTATCACCATGCTTGGCAAATGAGCATGGTCTGTATAACTGATATGGTTCAGCCGGGATTCGGGGTTTAGTGTGCATACAGAAGTTGGCACTTGCAGAGAAAAGACCATTCCAATAGCAGAAACTCGGTTACTATACTTCTAGATGAGTTTTTGTTAACATTTGTTAGTCTTACATATTAAAAGGGTTATCGAAAACAAGATATTAAGCCTGTTATCATTAACCTCTACATATCAATAACATGTGGATGCAATGGCTTGTTATTATTTTATACTTGATAATTATTTCCATTAAAGATATTATTATGAGCTCCTCATCTCTGATGAGTTTGACAGAGGTTAATGGTTCTCTAATATATCCTAATGATTCACTGAATAATTTCTTATGATCCCTAACTGAGGCAGTGTTGCTTCTTGTGGTCTTATGTTGCTTGATGTTCTTCTCTCTAGTTGCCACTAGTCTGTAAATACTCCTTTGTCCATTGCAGGTAGGTTCCTCTCTTGGTTTCCAACCTCAACTGTCTCACCATTGTGGTGAAAACATCCAATTACTCCAAGCAAGGATTTTACTTAGATGGTTGTAAAAGAATGTGAGTTTATTTTATGATATCCAGTTGCCATATGCATACAAGAAGAATTTGTTAACAAGTGGCCAACTTGCCTCCAAATTTCTAATCATATACATTTGGCTGACATGTACTAGGTTATATGATTTTATGTTTGTTTGTGTATGACACTCAGTTGTTTGAGTATACAAAAGTGATTTGTTAACAAGGTGGCTAGTCTTGTTACCAAACTACTTCTATATAACACTAACATTTGGAATATCACACTATTTCAAGAGGTTAATAAGATCAGATCAATATATAATAGTTTCCAAGTACTCTTATGATAGATTGGAATAACACTTCTAGAACACTCTAAATAAACTCCTTGAAGATCTTCTAGTGGTAGTTCCTCCTTTCTTGTGAGTTGCTTCTCTTGCAGAATGATTTAGAGAAGATTAGAAACAAGATAAAATAGTCTAGGCAACATAACAAGATCTAGATTAAGAGTTAGTTCATGCTTTTATTATCCTTCCATAAACTTCTTATTTTATTTCCCATAAGATTTGTTCTTATATCATACATGATTGGTTTACTTAGTTTCCAATTTACTTCCTCTCATAGAGGTTATAACTTGTTGTTATTATTTAGTTGTATCCAGAGATACTTTAATTGTTGAATAATTATTTGGATAGAAATGTGGAGTGTTTATGGAATGATGCCTTAATATTAAGTTAATCAAATGGTTCATTGATGTGTTGAGCTTTCAGATACTCACTTACATAAGATTATTGAAACAATGAGCATGAGAAAGTGATTGAGCTTAATGTCTTTGATCATGGTTGTTAATTGGTTACTCAGGGTGCCATGTTGTGATTTTATATTCTTGATTTGTATTCAAGATGCAGGCATAGTGGTTTGGAAAGATCATAGGTAGTGATCAAGATTTAACAGTAGTTTAAGAGGATTTAATTCTTCTTTTAGGTACTTCTTTTAGGGTGGATGAGATATGTAAATATTCGATAAATATATTAATACAATTATTATGTCATTTCCACTTGTGGGTTTGAGTTAACACTTGTATGTTCCACTTGTGTTCTATTGAAACTTTGTTATTTACTTGTGATGGTTCACCTGATAGTTATGAGATGATTTATAAATATATTGTGTATATGATTGATAACTCAATGGGTTGTTATTTCATGGGACATAACATCTCTGTTGATGAGATGGTTCAATTGAGTATTACTCATTTGTGGAAGTATGATTATCACTTATGTGATTTGGATACTCACCCCTCTTTGAGTTCTAGATCCCAAGTGAATTATCCCAAGGCACTTAAAGACTTGTGGTTAAGGTTGTTGAGAATTTGTTTTAGTCAAAACCAATTGATGGTTTGTGTAACCAAATGATTTGGTGTCTTAAGATACTTGTTATAAAGATCATTCCAAATGTACTCTTGACTAGATGAACTAGACCTATTTCATCATGTCAAGTGAAACTTTGGCCACTTTGATCCGTTTAAACTTTTGCGCCAAAATTTACCCTACGTTTAGATGCATGCTTTGCAAATGCACATATAATATTTAGATCCTTATAACCTCCCAAACACTAGGATGTTACACCCATGTCCTCAAGAACAACACGAACTACTCACAAGACATCATATGGATCATAATCAGAGGTGACATAATGGATGATAACAATCTGGTCATAAAGTGCAAACACCGATAAATCTCACAAGCATCAACTACTAACAAGTAATCCACACCGGGAGAGAGATCTAATGCAAAACAACGATAGAGACACCTAATTGTTACAGCGGGATGACGGTGGATGATGACGGTGATGGTGCTAGTGGTGATGACGATGAAGATGATGATCTTAATGATGCTCGGGGCGATGACGGTGATTTCCCCTCTCCGGAGAGGAATTTCCCCGACAGATTTCTCCCTGCCAGAGAGCTTTTATCTCTCAGGTGTTTTCCGCCCCGCGGCGGCGGCGGAATAATTCTTCGAGGATGGAATGAGGCTTAGGGTTCCCTCGGGGCCAGGCACGCCAAAGATGACCCCCATAGGTGGGCCAGGGTGGCCACACCCCTAGGTGGCGCGACCAGGGGGAGCGCCACCCCTAGGTGTGGGCCCCTTGTGGCCCCCCTCTGGCTCTCCTTCTGGCTGGGTTCCTCCTCTGAACTTTTAGGAACCCCCGGATGTCCCCTTTCTTCTTATGATCTTCTGAAATATGGTATCTCGACGGTGTTGTTTCCATCAGATTTCTGGTCCTGGTGTTTATTCTCCAAAATTTATAAAACATGCAAAATAAGATAAAATAACATAAGAGATGCATCATAACATGAAATATATCGATGAATAACAAAAAAATATGATATAAAATAGTGATGCAAAATGGACGTATCAACTCCCCCAAGCTTATACCTCGCTTGTCCCCAAGAGACACTGAACTCAGAAAACATGACCACAAGTTTATGGAGTGAAGAGTCGATAAATAAAATACGGACAAGAAGCATCAAATTTACCTATGCACCAATCATTACAGACAACAACTTCCTCTCATATAACTTAACTTGAAACAAGTAAAGGGAGTCACAAACAAAGATGCAAAAGAGAGAATCAAAATTGGTAATGGAAAACTTCGCTCTTGGTCAGAGAACATTTAATGAAATTATACTTATCTTAGGTTAAGTCTTTATAACAAGGTTTACATTGTAGAGCTTAACATGTTTAATTATAACAACTCTTTTACAATGATTCATAGCTTTCAAAATAATATTCATTCAGATAATAAAGCATGTACTAAACAAAGAAGGGTAGAAAACATGATTGAATATATCAACATATAGATGACGTGATCACAACAACTCAAATGCTTGCTGGAGACAGAAAGAAATGGGTTTACTGACTCAACATAAAAGTAAAATATAGGCCCTTCGCAGAGGGAAGCATTGACCACTCATCTGCTAGAGCTTTTATTTTAATAAACAGAGGTATAAAATGCATGACACTCCTCCCATCCATCTTACATAAACCATGGCTAACCGAATCCTCGGGTGCCTGCCAACAATCACAAACCATGGAGGAGTGTCTAAATTTTGAGAGGTGTATATTTATGTCAACGAATGGCAAACAGAAAATACAGTACATCACAAGCCAACTAGACTCACAAGAGCGGCTCCCATAGAAGGATGCAACTGGTATAGAAGGTTATCCCTCTCTCTCTTTTGTTTACACAATTATGCTTTGACTGATAAATCAGGGGCAAAAAGAGTGAAGAGAATTTGTATTATTATTTGGGGCTGAGCACCCCGCTGCCAGCTCTTCTAGCATTTGGATAAGCGGATGAAGCCACTAGTCCAGGTGTGTGAGTCCAATCAACAAGTGAGATAAAGATTCTCTATTTGCGTCCTCATGAGCTAAAACAGGAACACAAAACAAGAGTAATTTGAAAGTTTTAAAGGTAGCACATGAGCAATTTACTTGGAGTGGCGGTGAAATACCACATGTAGGAAGGTATGGTGGACACAAATGGCAAGGTTTTGGGGTTTTAGGTTTGGATGCACGAGAAGCATTCCCTCTCGATACAGGGTTTTTGGCTAGCAAGGATGGGTAGCAAGCATAAGAGTTGAAGGAAAACAAACAAATATACATATGATGAAACCAATCATGCAATCTTCATTGAAAGTACAAACAATCATAACTTGTGAATACTAAGTTTATGAGCTAATAGGCAAATTCTTCTTTCTTAAACTAGCAACTTAAATTATTATTTCTGCTGATCCAAGCTAAATTTGCCAAAACCAACTATATTAACTTGATGATCTCTAGAGTGATACCAAATACTAATAGCAAGATCAACCATACGACAAAAGTTGAAAACTGAAATAATGTGCATAGAAAGTAAATGATGAAACTTCTCATTAATATTTCAAACCGGCAACTCACACCAACGGATACAACGATAACCAACTAGGGAGAGACACTTCCATACTGCAAACCATCCTATATGATAACCTCTCTACTCATGATATGACTCTACTAAAAAAGTAAAAAGATGAAAGATAGTGATGTGATACCGCGACACTCCCCCAAGCTTGGAACAAGCCGAGGGGATGGCAAAACCAATGATGACTCAATTCTTCGGTGGTGGTGGATCCTTATCATCCTCGGGCTTACAAGGTAAAGGCTCTCCATCCACAAATGACGTCATGGTGTCCATCATCCTAAAACTAGCAGCAGAGCTTATACGTTTAAACCTGTTCTCATACTCACGGTTCTGGTTCTGCACGTCATAGAGTTGTGCTTGCAGATCATTGGTGGCCTTGGTGAGTGAGAGAATCTCCTCCCAAAGCTTCAAATTCTCCCTCTTGTATTCATTGATCTGTTCAGTCTTTATCCTGTCGATGATCTCAACTTCACGCTCCGCCATCTTCTTGTACCTGAAAACTTCTTGCTCCAGCTCTTCCATCCTATCTTCCAGACTACCTTCTCCTCTAGGGCCCCGAACATCTTCAATCTGCACCTTCCCGTCCTTGAGCAGCAATTCCTTGGGATGCATCTTCAACTCGTTCAAGTACGGGTTGACGATGTTCTCAAAGAAACTGTCTTTGGGAGATCCACGAGAAGCCATTGTTGCTCTAGATCTGAAGATGTAGTCTGGCAGAAACAACTCGGAACAGAAACACAACAAGAAAACGATATATGGACTGCGGGGGGTCCAGGGGATTATATAGCAAAAAGTTTCATAATGAAAGGAAAGTCCAAGTCGAAAACGAGTCGGAGAGGGGCTCCGGGGCACCCACACCATGGGATGGCGCGGCCAGGGGTGGGCCTGTGCCACCCTATGGTGTGGAGCCTCCGGGCTCCGTCTCCCTCTCGTTTCCGTCTCATAATTTTTCATATTTTCTAAAAACGGTAAAAATATAAGTTGAAAGATGTTTCGCGAACATTTTCTTACCAAAACTGTTACCTATTCGAAACTGACTCTGCAGTTTCTGAAATATGCTTCCTAATGAATTCCTCCGGGATCATGGCTCGAATACAATCAACATTTTAATTATAAGGATCCCCAGAAATATAATGCTTGAGTCTTTGGCTATTCACCACTTGTGAGGAGTTGTCTTCAAGGGAAACAATTTTAATTGCCCCTAAACGATATACCTCTTTGATAACAAAAGGTCCTTCCCATCTCGAGATTAATTTTCCTGCAAAAAATCTGAGACGAGACCTATATAATAGCACTTTCTCACCAACATGAAATTCTCTTTTAATAATTCTCTTATCATGCCACCTTTTAACTTTCTCTTTAAAGATCTTAGCATTTTCGTATGCTTCATTCCTCCATTCATCTAAAGAACTTAAGTCAAGCAACCTTTTCTCACCGGCAAGTTTAAAATCTCTATTTAGGTCTTTCATTGCCCAATAAGCTTTGTGTTCTAATTCTAGGGGCAAGTGAAAAGCTTTTCCATAAACCATTTTATAAGGAGACATGCCCATGGGATTTTTGTAAGCAGTTCTATAAGCCCACAGAGCATCATTTAATTTCTTAGCCCATTTTTTTCTATATTTGTTAACAGTCTTTTGCAAGATAGATTTGATCTCTCTATTTGATAATTCTACTTGCCCACTAGTTTGAGGATGATAGGGTGGGGCAATTCTATGATTAACATCATATTTAGCAAGGGTCTTTCTAAAACTGCCATGAATAAAATGAGAACCCCCATCAGTCATAAGGTATCTAGGTACCCCAAACCTAGGGAAAATGATGTCTTTAAGCATTTTTATTGAGGTTTCACCATCAACACTTTTAGTAGGTATAGCTTCTACCCATTTAGTAACATAATCAACAGCAACAATAATATGAGTGTAGCCTTTTGAAGGAGGGAAAGGACCCATAAAGTCAAAACCCCAACAATCAAACGGTTCGATAACAAGAGAATAATTCATAGGCATTTCATTGCGTCTAGAAATATTTCCAACCCTTTGACATTGATCACAAGATAAAACAATTTTTCTAGCATCTTTAAAGAGGGTAGGCCAATAAAAACCTGATTGTAGAACTTTATGTGCAGTTCTATCTCCAGCGTGATGTCCTCCATAAGCACTACTATGACATTTTCTCAATATCTCCTGTTGTTCATTTTCAGGAACACATCTTCTCATAATACCATCAACACCTTCTTTATATAAGTGTGGGTCATCCCAAAAATAATGCCTCAAATCATAGAAGAATTTTCTTCTTTGCTGAGCCGTAAAGGTAGGAGGCAAATACTTCGAAACAATAAAGTTAGCATAATCAGCATACCATGGACTCTCTTGAGAGCTCACTTTTATTGCAGCTAACTGTTCATTAGGAAAACTATCATTAACAGGAATAGGTTTGTTAGAGATATTTTCTAATCTAGACAAATTATCAGCAACAGGATTTTCAGCACCCTTCCTATCCACAATATGTAAATCAAACTCTTGTAAGAGAAGCACCCATCTAATAAGCCTAAGCTTAGCATCTTTATTTTCCATAAGGTACTTAATAGCATTATTTCTCAGTGGTAGCATAATTCTTATGAGCAACATCAAGAGTTTTACTAGCATAATGAATAACATTTAAGTTCTTATCTACCCGCTTTCCAAGAACAACACCTACAACATAATCACTAGCATCACACATAATTTCAAATGGTAAATTCCAATCAGGTGGTTGAACAATAGGGGCAGATATTAAATCCTTCTTTATAATTTCAAAAGCTTCTTTACAATCTTCATCAAAAACAAATGGTACATCTTTTTGAAGAAGATTAGTAAGAGGTTTTGATATTTTAGAGAAATCTTTAATAAACCTTCTATAGAAACCAACATGACCAAGAATACTACGAATACCTTTAGCATCCCCGGGACAGGGCATTTTCGCTTCAACTTTAGTTCTATCAACTTCATACCTCTTTCAGAGATTTTATGTCCAAGAACAATTCCTTCATTAAAGATAAAATGGCATTTCTCCCAATTAAGAACAAGATTTGTCTCCTCACATCTCTGCAAAACTTTATCAAGATTATGCAAACAATTATCAAAAGAAGTTCCAATGACGGAGAAATCGTCCATGAAGACTTCCATAATTTCTTCACAAAAGCCATGAAAGATAGCAGACATGCATCTTTGAAAGGTAACAGGAGAATTACATAAACCAAAAGGCATACATCTATAAGCATAGGTTCCAAAAGGACAAGTGAAAGTTGTTTTCTCTTGATCAGGCTTCCTAATAGCAATTTGAGAGAACCCAGAATAACCATCAAGAAAGCAGAAATGAGTTTTCTTAGACAACCTTTCTAACATTTGATCAATAAAAGGCAAATGATAGTGATCTTTCTTAGTAACTTTGTTAACCTTCCTAAAATCAATGCACATCCTATAACCAACCACTACTCTTTGAGGAATAAGTTCATTATTTTCATTTGGCACAACAATGATCCCTCCTTTCTTAGGGACACAATGCACAAGACTAACCCATCTACTATCAGCAATAGGATAAATAATACCAGCATCAAGGAGTTTTAATACCTCGTTTCTTACCACATCCTTCATCTTAGGATTTAAACGGCGTTGATGCTCAACAACTGGCTTTGGATCAGGTTCAATATTAATAGCATGCTGACATATAGTAGGAGAAATTCCCTTCAAATCATCAAGAGTATAACCAATATCACCTCTGTGTTTCTTCAATATTCCCAATAACCTCTCCTCTTCTTCACCAGAAAGTTTAGAACTAATAATAACATGATATAATTTCTTATTATAAATATGAGCATATTTAAGATTGTCAGGCAAAGGCTTTAAATAAAAAACAGGATCCTCCTTGGGTGGTAATGTGGTACCCAAGTCTTCCACTGGTAAATTATATTTCAGCATTGCAGGCTGATGCAGAAAAATCTCGTCAATTTCATTCCTTTCTTCCATAAAGACATCACTTTCGTGGTATTCCATGTATTGCTGCAAAGGATTGTTAGGAGCAAGAGCAATAGCAGCCAATTGTTCAACTTTATAATTCTCATTAGGCAATTCAGCTTCATAAGGTACTTTAGCAAATTTGGAGAAATTAAATTCATAAGACTCTCCATCAAACTTTGTAAGAATTTTCTCCTTTTTACAATCAATAACAGCACCACAAGTGTTTAAGAAAGGTCTACCAAATATAATAGGACAAGTATCACTAGCAGAATTGCCTAGTACTAGAAAGTCAGCAGGATACTTAGTTTTACCACATAAGACCTCCACATCTCTAACTATACCAATTGGAGAAATAGTTTCCCTATTAGCAAGTTGAATAATCACATCAATGTATTCAAGTTCACACGAACCAATTTCATGCATTATTTCTTTATAAAGCTCATAAGAAATAGCACTGGAACTAGCACCAATATCATACAAACCATAATAGCAATGATCACCTATCCTAACAGATAGCACATGAACACTAGGTTTCCTAGATTTACTAGGATGAGAGACAATATTAGAAGCATCTTCACAAAATATAATGTGTCCCTCTTCTACATTTTCAGAAACAAGGTCCTTTACTATTGCTACTGTAGGTTCTACAGTTATTTGTTCCTCAGGTTCTACAGGTTTCCTTGCACTTTTATTAACCACACTAGCTAACATAGAATGTTCTTTTACCTTAGCAGGGAAAGGCATTTTCTCAATATAAGGTTCGGGCACAATAGAATCAACAGTATGAACTTCTATATCTCTAGCAGGAACACAATTAACTGTATCTTTATAAGGATCATGGTACTTGTCCCATTCCTTTTTAGGAATATCAAAATAAGAAGCAAAAGCCTTATATAAGTTTGCAACAACTTGAGAATCAAGACCATAAGCAGTACTAACATTATGAAAATCATCAGATGACATAAAAGTTTTAATGCATTCATAATCATAATTTATACCTGACTTTCTACATTTGTCATTCTCCCATCCTTCAGTGTTTTCTTGAATAAGGTCAAGAAGATCCCATTTAGCTTCATCTTTCATACATGTAAATGATCCAGAACAAGAAGCATCCAATAAATCCTTATCATGAAGAGAAAACCTTGCATAGAAATTAGTAACAATATTACTGGGGAGCTAATGAACAGGGCATTTGGGAATTAGTAACTTCAGTCTCCCCCATGATTGGGAAATAATCTCTCCGTCATGAGGCCAAAAATTATATATATATAATTCCGATCTCTATGAATATCACTGAGAGGATAGAATTTAGAATAAAAGAGAGGCACAATTTCCTCCCATCCAATAGTTTGGCTATTTTTCAGCAGTTTGAACCATTCAGAGGCTCGACCTGTCAATGATATAGAGAATAATGTCCTCTTCACTTGGCTCGTTGTAATACCTGCACACTTGAACAACTCGCATAATTCATGTAAAAAGAGCAAATGATCACCAGGATGGACAGTTCCATCACCTGAATAGGAGTTATCCCTCACATGTTTAACAATCTTTATAGGTATTTTATAAGGATCCAAATCATCAGGCGGTGGGCCACTTACTACCCTAGCAGTGGTAGCAGTGCCCACAAACAAGGACTCAAAAGGAGACCCAAGCATAGTGTAATAAAGCAGTAGAAAGTAATAAAAACAACACTTACAGCAGAAGCTTCCTTTATCAATTCCACTTCCCAATAGCGCTTCATTCCCCGGCAACGGTGCCAGAAAATATTCTTGATTACCCACAAGTATAGGGGGTGTATCGTAGTACTTTCGGTAAATAAGAGTGTCGAACCCAACAAGGAGCAGAAGGTGTTGACAAGCAGTTTCGATGAAGGAATAACTGTAAACACTGGAAGATAGATTTGTAGGGTTTTTTGATATTGCAGGTAAATAAAGTACGAGTAAATAAAATGCAGTAGTAATAATTGCAGCGAGTGGCCTAATTCTTTCTTCAGCAAAGAACAAGCCGGTGAGTTTACTTATGATTAACAAACGTTCTCGAGGACACACGGGAGGTTTCTGTCAAGTGCTTTTGTTCCATGCAGCTGAATAATGTTAGGTGTTTTGATAAGTGTTGTGTGGGTGAACCTATGCTAATGTACCGTACCATACAAGACTAATACATACTTGTGATTATACCCCTCGCAAGCATCCGCAACTACAAGAAAGTAATTAAGAAATAAATCTAACCACAACTTTAAACTCCGGGATCCTACGCTCCCTCGTGTAATGGTTTAACTTTGAAGGTTTTAAAGGTAGCGCATGATAAATTTACTTTGGAGTGGCAGTTAGATACCACATATAGGTATGTATGGTGGACACATTTGGCAAAATTTTGGCTTTTTGGGAGTTGGGTGCACGAGTACAACTCATACTTAGTACATGTGAAGGCTAGTAAGAGACTGGGAGCGACAAACTAAGAGAGCAATAATGTCCATAATCATGCATAGCAACAAAAACATTATTAATAAAATCATAAATGGTATTACAAGACAAAAACTAAATGACCATAGAGGCTAGAGGTGACTAGTTTGTAGTCATAACATGGTGTAAGCATGCGCCAAGTCAACCAAATAAAACATTCGAAGGAGAATACCACAATATTATGCTTCGACCTTCGATATGATAAAAACAACTCATGATTTCTTTCAATGACACATTAAGCACTCTTATATATTTGAGACAAGTCATGCTACATCGATAACTATTAAGCATAGAATTAAAATAATATCTAACATGACATGTTAAAGTCTAAGCCACAGTCTAAACAAAGTTCCCTTGCACCGTTATAAGCATGAAATACTTTATTGCTTTCCAACACCAATCACTTTATTTTAACAAAAACTCTCCAAATAATTTATCAATGAAACAAGATAGTACTACTCTACAAGAACTAACATCTCTAAAAAAGAGATGCATGAAAAACATGAGCTAAAATGGATTGCAGTAGCTAGATGATAAATAAAGAATACAGGTATTCATATGAAAAAGCGGAGCGTGTCTCTCTCCAACACAAGAATGCTAGGCCCACCAAGTTTATTACATATAAAAGAAAACAAAAACAAACACACGCTTCAAGTAAAGTACATAAGATGTGACCGAATAAAAAATATAGTTTCACTAGAAGTGACCTGATAAGTTGCCGATGAAGAAGGGGATGCCTTGGGCATCCCAAGATTAGACGCTTGAGTCTTCTTATAATTTGTTGGAATGATCCACGGGTGAATCCCAAGCTTACGATTTTAACTCTTCTTGATCACATTATATCATCCTCTTCTCTTGACCCTTGAAAACTTTCTTCACACCAAACTCGAAGTAATTCTCATTAGAGTGTTAGTGCATAATAAAAAACTCACATGTTCTCCATGGACACAAGCATTACTAGTACTTTCTAAACATTAGCCACAACCACTGATGTTTTTCTGGAGCAAAGAAATCCACTCAACATAGTAAAAGAGAGAATGCAAAGTAAAAAGCAGAATCTGCCAAAACCAGAACAGTCTGTAAAGACAAATTTTTTCGAGGCACTTGCGTTGCTCAGATAAGAAAACCCTGAACTAAGAAAAGTTGCATAAATATCTAAGGATCACGCACAAAATTTTCTAGGATGTTTCGATTTTTCTGGAAATTATGGTGAATTAAACGATGGACAGAAAAATTTGTTCCTGTGCAAAAATCCAAATCTAGCATCAACTTTGCAATAGAGACTTTACTTGGCAGAACAATTCGAAAAAGTAAAGATACAAAGGAGTTGCTACAGAAGTAAACAACACCTTGACTAAAAAAAAGAAAAATTGCATAAATAAAACATGGGTTATCTCCCAAAAGTGCTTTTCTTTAACTCCTTTCAGCTAGGCACAGAAAGAAAGAATCAAGTATTTTCAAGTGGAGAAGCATCCAAATCATTTTTTTTTCTAATAATAGAATCAAAAGGTAGCTTTATTCTCTTATAGGAAAGTATTCCATACCTTTCTTAAGTGGGAATTGATATTTAATATCCCCTACTTTCATATCAATAATAGCACCAACAGTTCTAAGAAAAGGCCTTCCCAAAACAATAGGACAAGAAGCATTGCATTCAATGTTCATAACAATAAAATCAACATGGACAAGGTTATAGTTAACCATAATAAAAACATCATCAACTCTCCCCAGAGGTTTCTTCTTAGCATTATCAGCAAGACGAACATCCAAATAACAATATTCCAAAGGAGGTAAATCAAGCATACCATAGAGTTTCTTAGGCATAACAGAAATACTAGCACCAAGATCACATAACGCATTACAATCAAAATCCTTCACCTTAATTTTAATGATGGGCTCCCAACCATCTTATAACTTCCTAGGGATAGAGGCTTCACGTTTTAACTTTTCTTCTCTAATTTCCATGAGAGGATTTATAATATATTTTGTGAAAGCCATATTTATAGCACTAGCATTAGGACTTCTAGCAAGATTTTGTAGGAACATAATTACTTCAGAAATATTCCAAACATCAAAATCAAGATCATTATTATCAAAGGTAATGGGACCATTGTCTCCCATATTTCGATTTTTTTAGCACTTTTATCAGGAACTGTTTCAATGGTTTCAGGCAATTTTAAACGTTTAACAGAAGAAGTGGAAACATCACCAACAACAATTACTTTACCATTAATAGTAGGAGGCTTACTAGCATTTGAAACAACATTACTAGTGGTGGTAATAGAACAAGCTCTAGTTATATTATTCTTTCTAGCAATTTCATCTTCTCTTTCCCACCTAGCATGCAATTCAACCAACATCCTAACATTGCCATCAATTCTAACTTGAATGACATTCAAAATTTTGCTTTCTTTAACATCATGAGGCATAACCTTTATTTTTAGAAGATCAACATCAAGAGCAAGGCTATCAACTTTAGAAGTAAGAACATCAATTTTGCCAAACTTTTTCTCAAGAGATTTATTAAAACCAGTTTATGTACTAATAAAGTCTTTAAGCATGATTTCAAGTTCAGAGGGTATACTTCTATTGTTGTTGTAGGAATTACCATAAGAATTGACATAACCATTACCACCATTAGAAGGATAGGGCCTATAATTGTTACTACCAAAATTATTTCTATAAACATTGTTGTTGAAATTGTTGTTTTTAATGAAGTTTACGTCAACATGCTCTTCTTGAGAAACCAAATAGGCTAAAGGAACATTATTTGGATCAACATAAGTTTTACCATTCATAAGCATATACATGATAGTATCAAGCCTATCACTCAAGAAGAGGTTTCTTCAACAACAAAAAATACCTTCTTACCTTATGGAGCTCTCTTAGTGTGCCATTCAGAATAATTTATCATCAAGAAGCTTTGTTGAAGTACCCAAAGTGATGGACATAAAGGTACCTCCAACAGCTGAATCCAGAAGGTTTCTTTAAGAAAAATTCAGACCTGCATAAAGGTTTGGATGATCATCCAAGTAGTCAGTCCATGAGTGGGACAATTCTTTACCAAAGATTTCATTCTTTCCAAAGCTTGAGCAACATGTTCATTATCAAATTGTTTAAAATTCATAATGCTACTTCTCAAAGATATAGTCTTAGCAGGAGGATAATATTTTCCAATCAAAGCATCTTTACATTTAGTTCAGGAATCAATACCATTTCTAGGCAAATATAACAACCATTCTTTAGCTCTTCCTCTCAAAGAGAAAGGAAAAAAAATTCGGTTTAATAATAACTCCATCTACATCCTTATACTTTTGCATCTCACAAAGTTCAACAAAATTATTAAGGTGAGCAGTAGCATCATCAGAATTAACACCAGCAAATTGCTCTCTCATAACAAGATTTAACAGGGCAGGCTTAATTTCATAAAATTATGCATTAGGAGTAGGTGGAGCAATATGTGTACAAATAAAATCATTGTTGTTTGTGCTAGTAAAGTCACACAACTTAGTGTTCTCAAGGTTACTTATTTTAGCAATATTAAACAGGATAACAAAAATAACAACTATAATAGGAACTTTTTTGTGTGTGTTTTTTATATAAATAAGAAAACAAGACAAAATAAAATAACCTAAGAAAAACAATAACAAAGTAAAAAGATTGGAGGTGAGAGACTCCCCTTGCAGAATCCTCTTACTCTCCGGCAACGGTGCAAAAAACAAGCTTGATGGCGTGTGAACACACGTTCGTTGGGAGATCCCAAGAGGAAGGTATGAAGAGTACAACAACAAGTTTTCCCTCGGAAAGAAATCAAGATTTAATCAGACCAGTAGGAGAAAGAAATCACTTCTAAAGGTTGATGACAGCTGATGTTGGCAGGACGCACTACCAGACTCAACAGCAATGTGGAATCTGCACACAACACAACCAAGATACTTTGCCCCAACGAATCAGTGAGGTTGTCAATCTCACCGGTTTTGCTGAAAACAAAGGATTAGACAAATAGTGTGGAAAATGATGTATGCTTGCAATGAATGAAATGAGAACAATGTTTGCAGTAAAAGAGAACAACGATTGCAGTAGGTTGTATTATTAGTGTAAAATAATGGACCAGGGTCCACAGTTCACCAGTGGTGTCTCTCCAAAACAAATAAATAATATGATGGGTAAACAAATTACAACTGTGCAATTGACAGAAATAGAGGCTGCACCGTATTGCATATGCAAGACATGATGATTACTATGAGATTTATTTGGGCATTACAACATGATACATAGACCGTAATCCAACTACATCTATGACTAATAATCCACCATCAGGATGTCATCCGAGCAAACTTTGGGTATTAAGTTGCAAGCACCATATTATTGCATTAAGTAAAGTGCGTAATCTAAACAATAGAATTATCCTTAGACAAAACATTGTTGTTTTATCCCTAGTGGCAACAACACATCCACAATCTTAGAAGTTGTTGTCACTCTCCCAGATTACTCGAGGCATGAACCCACTATCGAGCATAAATACTCCCTCTTGGAGTTACAATCATCAACTTGGCCAGAGCATCTACTAGCAACAGAGAGCATGCAAGATCGCAAATAACATATAAAAGATAGATCTATAATCAACTTGACACAACATTCAATATTCATTGGATTCCAGCAAACACAACATGTAGCATTATAATAAGATGATCTTGATCATGTTAGGTAACTCACAAGATCTAAACATGATGGTATAAAAGGAGGAGAAGACAACCATCTAGCTACTGCTATGGACCCGTAGTCCAAGGATGAACTACTCACGCATCACTCCAGAGGTAGGCATGGTGATGAAGAGCCCTCCGGTGATGATTTCTCCTCCCGACAGGGTGCCGGGGAGAGCTTTAGAACCCTCCCGAACCAGGGTTGACGATGACGGCGGCTGCGGAACTTTTCATCGATGGAGGCTTGAGTGTTTAGGGTTTTCCCAAGAATATCAATATATAGGCGAAACGGTGATGTCGGTGGGCGCCCCAGGGGCCCACACCACCTGGTAGCGTGGCCAGGGGGCGCCACCCTATGTTGTGGCCGCCTCAGAGCCCCCTTCGGGTCTCCTCCGGACTCCGGGTACGTGACAGAAAAATAGGACCCTAGGATTTTGTTTCGTCCAATTCCGAGAATATTTCTAGAACAACTTTTCTGAAACAAAAAACAACAGAAAACAAGAACTGGTGTTGTGGCATCTTGTCAATAGGTTAGTCCCAGAAAATCTATAAAAATGATATAAAGTGTATATAAAACATGTAGCAAATGTCATAATATCAACATGGAACATGACAAATTATAGATACGTTGGAGACGTATCAATGATCCGTCCTACAAATTCTAACTAACACAAACTGAAGTATGGGCAGGTTCTTTATTTCCATAGGAAGGTTAGTGGGTGCAAAATATGTTTGTGTACGTGATTTGATTCCCACCATTACCTTCCGATGATGACCGTTCTTAAAAGTACACGATGTCGTCTCTTTTCACATTTTGAATCAGGGAAGGGGTGATGTGGTTCTTCCACCACAATGATTTCCTCCGGATATGCCAAGGCATTGTCAGAAAAGCATAAGCACGTTGCTAGTCCGCTAATCACGCTTTCACTAACAACATAAACACTTAGGGAGGGATTTTTCCCTTTCAACTACCTCCCACGTTTTACACTACGTATACTGTCACATACACGGCCACGATAATTTATGATATCGCCATCACTTTAGGCTCAGTAGTTCTTGACCTTCACATGAGGTTTATCTACACATGATGCAATCATGCAAACCCTTAATGCCATCAGTTACGGGCTTCATGTGCACGCAAGGCTCATATGCGTGTTGTAATGTCACACAATTGTACCCTAACCCAGACCCTATACAAATTCAACAAAAGTCCACAAAATCTGGTGCTTAATCACCAAAAACATTTGATTTGGCCATGCAGATAATGAATTTGATCCGCTACATTATAATACACAACCAAAGGTGTCTCCATATTCAATCAACACGTAAATCTCCTACGTACGAAGGACATGCTGGCTCATTTTAGGAGACGTGGATACACTTTTACAAGAGCGCAAAGATGTAAGTAGGTAGGAGGGAAAGATAGGGAGATGGACTCCATGTCAGACGGACGAGTACAAGAGTCAACTCCATTATAAAGTCCATCCGAACACTTTACATGGATTCATGCTGCTAGGGCGTGGATATAACCTAATTATGGTTTAAATTAGAGCTTGGAATAAAATTTAGTAAATATGACAGCTAAATGCAAAATCTTTTCATTTTATAAGTGTACCAGTAATATTTTATTTGTTTCAATGGTTACTACATTTTAGGTACTTAAACTTTGAAAGTTAAACGTGTACTCAAAATGTGGCAAAAGAGTGCAAACCGTGCTTCTCACCCACAAGCTAATGGTAGTGGCATTCCTGTAAATATTGCGAATTACAGGGGCAATCGTTATGGCAAAGTTGAAAATTTCAAATCTTTGAGGGGCAGATTTTGCCGCGGGATAGGCTACCCTAGTTCATGTTTCGATGTAGATATTCGAGCAGCGCACCCCACCCCACCCCGCGTCTCACTTCCCCCCTCCCGCATCTCCGAGAAAGAAAACAAGGCGCCGCGGGGGGGACTCGACGGGAGGCCAAATCAGGGGTACGACGGCGGCGGGCAGGTGAGTGTTCTCCGGCCATCGTCCTTACTATCTCCCCTCTCCCTCTCCCGGCCTGGCTCTGCCACCCCGCCAGTGCGCCTTGCGCCCATCCACCCTGTCGCCCCAATCTCTTTCCGATGTAAGTCCATGTCCCGTGCAGAGCAGGTCCGATGGAGGCCGGCCTCCTCCGCTCGCGCCTCATGGAAGCCCCCCCCCCCCTGCCCCTTCCTCTTCCAACTCCCTCCATTGGAGCAGCCGCTGGAACCCTAATTCCCTTTAAACCCTAAATCCCTTAACGAACTCTAGATTTTCTCATTCTGTTCGATCTCTGCGGTGCAGTTCGCAAATGATTTTGGGGTAGAGTTCGACCTGTGCAGCTGCTGCAATTCTCTTTCCTCCCCCAAATGCCTAAAACTGAACCAAAGCTTACCACGTCACTGCAATTTTTTTTTGTTCAGGTTGTGCATTAGCTATTCTGGCCGATTAAAGTGTTGCTGATTGAAGGTAACAATTGCTCAAAACTTGCCACCTTTTTCTGTTGTCTTGTTGTATGCGCGTAGTGTTAATTTTCCATGGATAATTCTATCTTACAACTAGATAATTGCATTGTACCAGCTTCATGTCAGATCATTTAGAGTTGGTATCTTGCATAAATGAATAAAAAAAAAAGGAAGAGGAGAAGGATTTATTGAACTATTGATAAAAAATATATTTCGAATCATGTGTTCTTGCTAGGGCATATCTGAGCACTCAAAGGAGATCAAGGGATTTAGGCAGCTTTAGTGACGATGAGCGCAAACATAGTCTCAGGAAGTATTTTCTCAAAGACGTGTATGATAGTTCTGAAGTGACATGACATGTTATGATTGAATTGCATTTGACTAAAAGGAACTTTCATGACTCGTGCACAGTGAATGCTTGCTGTTATGACATTATGGCTGTTGTATGTTAATAGACTTAAAAATATGTGGCATGGAAACTATGTCTGATATATGTGAGGCTTGCTATTTATGAACTACGAGAACATGTTTAGAACTATCCATTGCTCTATAATTGATTGCTGCTGTTATGCTTAGAACATGTATATATATTTTATGTTGTTAAGATATACATTGTTAAAGAATATATGCAATGTTGCCGACAATAAAATTTGAAACATGTACAATCCTTAACTTTCTTCAGTCCCATGTAAATTTACAATTCAATTTTTCGTACACCCAAATAGGATTTGGAATTGCCTCTTCTCTTTGATTCCAACTGCCATTTCCATGAACATCCAAACAACAACATTAGAATTGAAGTCCATTTCCATTTCTCCTCAGTTTTGGTTTTAATCCCCCATTTCTATTCCTTAGCCTGAATATCCACATCCAAACCCCACACCAACTCCCTCCCTCCCCCCTCCCATTGTGTCAAATAAACTGCTAATAGTACTACACAAAGCAGCAAAAAGATCCAAACAATCCAATCAAACTAGGGATAGTTGCTAGCCACCCAAAAAAATCAATCCTAGTCGAGGTGAATCTTACCTCTCTAGTACACATCAGTCCAGCATGGGGGGCGAAAATTACATGAGAGAACTGCTTGAAGATGGCATGCTCCGGGCCTGGAGGGTTTTCATGGCGGCGAGGACTCGGTGATCCTGTTGCAAGGCGAAAACGAAACGAAACCCTACAACAAATAGTGCTAGATATAGTGATAAACTCGAGGGTTTGGTGCGCAAGTTGGTTGAAACTGGTTTTGTTCGTCTCCAACTTCTACATTGTTAAGAGGAGAGCACCAAAGTACCAGACCCCTTTCTCTCCCATACCTTGAGCGATTAAAGCGAGAGGCAAGAGCACACGAGATGCCTGTGGTGGCGCGGGAGGCACCTGACCCTCACCAGCATCCCCCTCGTTGATATTCTCCTTCTCTCTCCATGTTCCTGGAAGATTCACTGGTTGGTTCCGCTTTCCCCAATCTGGTTATATCTGATGTGTTCCGGCTGCAAGCAATCGGATCATTCCGCCATGTGCTAAGAATCAAAATGCATCAGCCTATTTTTTTTTCCCCGAATGTGTCTGTCCATGTTTGGTTGGATTGGGTTTGTTGTAAATTCGTTCTGCTTGCTTGCAATTGCTCCCTTGCTGAATGCCGATGTGATGCATTTGTTGCCGTAGGGTTTAGCGTTTTTACGTTGTGACGGGGTCACTAAGACTCCGCCGCCATGAGAACCCTCCAGGTGGCAGTTCTCTAGTGTAGTTGTCGTCCCTACTCTGGACTGATGTTGTAGTGGAGAGGTGAGATTCACATGGAGTAGGATCTTTTTTTTTGGGTTAGCAACGAGCCCTAACTTGATTGATTGGTCGGTTTTTTTTTTGCTGCCTGGTAGAGTACTATTGCTTAATTAGAGAAACACAACACAAGACTTAACTTTAAGGCCTCCTTTCTGCCTTCAGATTGTCTGTAAGGCAGCTTAAGCTTAAATAAGAAGCTCCTGTGTGGGAACGCCCTGAGAAACATGTGTCCTGTTGCAAACAGCTTGTGGAATTTGAGCTTATTTTCTGAGCTGACCAAAGTCTGAAAACCGTAATTGTGTTTTGTTTAATTGGTAACATCGCTCTGTTTGGACTGTTTTAGCTCCCAATTAAGTAAGAACAAACAAAAAATCTTGCTTATTGTCAGTGTTGATTAATTCTTGCCAATTGTGATTTGTGGTATTTAAGTTTATTGTCTGAGTTGACCAAAGTCTGAAATACCGCTAATTAATACTCCCTCTGTTTCGAAAAGGTTGTGTGTTTTCAAATTTGAACTAAAACCATGGCAGCCTTTTCGGAACGGAGGGAGTACTTGCTAAATGTGCTGTGTGGAATTTGAGCTTATTCGCCGAGTTGACCAAAGTCTCAAATACCGCTAATTGTGTTTTGTTTAATTGATAACTTAATTCTTCTTTGGACTGTTTTAGCTTCCAGTCATTGTATATACTAGTCCATTCATCATTTTCTGTATACACACGTAATACATTCACCACTTCATGATCTCATTGGATACAGTAATTAACACTCAACATATTAACAAAAATATCCAAGACATAATTATAGGTATCATGGCTTAGGTCATCCTGTAAATTTCTGTTAGTGAAGAAACATGCAGTAATTATCTTAGCATACGACTACATCTATGCGCCATATAGACTATTCCAACCATATTAGTGATTTCATGTGTTGTGGACTTGGATCCACATGGGATAACTACTGTGCAGAAGACAGCCAGATGGCGTGGCTGTGAGGGATTGGGTAGACATAGGTTAAGAAGAGAGAATAACCAGGGACAGATTAGATTGATTGTTTTTGCTTGTTCCAAAAGTAGATACACGTCATCATTATATAATGGATGCTCAAGTCTCCGACCTCTCCTAACACGACTGGGATTAGTAGATGTTTCCTAATACAAGTGGATTCTTTCCTAATCCTATACTTCCCTAAAGGACTCCTCTTTTACTTGGTGCTGCCTGCAAGTATTTGTTGAACACGTGACCATTTCCTGAACCAATACGACCATCCTGGTGTCCTTGCTGTCTGGCCGGCTGCATTCATCTTACTAGCGTCCACAACATCATGAGTACTACTCTGAAAAATATTCTTCTGAACTGTTAAATTTTTGGCAAAATTTATTCTGTTACTAACTGAGAAAACAGTGAAGCTAAGAGGCAGTAGAATCTTCTGAAATAACAGATATATACTGTAAAATGATGTCCTTATTGTGAAGCAACTATGAACAATAATGGAATTTGTCATTATCTGGTCATTTATTCAAAGAACATAGATCAAGCTGAGAATAATCACCTATCACTGTCAGACAAGTAATTCCAGGGAGAAGTCCACCTCTTCATGGGGCTGTTTGCACTCCAAACATATTTGCCATTGTTTGAACAAACGTTTATATACTAATGGCATGACCATGAGAGACATAGACAATATCTTAACACGTTAGAGAAAATCATGCTTGTCCTTGTATCCTCCAGGTGTGCAGGTGGTACTCGTGGTGAGAGAAACAAAGGTTTATGTATGTTGTCTGAATCTTTTTCTTGTACTTTCATGATGATTTTTTAGATTTCTGTCCCCATCTCTTTGTGCTCAGATTTATTACAGTGACATTACCTGTTTTTCAATGCCTACATAGTTGGAAGTTATGTAGTTGTTGCTCTAAGGCATATATTTTAATCTGACGTAGCCTCTTTTGAGTGCTTGTTTAGACTCTCGAAGCTCTCTGACAAGGCATTTAATGTAATACTTTGCCTTTAGATTCCATCTATTGACTAGCTTGATTGTTAACTTTGTAAGACTGATGCGTATATGGACTCGATGATGACTATCAGCCATAGTTACGGCCCTCGAAACTCCAAAATTGGAGTGACCAATTTGTTAGTTCTTGATAATTATCTGACAAATATTGTAGAACCAAAACATATAACCAGTAATACACTCAAAGTGATTGCTAGAGAGAAAGGTATTTATTGATTCATCCAATCGGCATGGTCTGTTATTAATTATTTACTTCACAAAATAGCATCATCATCATGAAGTCCATGAGCGCGTATTTTGTTGCATATAAATATAGGTTTTTAACTTTTATTATTCTTCCATTCTTTCACAAATTTACAGGACCTGATACCAGAGGCTCTTGTTCGTATCTGAGAGCTGATGCATGCTGTTCA
This sequence comes from Alopecurus myosuroides, assembly GCA_028641055.1. Taxonomy (NCBI): domain Eukaryota; kingdom Viridiplantae; phylum Streptophyta; class Magnoliopsida; order Poales; family Poaceae; genus Alopecurus; species Alopecurus myosuroides. The sequence continues at coordinate 160,632,923 of CM054060.1, read as the reverse complement.
TATACTTCTGAGATAGTTTGGAAAGGTAGACTGAGTTCAAATTTGGGTCTATATAGCCTTCTTTAGTTCAAAACATTTTATGTGAATGTGTGGTTTTTGGAACCAATTTCAGGAGCAGTATTATGGAGTGCAACAGAGAAGAGGCTATCAAGGCTAGGGAAATTGCTATAAAAAAGTTAGAAAACAAAGACTTTGTTGGTGCCAAAAGGATTGGACTGAAAGCACAAAGGATTTTTCCAGAGCTTGAGAACTTATCCCAGCTGTTGACTGTGTGTGAAGTACATTGTGCGGCAGAGGCAAAGATAAATGATTTGTTGGACCTTTACGGGATTCTCCAAGTTGATGTAACGGCAGATGAGGCAACCATAAAAAAACAGTACCGGAAGCTTGCCTTTTCACTTCATCCTGATAAAAACAGTTTCCCCAGTGCAGAAGCTGCTTTCAAATTGGTTGCAGAAGCTCACTCAACATTGTCTGATCGAACAAAAAGACCTGCATATGACATCAAGTGGAGGGTTGCTTCTAGAGTTGCACCAAAGCAGGGTTTGGAACAAAAGCAAGGTACCCAACCAAAGCAGGCTACCCAACCAAAGCAGGCTACGCAGCCGAAGAAGGCTACCCATCCAATGCAGGGTAAGAAATCAAAGAAGGCAGCAATACCAAAACAGGCAACAGTACCAAAGCAGGACACAGAACCAAAGCAGACTAGAGAACCAACAAAGAATTCAGTTCCATCAACCTTTGCTGAACAGGCAATCTGGACCAAATGCATTCACTGTAGAACAAAATATCAGTACTACAGCGGCGTACTAAATCATCGCATCCGCTGTCAGAACTGCAGTGAATTTTTTGTTGCCTCGAAGCTGAATGAACAGGATGTGCCTTCTGTATTCACATCAAATGCAACCAATGGTGTTGGGCAACAGAGTGATTCTCCTAGTCAACAAGACTGTTCTACTAAGTTCTCTTCTGGGTTGAACTGTGATGCTAAGCCCTCTGTGAATGGAGCACAAAATGATGAACATATGAAGAGTGCCGGCACAGGTGGTGAGGAGAAGGTTAACCATGCAGACGCAGGTGGGAAAAGCGGGGTTGAGTTTTCAACAGGGAATCCGTCTAAATCTCCTGCACCAAGTAGGACAGTACATACATCAACAGAGCCAGGTGTTGCTGGCAGCCCTAGCCCTCGGAGATCAACTAGGAGAAAGGCGAACCCTGATGCCAATATCACGGTTTCCCCTAGCAAAAAGAAACGAACAATAAAAGATTGGTTTTCAAATGCCGACTCGAGTTGTAAGAAAATGTTTGATGATAATGTTGCTCATGTTGATGTAAAAGCTGGTGAAGCTCATGTCTCTAGCAAAGCACAAAACCAAGAGAAAAGAAGTACTACCAACAAAGGCAACCAGGGAAACATAAAGAAAGAAGTTACACATGATGCAACTGCTGTGAAGAAGCCCTGTGATCCAGTGCAATTTTCCTACCCTGACCCAGAATTTTATGACTTTGATAAATGCAGGGATAAGAATTTGTTTGCAGTCGATCAGATCTGGGCAGTTTATGATGAACGCGATGGCATGCCACGGTATTATGCCCGAATAAAGCGTGTAAATGTTACCAAATTCACAGTTCAGTACACTTGGCTGGAGCATGAGCCAATGAACGACGAAGAAGACAAATGGACTGATAAACTGCCTGTTGCTTGTGGTACGTATAAATTAGGAGAAACAGAGGTATCACAAGGTACCCTCATGTTTTCTCACATGGTTCCATGGGGAAAAGGCCGAAAAAGGGGTTCATATGAAAGATATCCCAGGAAGGGTGAGGCATGGGCTCTTTATAAGGGTTGGAGTATGCAGTGGAGCTCAGATGCAGATAATCATAAAACATACGAGTATGAAGTTGTGGAGGTCCTGTCAGATTTCACAATGGAAGCTGGAGTTGCTGTTGCCCCCTTGGTCAAGGTTAAAGGTTTTGTCAGCCTATTTGGAAAATTGATTGACAAGTCATCATTTGTTATACCATCTAGTGAACTGCTTCGATTTTCTCACAGTATCCCAGTTTATAGAACAAAAGGAAATGAAAAGGTAGGTGTGGCAGGTGGATTTCTTGAACTAGACAGCGGATCACTTCCTAGTAACCTGGATGTAGCATTTCCGTCAGTTACCATCGACAAGGCAATCAGTAGTGGCTTCATTGATGCTACAGCAGGTCCTGGAAATGAACAAAGTGCTCAAAATGAAAATAAGCAAAGTGGAGGAAAACACATGGATGATTTCCATGAGCAAACGCCAAATCAGCAACAGAAGGTCCGCAATGCGAGTGACCCTGGATCTTTCTCTCAGCAATTCTGCACCTCTCCAACTATTGTAACATACCCAGAATCAGAATTTCATAACTTTGAAGCAGCGCGCTCACATAATAAGTTTGAACGCGGCCAGATATGGGCTCTTTACAGCGATCTTGACAACTTTCCGAAGTACTATGGTTGGGTGACCAAAGTTGATATGGATCCGTTCAGATTGCATTTGACTTGGCTCGAAAGTTGTCCTCAACTGGAGCAAGAGAAGTTGTGGTTGAATAATGATATACCTGTGAGCTGCGGGAGATTTAAGCTCAAGAACTGGAGGATCAAGTATGATAGAAATGATGCATTCTCTCATTTAGTGGAAACTAGCCAAGTTAATGGTTTGCAACGGAAATCTGGAGGTTCCCAATTAAGCAAGTTCGAAATTTACCCGCGAGTTGGGGAAATCTGGGCCATCTACAAAAACTGGGCACCTGACTGGTTTCCGTCCAGCAATGATGCTCGCGAATGTGCCATTGGTGAGATTACTGAGCGCACTGAAGTTAGCACAAAATTGTCATTTCTGACTCAAGTAGATGGTTACAGAGCCGTGTTCAGGCCTGACAAGGAAAGAGGTATTTTGGAGATACCTGCAAACGAGAACTTAAGGTTTTCCCACCTTATACCTTTCTTCCGCCTGACAGAAGAAAAATGTGGCGAACTCCGTGGCTTTTATGAGCTAGATCCAGCTTCTGTTCCTGAGGCTTTCTTGGGCAGCACCTGCTGACTTCAGAGCTGACTGCTCTGAAGCTAAAACTAAAGTACTTCCATTTATATTAGGTACTCACCTGGTCGCTCCTCTGATATGCTTACCAATCATTTTGCAAGTGTTTATCTGTGATAGAGAGCAAATGGTCAATTAGGAATACCTGTATCCTTCTCTTGATTTGTCACGAGCTTCATGATCATTCTAACGTTCTAGTGCCTGTTCTTTTTTTTCCCTGCTACCTGTTGTGTTGTGGTATCTGCGCACATGCATTCTGTCTGTTCAGGTTTCCAGCACATTACCAATCTAGATTATATATGTTGCTTGGAGTATATTTTCTTATTATGGTTGGGAAAATTTTGCTTTCAGTTGGAAACTCTGGTCATTTGTGATACTTGAAATATATAGTTTTCTTGTTATGGTGTGTAGTATCTAAATTAATTTTATTTGTTCATTTCTGCAGGCTACGTATCGATGAGCTGATTAGGGAAGAGTCCTGTTCATGCTGCTCCTTGGCTGTACTTGAAGTCGTGGATTCATGTCATCTGCTGATGAACGGGGGCCATGCCTCAAGATACCTGCTGTTAGAACTGAGCAGGAGAAAGACCATAGTTTCTTGTTTAGCAAGTCTAGCTTCAGACTGTATTGAGTTCAGTGGACAGTGTGTTTGGTAGACCGGGTTTAGCAGCTATGCGTTCATCGGTTCATCCTAATTTTGGGAAGTTTCTAAACCAGGCAGTTCAAGGGGAAGTTGTTAAATCTTTTGCTGTCATTGCCGGGAAAGAGCCCCTGTGCCGGCGGCAGCGCCACTTGTATCCTGGAGTGTATGTACTCCGTACTTATTATTGGCTCTCGTAGGTGGTAAGGTCAAAATTCTTAGCGTAACTATAACGTCAGAGCACTAAGATAAATTTCAAATTCGTAGACGCTATTTATCACCAAACGAAACTGTTACCTGGTAAAAGAATAAACTACACGAAAGTATTTATGCCACGGCAGGCAACGACATAGGAAGACAAGCGCTGCCAACACTAGCCATCTTCCAGTCGGTTTTGGGCAAGCAGAATTTGCCTGGAGCTGTCGCCGAGGGGATCAATCCGTAGCAGTTCCCCCTCCGGTTGTCCAGACACAAGATCTTACTGTACATAGGTGTAGATGCGAGCTCATAACCCTGGAATGTCTTTCAAATTTCTCCAGACACGCCCCTGAAAAGAGTCCGTTATGAAACAGCCAAATCCTCCACAAGGCAGCAGCAGAGAACATATTCAAAATAGATCGTTTATCTCGTAATTTCCACCGTTCAGGGGAAGGCAATATAAAAAATGTCAGCAACAGAGGCTAAAACTTATTTAGGGCCTGTTTGATTCGTAGGATTTGAGAAATACAGAAATAGAAATAGTGTAGGAATAGATGTCATGACACTAACAAATTCCTCTTCATTGCAGAAAAGGCAACTTTTATCAACAACTCTTCGTTTGTTCAAATTATCTCAAGTCAAAATCTCGTTAAAATGAACAAGCCATAACAAAATCTGGATTTTATCACGGATTCTGATCTTCCACATAGTATAACCCAAAGAGCAAGTCACGGCCCCACAAAATTAATGATTTGATGAAAAAATTGGTAGAGTGCTACCCTCAGGCCTCATGAAAGGGCATTTCCTCCCTAAATAATTTTGGTTTTGGTGTTAATAGAAACATGATTAGCGAAACAACCATATTCTTGAGCTATTTGAGAGTGGAGTAAAATTCATCGGTCATCACTAAACTTGAAGCCATTACTTGCCGTTGCCACCTTACATCGCGGTACGCAAATTACGGTCACAGAATAGGCGCACAACGTCATTGACCGTCACATTGACCGTCACCGGAGCCCATAGAGCGACATATTTGTTTGAGAATGAAAGATTGAGAGAATCAAGTGTTTCTATTCATGATTGAGTTGGGTATTTATAAGTCCCCAACGGGTGCATACAAGGTCCCTGTTCGGCGTAGGTAGCGTTTGGCCAATGCAGTTATACTAACCGCTAACGGTTAGCTTGTTAGGAATGCTAACATCCTATCTAGCCTAAGTTTAACGCTAACTGTTTCCTAACACTCCCCCTTGGACAACGTCGTCCTTTTGTTAAATTCATCACCTTGAAAGTTTTCGTGTAGTCTTGAGTGCTGAAACATCCTTGTATGATCTTGATACTATTTCATCTTTAGAATCTCTTCCTCAAAAACCTTATGGGAAAAATATGAGGAGAGTTATATTTGATATGGTGTTAAAACTCCTCTAAACCTCGTGGGAGAAATAGGAGAAAATAATACAACATAAGTGATTATTTTCTCCTTGAGAATTCATATGAGAAAAATCTTGATAGGAAAAAAAATCTCATTAATGAATTTAGAGATCAATAAATATGATGTATATACTTCTTCTAGAAACTGCGGTGGGGGAAAATAGAAAATATAACATATGATAATGATAATATATTGCCTCATTTAACTATATGAGAACCTTGCGATCACACTCATAAAGCGAAAGATGTGCCACGGAGAAGTCCTATACACGAGGACTAGCGCGCCACTCAGTGCACATCCACTTGCCGACATGCCTGTACATGAGTGTGCTGCTCTTCGCCTGGGACTCCGGGACAACGCAGGTACAATGCACAAGCATCATCTTCATTACATCTTTACAATATTATCGTTGATTGGGCTTATAAGTTGGGGGTGTCACTAGGGGTCTCACCTAAACAAATTGAGCATTCGGTAAATGTTTTAAAGGAGATTGAACAGTCATGAAAGATAGTTTTTTTAAATAATTCTTTGGCCAATAGTGGTGATTTCGATACACACAGTTTGGTATTACGTAGAGCATCTAACCTGTGTGAGGATTATGATAATGATGAGGGTGAAGGAATAGAGAATCATGTTGACTCTTTCTTACAGAGTGTGGTTGTCACACGATCCCGAAATAAGAAAGGGACTGATAATAGGGTACCAAGGGGGAATGCGAGAATTAAAACTTTACAGAAAAAATCATAATCAGAGGATTTTTTTTTTTTGAAATTCTCACGGTTTAGCGGATCCGGTGAAACACTCATCGATTAGTGAGATTGTGCGAGAACATAAGCTGGATTTCGTAGTCTTGTTGGAGAATGGGAGATCTAGCTTTTCTACTCAGTTTTTAAATCATTTAGCTAGAGGTTATCACTTTACTTGGTATTTTCTCCCCATGGGAGATCTGGAAGGATTCCGGTTGGGTTAAATAGCACGGTGTTGGCTGTCCAGTCGGTCAACACAGGGGATTTTTGTGTAAAAATCCATGCCAAGTCGAAGGAGGATGGCTTCCTTTGGGCTTTAGTGGCTGTGTATGGAGCAGCTCAAGATGACAAAAAACCCGAATTCTTGTCGGAACTAGTTTGCATTTGAGTCACCACCTATATTGGTAGATGGTGATTTTAATATAATTCGAATGCAGGAAGAGAAGAACAATGATAATTTCAATGCAAGTTGGCCGTTCATATTTAATGTCAATATCGAAAGTGTTGATTCGAAAGAGGTAGAACTTTTGGGAGACAATACACGTGGACTAGCAGGCATGAGATTCCGACTCTTGAGAAATTGGATAGAATTCTCGCCAGTGTTGAGTGGGAGCAGAAATACCCCTTGGTAACGGTGCATGCTCTCATCCGTATAGGGTCAGATCATACTCCTTTACTTATTGACTCTGGATATCCAGTTCATATAGGGAATACGTCGGTATTTTCTTCTGAACTTTCCTGGCTCGAAAAGAAGTTTTTTTTACATGGTTAAACGAGAATGGCTGTCCATTAATGTTGGATCCACTCCAATTGAGCGTCGGCAGAATAAAATAAGAAGCTCCGTAGCTTCTTGCGAGGCTGGGCTAAAAATATTAGCGGGGAGTATAAGAAGCAACGGGATCGCTTATTTCTTCTTATCAATGATTTGGATCTAAAAGTGTAAAAATAATCCTCTTTCGGCTGACGAACGAGTTGCGAAAAGGGAGACTGAGTATTTAGCAAAACCTCACCGTGATGAAGAGTCAAAGTGGGCTCAACGTGCGAAAGCACGACATATTCAAGAGGGAGCGAATAACACTAGATAGTTTCACTTGATTGCCAATGGTAAACACTGCAAGAAGATTTTTTTTTAGATTGAGTAGAATGAAGGAACACTTATTGGACAAGAAAAATTTAAGGTGTTTATCTCCGAATACTATAAAAAGTTGTTTAGAGCATCGGGGCTCCTTCAGTTTTCTCACTAATAGAATCTAGGACTGAGGATTTACCTCAAGTTTTGCATGTCGAGAACTGCATTTTAACTTCACCTTTTACGGAGGAGGAGAATAAAGCACCTGTATATGAGGTTTTCGGCGGATTTCTACAAGAGGTTTTGGGATATCATCAAGGTTGACTTGATGACATGTTTGCACAATTATTCTGGGGATCTTTCATTGTTTAAATTTAACTTTGGAGTAATAACCTTATTACCTAAAAAAGAGAATGCTAGCATAATAGAGCAATATAGACCCATTTGTCTACTAAATATGAGTTTCAAAATCTTCACAAAGGTTGGTACAAATAGGGTAACAACGCTAGCACAAAAAGTCATCAGACCTTACCTAGCAGGAATATTTTGGAAGCGTTAGTTGTCCTTCATGATACCATCCATGAGCTTCATAGGAAGAAAATGAATAGGGTTCTTTTCAAAATAGACTTTAAGAAGGCGCATGATAAGGTTAATTGGTCTTTCCTTCAGCAGAGACTCCGCGTGAAGGTTTTTTCGCCGGAATGGTGTGAATGGGTGGCGCATTTTGTTCAGGGGAAGCGTAAGCATTCGGGTAAATGATGATATTGGCCACTTCATTCAAACGTTAAAAGGCCTGAGACAAGGTGATCCCTTGTCTCCTATAATTTTTAACGTGGTTGCTGATATGCTTGCGGTTCTAATAGCTCGAGCAAAAGAGGATGGCCAGGTTGGAGGGCTTGGTCCTCATCTTGTTGAGGGAGGCATCTCGATTCTCCAATATGCAGATGCTACTATTTTTTTTATGGAGCATGACCTGAATAAAGGCATTAATATGAAATTAATTTATCTATGTTCGAGAAACTCTCTGGAATAAAAATAAATTTCCACAAGAGCGAGATATTTTGTTTTGGGAAAAGCAAGGGACTACATGGATGACTACCGAACCATCTTTGGATGTGACATCGGTAGTCTTCCATTTAGATATCTTGGAATTCCAATTCATCATCACATGCTTCTTAACAGAAAATGTAAACCGGTTGAGGACCATTTTGAGATAAAACTCAGTGCTTGGACTGGGAAATTGCTTTCACACGGGGACGTTTGGTGCTTATTAATTCGTTTTTGTCTAGTTTGCCGATGTTTCTACTATCCTTTTTTGAACTACCTGTTGAGGTATAGAAAAGATTATATTTGATAGATCTCGCTTTTTTTTTGGGCAAAGTGATCAGTAGAAAAAGAAATATAATCTCACAAAGTGAAACATAATTTGTAAACCCAAGGACCAGGGAGGCCTTGGAATTAAGGTTTTACAAATTAAGAACAAATATTGGTTAAGTAAATGGTTATTTAAGCTGCTAACTGAGGATGGTATTTGGCATGAACTATTATCTAATAAGTATATCAGGGCGAAGACATTAGTTCAGGTGGAGGCAAACCCCACCGATTCTCCCTTTTGGAAAGGAGTTATGGGGGTTAACTATATTTTCTTTGATCGTATCTCCTTTTCTCTTGGTGATGGACAAGGGGTTAGATTTTGAGAGGATACTTGCCTAGTGATGCACCTTTCTCTAGACAATATCCAAGTTTGTTTAATATTGCAAGTCAAAAAAATGTTTTGGTCTCCCGAGTCTTAGATCATGAGCATCCGAATTTACAATTTAGACGTCCTTTGGTAGGAGATAAATGGGATGGATGGTTGCATTTGATAGAAAGACTAATGGTAGTCAATTTAACAAATGAGTCTGATTCGGTTAATTGGAAACTCACACTGTCGAGTACGTTTTCAGCTAAATCTTTTATGGGATTTAATGAATGATAACGTTAAGTTCTTATGCAAGTATGTTTGAAAACTAAAGGTATCTCTAAAAATTAGTTTTTTATGTGGTTTCTATCTAGAAAGGAATTACTAATTAAAGATAACTTAGCTAAGAGACGATGGACATATTGTACAAAGTGTGTCTTTTATGGTGCAGAGAAGTCTGTCCAACATCATTTTATTCATTGTGATCTTGTAAAGAAATTGGAGACTTGTCCACTTCACGTTTAACATCAGCCACCCAGTTAGTATTGATATGTTCGGTAATTGGTTAGCTAGGATCAACAAGAACATAAAGACTTCAATTCGTATTGACGTTTGTGCTTTTTTTGGGGGGCAGTTTAGAATTCTCGTAATGATTTAGTTTTTAACAATGTGAGAGCGGACAACTTTTTGCAGGTGGTTTATTGGGCTACTCACTGTATTCATATATTGGCTCATCTAGCGGAGGGATATTTGGACTTTGGATGCACTCGGTAGATGACAGTCGTACGAGCTATTTTCAAGCAGCGTGGTTGGTTGTACACTAGGTGTTTGACGTTATGTAGTGTTGTTTTTCTCTGGAAGTTTATTTATTGACTTTCTTTGAGTGTGTTTGATTTGTAATGCTTGTGAGTGTCTAAACACTCCGTACTTGCTGAAACTTTTTATTATCAATAAAACTGCTGTGTGTATTAATCTGATCCAGAGGCAGGGTCATCCCGTTTTTTTTAAAAGAAAAGATAAACTTGGCCACTTATCTGAGTTCCCGAACTCTGAGATGAATATTACAATTACTATACTTGGATATTTCAAGTATTTTACATGTAGACGAAATAAATTAGTGGGAAAGCTCACATCACACATACACACTGTGGGAGAGAAATGTAAAGTACTGTAGATGCAATATATATTATATATATAGCAGTAATAATGTAGTGGTCTCGTACGTCTTGATCGTTTTGTTTGCGTTGCTGAAAGCTAACCTTCAGAGATCTGTACAGTTCCTTTCAAGTTGTCTTCGTCTAAAGCAGGGCAGGAGGAGCTTTCCATCATCCCTGAGCTGTTCCATCACAAAATCAGTAGGAAACTCCGTAAAAATGGGTTTCATGATAAATCAACGTCTTTGATGTGTAACCGTTTGTTTTGGCGCTCAGACGAGATGGCCGAAAGTTGATGCGCCGTCACATTACTTACCAGCCACAATGGTGCTGCTCCCTTCCCTCCTCCTGAAGCTCACCATGAGGCCGTTCTTCATGTACAGCGTGGTGTTGAGCTTGGGCTTCACCTCCTGCCGTGGCACCACCTCCACCGCGAACGTCTCCAGCACCGCCGCCGCCAGAGTCTTCATCTGCGTGTACGCGAACCGCTTGCCGACGCACAGCCTTGGCCCGGCGTTGAACACCACGTACTTGAACGGGCTCTCGGCTCCTCCCGCGAAGTCCCCGCCCTTCATCCACCGCTCCGGGCGGAACTCCAGGCAGTCGTGCCCCCACGCCGCTGGGTCGCGGCCTATCGCGTACGTGTTGTAGATCACCCGCTGGCGCGCGCGGATCACCGTGCCGTCCGGCAGCACGTCGTCGTCGAGCGCCTCCTTGAAGTCGATGGGCACCGGCGGGTAGAGGCGCATCGACTCCGTCAGCGCCGCGTGGAGGTAGCTCATTTCCTTCACATCCCCGTGGGCGGCTCGTACGTCGTCGAGGACGCGCGCCTCCACGTCGGGGTGCCCCGCGAGGAGCCAGAAGAACCAGAGGAGCGCGACGGAGCTCGTGTCACGCCCCGCGAGGATGAAGCTGATGCAGAAGTCGCGGAGGAACTCGTCCGAGTGGTCGGCGGCGCCCGGAGAGGGGGACATGAGACGGGATAGAAGGTCGCACCGTCCGTTCAGGCTCCCGATCTTCCGCAGCTCGGTGCGGCGCTCGGACACAGTGCGGTCGGCGAACTCCCGCACGGAGCGCGCAGCCTCCACGAGGCGGCGCTCGGCGCCGACGCGAAGCAGGCGCTTGGCCTTCCAGACGAACGGCGGCGTCACGAACCGGGAAAGCGAGAGCTCCGTTGCGCGCTCGAAGGCGCGCGCGAACGGCACGTCGGGGAGGCCGTCGGCGAGGCAGCCGGAGTCCACCCCGAACGCCGCGGCACATATGTTGTCGAACGTGAAGCGGAGGAGAACCTCCTGCAGGTCCACCACGGCGCCCTGCTGCTGCAGCCGATGGAGCAGCGGCATCAGCCGGCCGTGAACCAGCTGGTCGACGGTGGTGGACGAGAACTCGAGGAACTGCGCAGAGTGCATCTCGGCGGTGGCCGCGCGGCGCTGCGCGCGCCACGCGTCGCCGTCGGCGTTGAAGATGCCGTCGCCGAGCAGCTCCGTGAACCGCTCCCGGTAGTAGGGGCCCTTGGGGTAGTTGGAGAAGTTGGTCTTGAGCAAGTGCTCTACGTTGGCCGGCACGGAGGTGATGACGCCCGAAGAGCCCCCGCCCCACATGCCGCGGTACGGGAACGTGCCGCCGGTACGCGCCAGCGCGGCGGCGCCCCACTCGTAGATGTCGTCGAGGTTCGCGAAGAGGGTGGGGATGATGCCCAGCACCGGCCACAGCATGGGCCCGCCGCGCGACGTCAGCCGGGCCATGGCGGCGCTGCACGCGAAGAGCAACGCGGCAGCCACGGCCAGGTCGGACACCCGGATGTGCTCCTGTATGGCGTGCAGCGCAGCGTCGAGGAACGACGTCGTCTCACGAGCCATCGATCGTCGGCTGGCCGCACTGTGTGCAGTGGGTGAGAGTGAGAGTACGTACGTTCGTGACGGCGGGCGATGTGTTAGGCAGGATGAGGCTTGAGAAGCACCATGTAAGGCGTGTAGTGTGTGTGAAGCGTGCTTAGGTGTGCGCGTGCTTCATCTTGTAACACTATGTACGGGATGGGGTTGAGTCGTGTGGGTACTGGGCGGCATTTTATAGGGAAATGCATGGATGCGCTCGCGCGCACGCAGCTCTGCTGAGCGCGTCGTGCTTCGGTGCTTGACAGGAGATTATTGTTGTTCCGGTGGATTGAGGAATGAGCCGCCCGGATTGTTCGATCCGACTTAAGATCCTGATCCTGAACCATCCGATTCTTACAATAGAAAACCCCTATTTGAAATGTTTGCCGGTTCGCTGCACCACTGCGCAACTTGTCGGACCGCCGCCTTCCATTGCAAGTATCTAGAACTTCCCCTTTCTCCCAAATCACTCATGAAAATCGATTGGCAGCCGCTTGTCGACGAATTGGGCCCGTCGGCTATCATCATGGAGAACGACTTTGCTCACCGAAGGTGGAAGACTCGTCTGGTCTCTTCTGTCTTTGATGATTTCAGTCTACCAGATGCTCCCGCTTGACTTGCCTCCTTGGATCATCAGATAAATAAACTGAAGGAACTAAAGCATGGCAGAGATCTAGAGGCAGATTCATCAAAGAAGGAGATAGGAATACTTCCTACTTTCATGTCATTGCAAATCAGAGGAGAAGAAAAAAGCAGATTGCTATCCTAATGGTCCTTTGGGTCTGTGGAGAGTACTCCTGATATGCTCAGAGTAGCAATGGATTTTTATAAATCTTTATTTACTGCCGAGCCCAGACATAATCTTCATTTGGGCCCTGATTTTTGGAAACCAGATGAGTTAGTATCTCAAGAGGAAAATAACCTTCTCCAACAAGCCTTTCTCTATGGAAGAGATCAGGGAGGCAGTCTTTAGCTCTTATGCTAGTGGTGCCCCTGGCCCAGATGGCTTTTCTCTCCTTTTCTACCAAAAGTTCTAGGAACTGATCAAACATGACTTTATGGCATTGGTCAAGGACTTTGAGCTGGGTAGATTGTCCGTTACCAGACTCAATTATGCAATTGTCACCCTCATCCCAAAAGAACCTGATGCCAAGGACTTGAGAAAATTTAGACCCATTGGCCTTAGCAATTGCAGTTTGAAGATTACCTCTAAAGCCCTCAACAACAGGCTCTCCCTGGTGGGCAGCAGGCTTATTTCTAATAATCAAACTGCATTTATCAAAGGGAGGTTTATCCTGGAGAGTGTAGTTTCTGCACAAGAACTAATCCATGCTGCACATTCTAGGGGGATTCTGCATTGATCTTTAAATTAGATTATAAAAAGCCTATGATAGGGTTGATTGGGTTTTTTTTAGATGATATGCTGCTTTCCAGAGGGTTTGGTCCTATTGTTAGGGCTTGGATAAAAAAACTCCTTGTAAGTGGATCTCTTTGTATTAGGATCAATGATGTTAATAGTTCCTACTTTAAGGTAGGTAAAGTTTTAAAACAAGGAGATCCCAACTCTCCAATTCTATTTAATCTTGTGGCTGATGTCTTCTCTAAAATGCCATTCAAAGCTGCCAATGCTGGCTTAATTATGGGTCTGATTCCTCAAGTGGTTCATGGGGGTGTCATCAGCCTCCAATATGCTGATGATACCATCCTGTTTATTGATGCCAATATTGACTTTGCCAGGAACCTTAAGTGGTTGCTTGCTTGTTTTGAGAGCATGTCGGGAATGAGAATTAATTATCATAAGACTGACTTGCTGGGGATCCATGTTGACATGGAGGAGATGAACATTTTTGCTCAAGTCTTCTGCTGCAAAATTGCAGAGTTCCCTTGCAAGTATTTAGGGTCCCCCTTCATTTCTCCAAACTCAAAAAAGAGGACCTTCAACTTGTTATTGATAAAACATTCAAAAGATTTGCTGGATGGAGGGGGAAACTTCTGAATTATCAGAGTAGGTTGGTTTTACCTAAACCTTGTATTGCAAGTATTCCCATGTATCTCCTGTTTGTCCTCAAATTCCCTAAATGGGCTATTGCTGCTATTAACTCTCAAAAGACTCACTTTTTGCGGAGTGACTCAGATGGGAATAAAAAGTAACATCTAGACAATTGGGATCTTGTTTCCATGAAACAAGAGTTGGGGGGGGGGCTAGGGGTGCCAGACCTAGGAGAGCTTTAACCTCTGTCTACTAGTTTGGTGGGTTAAAAGATACCATGAAGATGACAACAAAATTTGGAAGATGATTGTTGATTTTAAGTATAATCCTAATACAAATATCTTCTCATATGTCCCCACAACCTGCTCTCCTTTTTGGAAAGGAGTAATGTGGGCTGCTAGGGCTGCTAAATGTGGTTTTAGATGGAAAGTGGGTAATGGGCGGAAAATTAAGTTCTAGAGTGATGTCTGGCTGGGCAATTGTTGTTTAGATGTGTGCTTTTGGACCTTTTTGAAATCTCAAATGAACAAGATATCTCAGTTTCCCAAGCCTATCAAGATGGGGACCTTAGGCTTATATTTAGGAGAAATGCTTCTCCTGAAATGTGGCGCCATTGGGAGGAATTGTGTCAATTAGTGAGCACTATTTCTCTGTGAGAGGAGGAAAATAAACCCATTTGGCTGTTTGAAGCATCTGGAGAATACAGTGTGAGATCTTTTTATGTTGTTGTTAATAACAGAGGGGTTACCCCAGTCCACCCTTCAGCTTTATGGATGTTGAGAGTCCCCCCCCCAGGCTTCACATCTTCTTGTGGCTGCTTGCTAACAACAGATTGTTGACTAGAGATAACCTAGCCAAGTGTAGGTTTGTGCCTGATGAGACATGCCTGTTATGTTTTGAGAACGAGACTAGTCATCATCTCTTCTTTGACTGCTTTGTTGTTTGGATGGTATGGCCTGTAATCTCTAGTTTGCTGGGAGTCTCTGTAGGCTCTAGTTTTGAATCGGTTGCTAGATGGTGGATTAGTGAGAAGAAAAACTTACTTATTAATGTTGTTTTCACCGCTACAATGTGGTCTATCTGGAAGCTTCGTAATGATATGTGCTTTCAGGAAAAATGTTGGCCAGGTGTTCAGGACGTTTGGCAACGGATCACCCTTGAACTGGAGCATTGGAAAATCCTTGCAAGCGACAACGTCGCCAACTCTGCTGGATCAGAATATCCTGAAGCTGAACAGATTGTAGGCGAGGTTTTGCGGATCGCCTGGCGTTGATCCCTTGTTCTTGGAAGGGTTCAGATGTCTTCCCCAGCATAGAGGAGGATCAGGAGGAGACTTGCAAAAAGCTGCTGGCCAAATTCCCGCAGAAGCATTGATCGGCTTCCTCCGTAGTCGTTCCTCCCCTAGTTGTTTGTTCCTTTGTTCTTCGTGCCCTTTGCTGTTGTTGGTAATTTTATTTGCGGTCTGCCGTTTTGGTAGGTTGTGAACCTGTCTAGCTCTCACATTCGGTGGAGCTCGCGTGCTGTAAAACCTGATTATGTGTGACTGCTCTGGTTGATTTCAATGAAATCGGGGGAGCGCCCCTTTAGTCTAAAAATAAATAAATTGTTGTTGCTTCTTCCGGAAAGGCACGAACAACGTTAAAGGGGGACACTACAAAGTGGCATTGAATCAAGTTTGCAAACCAAAGGCGCTCGGAGGCTTGGGAATTAATAACTTAAAATTTCTCAATGAGCTTACCTCGTTTGTTGGAAATGTCTAGAAAATAATGGCCCTCTAAGGTCTTGGAATGGTCTGCAATTCAACATCTCTCTAGCGGCCGAGGACATGTTTCATACAACGACAGACTGAGCTGTTGGCAACAGGGAGCTGACACTGTTTTGGCTTGAAAATTGTCTCGATGGTCGCACTGCCCAGGATATCACGCCAGACCTAGCCAAATGAATAAGATCAACTTAGGCCCTCCGCATGACGATGGCTCAAGCCCTAACAGACAACTGCTAGATTAGCAAAATCACATGGGACCTTTTGGTGCCGGCCATTATGCAATTTATCGAGCTCTCAGGGTTGATCAACTTAAGCTCTAGCCTCGGCAATGATTCTGGTACTTTCATATGGAAGCTCACATTGAACGGAATTTACTTGGTGCGCTCTTCTTACAAAGCCTTCCAACGGGGCTAGATTGATGCAGGCTATGCGGACAATCTCTGGTGTCGGGCACTATTGGGTTACATAGCAGAATTTAAGAATTTTTGTCCTACGTAACACACATGATCTAATGTGAAAGTAAAGGCGTGGGTAGATTTGATTTGTTCCCGACATGAAGCGTGAAACGAGTGTCGATGACAATGTCGGTGATGCCTGATGAAGAGTCCCGCAACTAAGCCTAGCGTTGTGACTATTTCCGTCTCCCATATCGTGTCTTTTGGATCCAGTAGAGTGGGGGTTCTCGCGTGTTACCCCTCTGAGAGTTTGAACACATACGTCCGTCAAAATCCTGCAGCGCTTCGCCGTCCAGGGCTAATCGCTACAGGTTCACAACTGAGGTGGAGAGATCCCAACACATGAGGGAGAGAGAGAGAGATTAGATCTAAGTCTAGTCGAGAGATGATATCCTCTCCCAATTAGAAGAAGACCAAAACCAATTAGAGGGTCACTAATCAGAAGCTCTAATCCAATTAGATAGGTTCTAATTAGAGGCTCTAATATAATTAGAGGGTCTCTAATTAGAGTCTCTAATTCCATGAGAGAGAGAGAGAGGCTTGAAGCCAGTTGTGTGTTTTATCCCATGTGGTTGGGTGTCTATTTATATGAGGAGGAGGGGGAGTCTTGCCTTGGGGGGAGGTTTCCTTCCCCCAATCCGTAGCCCAAATTTAGGACGCACTAGGGCTCCTCCCCCAACTCGGATTGGAGTCCTAGTCCATCTAGGACTCCTTTCCTTGGGGAGGGGGATCCTTTTCTCTTCCCTTCTTTTATTTTCCTTTTCTTTTTCAACTTCAAGAAGGAAGGTGCAGGAGTAGGGAAACACGCATTGGGGCCTTGGGGCCCACCTGGCAGCCTCCACACGGTGGATGCGGCCATGTGCTAAATCTGCCCCCTCCAGCACCCCCTCGTTTTTTGCCCAAAATTATTCCGTAACCATATGAACCCTATACATGAAATAATAGACCTTATCTAATTATGTTAGAAACATATCTCAAACATTCCAGGACATCTCATGTCTTCATATTTTTCTCATATAATTATCTGCCTCTCCCAGCATTATTTCTCTCTCATAGTAACTTCTCTAAAACAACTCCTTTTGACACAAGACTTGTGAACGGACAACGATGTCGCCTAGAGGGGGGGTGAATAGGTGATTAAAACTTTTACGGTTAAGCCTTGCTAAATGCAGAAATAAACTAGGTGTTTAAATTAATAAGCACACAACCTAAATAATCTAGGGTAAACTAGGTGCACCAATAAGTTATGATAAGCAACAAAGGTAACAAGGTGATAGCAAGATATATAACTTTAATCATGAAGACTATTACAATGTAAATTGCATAAGTAAAAAAGCTCGGGTATAGAAATAACCCAGGCACACGGAGACGATGATGTATTCCCGAGTTCCTCCATTTGATGGGAGTATGTCTTGTTGGAGGGGTGTGAGCTCGCCACAACAGGCCTACTCAACTCCACAAAGGCCTCACCCTATTCTCCGACGGACCTCGCCACAAAAGGCCTAGTTCACCTTCCACTATTGGCAACCTTCAATCTCGAGGCACGCATCCACAACTTAATTGGAGGGTTTCGATGTCACCACAATCTTGGGGAATACATCCACAACTCAATTGGAGGCTCCGAAGAACACCACAAAGTTGTCCAGGGTACAAGACCAAATATTAACAAGTCCACAAACTTTCACTTCCACGAATCCTCGTGGAGAGAGCAAACTGATGCAACCGATGCAAATGGCAAGAGCACAAGTGCTCAAATCCTTCACTCTCCAATTCTAAAGAAGAAACAAATGCTTATGGGGGAATAAGATAGGAATAACAATGGAGGAGAAACACTAAGAACTCCAAGATCACGATCTACTAGGTTTCCCTCACTAAGAAGGAAGATGGATTGGTGGAAATGTAGATCTAGATATCCTCTCTCTTTTCCCTCAAAGAGATGCAAGAATCATGGGAGGGATTGAGAGGGGGAAATCTTTTCCAAGGCCAACAATGGTGGGAGAGAGAGAGAGAGAGAAAAAAACGTGCTTGGGCAACTTGGGGACCAATGTGGGAGAAGACCCCCTTAAATAGGTCCCCACAAAAACTAGTCATTTTGAGTGCAGAAAAGGAACTAGAATTTTTGGTTCAAACTTTAACCGTATATTTCAGTTGCTTGTTCTTCTTCAGATCTGCAAACCACGAAGGAGTTGACCAAAACCAGAAATTCCAGTTTCTCCAAATAATCCGGTACAAATTTCCGGTACCATCCAGTGCAAGAAAGGTTCGTCCTTAGCCAAAAATCAAGTCATGGATCAAACCGGATATTCCGGCTGGAAGACAATTTTCGGTTGGTTCCAGAATCGAAAACCATTCTTTCCTTAGCCATTTTTGCAATGCCTCTCCAGAAACAGATATTCCGATTAGATCAAAATTTCTGGTTGGAAATTTCCGGTTGGCTTCTGAAACTGAGAGACTGATCCTGAAACCCCATAACTTTTGCAAATGAACTCTGAACGAGGTAAATCCAATTGCAATGGAAATATAACAACAAGGACTATCCAAATAAAAAGTGAAAAAATGATACCTCAAAGTATGGAGAAATTACCGCATATTGATGGTGTGGGAACTTTCTCAAAGACAAACGGGCAAGATTTTCACCACCGAAAATGCAACAAGTTTTTCTTACGAAATCCGTTTTCGAGAAACCAAGACTTCTAATGAAGATCACGACAATCACCAAAACGCAAGGAGATAAAATCCAAATAAGAACCAAGAAATATGATATGCAATTATGCAAAGGTTTGATCTCTCCACAACGATTTTATCAATTTACTCACTTGAGAGCCCCTCTTGATAGTATAACTATCGATCCTATAACCCGGTATCCCAAAGCATGAGACCGGTAAAATATTAACCTACCAATATCATACCTTTTCCTTGAGCATTCCACTTGAGCTAGATGATGACGATCTTGACTCTCTCAAGTTGGATCCTCTTTCTTGATTGTGATCGCTAGCACAATCTCCTCTTGATGAAGACTTGCAAGATGCTCCCCATACACCATTATGGGAGAGAGTAGCTCCCCCATACACAATTATGGGAGAGACCCTTTTCAAAAAATCTTCACAAGGCAACAATCTCCAAAAGGGTGGCAAGCACCAAGCATAGGATTTCTTTGAGATGCTTCACTTGAGATTTCACGTCAAGCTTGATGACGAACACCGCTTGACGACATAGACCATGGGCTATATGAAAAGATACCTAGCCACACATAGAGAAGCCACACACACATATCATGGGTTAGCTCACAAAGCTATATGATCGATTGCTTACCATATCACGAGATACATAATCCCACTTGGTACATCGTGTAGCTTCGTGTGTTGATCACTTGCTTGTTCAATCTTGTATCTTTTCTTCTCACTTCATATGACGATGTCTTGAAGATAACCATTGAAAGACCATCTAATCCTTTTTTCAAGACACATTTGCAATATGCACAACTCTATACAAGACCATTCTTCATATAGATCCTTGAATATAACAATGGTCATCATGAAAGCTTCTAGAGTCCAACACATGAACTCCAATACTTCATATGGACACGATCTATAAGGATAACTCAATGCAAACATTAGTCCATAAGGATTGTCATTAATTACCAAAACAACATATGGGGGCACTATGCACTTTCAACTTGTTTCTGTGATATCGTAATAACATAGGTCATTACTTATTAATGTCAGAAACATATTTACGACATCCCAAGACATCCCATATCCTCCATAATCTCTCTTAAATATTAATCCTATCATGTCGGAATTACCCGAATGATACCCGCTCTCCTTCAGACCAACCAATGTGAACAACTGACTTTGACGCCCTAAGTGTGTGACCCCTAGAGGTTCGATAACTAGTAGACATGATTGGAAAACATATGACCATGAATAATCAACATCGGGACCGTGGACGTTCATATTGACTCCTATAAGTTATACGAAGAAACTCTCTTGAACTTGTTTATTGTTAAGTAAGTTTCCATTACTTCACGATACCAATCAATACCTCGAGACGAGATGAATCATAAGACCGTGATTTAATTATTTAATCACTATATCACATTATTCTCGATGTCTGGCATGATTCCTTTTAATCGTTACCGCGTTATAATATCACCATGACTAGTGTCATGTCTTTGCCTGCGCATACTTATTTACCGATACTATTTCACCGAGTGGATCATCGTTGCATCTTTTCTATTATCTAGAGGAGTAATTCCCAGTCTTAAACTATCACGATGAAATGAATATTTTCTAGACCACACAATGATAGTCTTTTCGATCACCTAGTTTACAGTGTGATACTTGACTATACCAAAATGATCTCTCCGGTAAACATCATCGTATATTCTCATGGTCTAAGGAAGCAAACACAATAACCATCTTGTGATGATATTATTTATCAAAACAAATCTCATAGTATCTCAAGTACTTGGGTCTACTCAGCCAGATTGTTCAAACAACAATGTGCTCCCATCAATACTGATATGACAAATGTGCATGACCAGAAAAACATGGTCATCTAATATTAACGAGTTTGTCTATGAGACATGACAAAGGGTTATAACTGTGTGTTTATGTTTCTACACGTGTGTATGAGTTTTCTTTTGAATCTCATATTCAGTGACCACATAATTTATAACATAAAAACATAATACATTAATCATGAAATTGATATATTTATTGTCTCTTGGGCATACATCCAACATGCACCACTAAAGGAGAAGTTTTTTATGTGGATCGCTCTCTGAAACAGATGTTGGACGAGTGTCAGACTGGCCAACAAAAGACCGATGGGCCCGTGGCCTGCCTGTATGCGATCAACACCCAAAATGTGTTGATCACCTGTTGATCCAATGCCCAACCGTGTGATCCATTTGGCACCAGATCCTCATGGGTAGAGGTTTTGGAGGTTTCACCCCAACTCAAGATGTGTCTCTGGACGAGTGGTGGACCAGTATTGGGCGCCGCCATCCTATAGAGAAGAAACACGAGCTTATCTCTCTCACCGTTGATTGATCCCAACATTCATGGCTAGAACGTAACGACATAAAATTTCAAAGGAAAACAACAACCAATGAGGAGATCATAAGTATAATTGGCAACTAATTTGATCTTTGGATTTGGGCTAGAGCAGAAGCAGATTTGGGAGAGGAGTAGTCTAGATGGCATACTTGCGGTCTAAAAGCAGTGGATTTAGATTTTGTTGTCGATTTGGATAAGAGGAGATCTCTCACAGGTCATGTGTTCACGCTAGGTGGTTGTGTTGTGAGTTGGAGGGCAAAGTTGGAGTCATTTTTTGCCCAGTCTACCACTTAAGCAGAGCACATGGCTATTGTTGAGGCGTTTAAAGAATCTGTTTGGTTGAAAGGTTTGTTTGCTAATCTTTATGGAGATGATACTTGCATTAATCTATTTTGTGACAGTCAGAGTGCTATTTACCTTACTAAGGATCAGATGTTCTATGAGAGAACAAAGCACATTGATCTTAAGTACCATTATGTGTGTGATGTTGTTGCACAAGGTTGGCTGAACGTATGCAAGATAAGCGCTCATGATAATCCTGCTGATATGATGACAAAGTCAGTTCCTGTTGCTTTGGTCAAACTTAGTTGGTATAACTATTTAGCCCAAGAGGCTATTTGGCTCCGAAGGTGTTTTCTTTGTTTTTTCAGGGTGAAGGTTTGTTTTATGCTACATGAAGAAATTTGTCTCAAGGTGGAGTGTTATTTTAGTGTGATCCAAATTCAATTATGCTAATAAAAGACTGAACTTCTGACGAGTACAAGTTGTTACCGACTTGGATCCGAATTCTACCTTGTTTAGGATTTTACCCCTTTATATATCTCATGTAAGCTGCTGGTTGTGATAAGTCAAAATCTGTAAATCCCCGACGTTTGTAACCACACCCGATATAGTGAAGTTCTGTTGGCTGGCAATTGTGATTTTTTATCTTCCTCATTGGAAGGGTTTTCCACGTTAAAAATCTCGTTTCCCCTTGTGTCGATCTCTTTGTTCATCGCTTATTTGTTTCTGTCGTTTATAACATCCCTTGTCTTCTAGCACATCCATTGTTGTACGATACATATACATGGTGTACACAGGATGGTCGATGGATACCCTATAAGGGTGACTTCTTTTGTGGTTTCTAGGTTGCTTCTAGGTCCCAGGAAGCAAAAACTGAAAAGAATTGTCCAAATTGTATGTAGCTTCTGGCCACCGAGAAACTCGTTTTGTGCATGAAACCAGAAACTGCTTGGGACCCCAGTTTCTCAGGTAGCTCGCGGAAGGGTATTGTAAAATGGACATGTCGTTGTGGCATATTACGGGAGGATTGTGTCGGGAGGCTATCCCCGAGTAGGGGCAAGGTTGGTATGAAATGGTATCCAAGGAGTGGATACCGAGATATTGTTTACCGAGATCCATATGGGTACCGAGTTGAAGGGTACCGAGATGGATCTATCTCGGTAAGAAGAGCAAGGAGCAATAATGAAGAAACGAGCGTCCCCTCGGGTTATCCGAGATGCACTTGGAGAATCCTGGTATACAAAGACCTATCCATCCCAGAGGGAGGTCAACGGAGCAGTTGGGATCCCGAAGATCAAGGGAGAGTACGCGCGTGCAGTTCAACTTACTAGGCGTGATGATGTATACACGTACAACAGAGCAGTGCAGGGCATGGGCGAGGCCACGTCCTGTCTCTGACAAGGGGGACATGACAGGGTAGCGGCTACGACGGAGTCGACTTTGGGCGTATGGCAGGAAGCGTGCGCTATGGCACAGTGTATTTCGCCTAACCCTGTACGTTCGGTTGGTGGCCACCAGTATATAAGGTGGACACACCCCTCCTGTGTGAGGGATGATGCTAGACGAATCCAGAGAGTGCAACCAGTAGACATCTTCCTTAGAGAGAGGAGTGAGCTTCTTCTTCCTCTAGCTCCGTGAGCTTGAGGAACCACATTTGTACTCGGTTACACACTGATATTGACAGACATGCAGGAGTAGGGGTGTTACCTCTGCACGAGGGTCCCGAACCTGGGTAGATCTTGGTGTTTGCAGTGTAGTGAGCGTGCCATCTAGGAGTGCAATCCCTCCCCGGATACCCACAGTGTCCATCGGGCCCAAACTTAAGCCATCCTATGGTATCCGTATTTACCTCACCACGACAGTTGGCGCCCACCGTGGAGCCAGCAACGGTGCTAGCTGGGGTCTCTATCCGGACGGGACCTCTACTTCGTTCGGGCAAGCGCGTGGTCTGTGGCCTTGTCCACAGATTCGGCTCCCTCGACTTCGTCACCAACAACGCCGGTGATTTTTGCGGCATGCCCGTGCCCACAGGCGGCTCTTTCGTCAGTTTCAGCGTGCATTTGGTGTACGTCGCCACCGCGGTCATCCGCGGGTACCCTGAGGTGGTACTCGTTGCTACGGATCCTCCTGCCGTTCTCGCCATCCGCGGCCAGCCTATCGATCGCTCCGCGGGCAGCATGGAGGTGATGATGACCGGACCGACTCCTGCAGCCGAGAAGAGCGCGACCGATGTCGCCGGGACTGCTGGCAGGTCGGCTCGGCTAGCCCACGAGCCTCTGGAGAGAGATGTGAACCAACTGGATTACAAGGCTCCTGCTACACCGACCCCAAGACCACCTCCATTCGCCGATGTCATCGAGAAGCTAAGTGTGCCAGTAACTATTGATGCGGATCTGGCAGAGGTGCGGCAACAACTCGAGGAGTAGCGCCAGGCCATTCTGGTAGAGGTTGTCGAGATGTCCAAAACCAGGCAAGCATTCGATCTCGAAATGTCCGAGTACAACAAGGCTCATGGTTTTACTCCTATTGTGAATAATCCTAGTCGGTTAGGTGCTATGCAGAACCGAGGTCGTGATCTCGGTGCCGAGATAGCTAGAGATGGTAGAGATGCTAGCAAATCTGTTAGTGGTACCTCGGCTGGTAGGCCCAAATATAGTTCTCCTCCTAAGAACCTTAGGGCTGCTGAGGCAGTTGCTGCCGAGTTGCCGCATTTGACCGGTGAATCTCGCGCTAGGCAGCAAGACCGACTTAATGAGCTTGTTATGGAGGCGAGCAGGCAAAATGAGGCTTTCCGGAAGGCTAATCCGGGGGCAGGTGCTTATGAGATTGTCCACTCCAATGGTGGGAAATCTGTGGGCCAAGCCTCTTCTCCCCATCTCGGGGGCGAGCGAGCTTGGAGTGTGAACTCCGGGAAGAACAAGCAGATACAGGTCTATGACCCGGCTGGCGCCGGAAAATAGTTAGCTGTACAAGGCCAGGCTGGGCAAGGACATGTTGCTCAAGGGGGCATGCTGCCAACCGAGTTCAGGCAGCCGGGAACAACCGCAACCGAGATGGTCCTTCTCGGCAGCCAGTGGTCAACCCACCTCAACAGCAACCCAGTGCTAGGCTTCAAGACCGATACAATGATTGCTACTCGCTAATGGAGAAGGCCAGGTATCCGAGATACAATCACCATGCGGACGCTGGAGTACTCGGTGCTCGATTGGGGTCCCGAGTGTTACAGCCGAGTGATACAAGATACAAGCTCGACATGATCTATCTGTTGGAACAGATGGAGGAGCAAGGCCCTTCGGGACCGCTCTGTTTCGGTCCCCGGATCATGAATGAGCCAGCTGTGTCCAAGTTCCAGCTGGCTAGAGGAACAAAAACTTATGACGGCAACACCAAGCCGGAAGATTGGTTGAATGATTATGTCACTGCCGTGCACATTGCTTGTGGTAACCGCCAGTGGTCGGTGAGATATGTGCCTGAAATGTTGGAGGGCCCAGCCAGGATCTAGCTGAACAATTTTCCAAGAGACAACATCAATTGCTAGCTGGACTTCTCGGATGCTTTCATCAGCAACATCACCAGCACCTACCGGAGGCCAAACCGACCACATCAACTCTCTGCGTGCAAGCAGAGAGAAGAGGAGACTGACCGAGATTTTCTTACTCGGTGGAGCACATTGAGGAACACCTGTGAAGGGGTGAATGAGTCCCAGGCCATTGCCTGGTTTGTGCAAGGGTGCAAGCATGGCAGCATGCTTCGGCAGAAGCTGCAAAGGGAGATGCCGAGTACATTGGCCGAGACCATCAATATCGCCGACATGTATGCTCTAGGAGATCTGACACAGTCTTTACTGGACTCGGTTGAGCCGAGTAGAAGGCGTCACGACAATGATGGTGCTAGATCCTCCAGGCGGAATGACGCCCGGACTACCGGAACAAGAGAAGATATGACATGCCAGATATCCGCTATGGCTCGAACCATGTAGCCGCGGTTGGTCCGGATCAACCTGATGCAGGCATCATGATGCGGAGTGTTACTCCTAGATTGGCCCGATCTTCACGAATCGACGGAGAACACGAAGAACACGAAGAACTCGAGGAACACACGAGGGGGAAACGAGGGGAAAATCGTGGGCAACGCAAACAAACACAAGGATAACTAGTAAGAACCGAAGAACCCCAAATCTTCCGTCAACTAACCCCGAGGGCCGCCTACGGAACGATCGATTCAACTGAGCTCACCTTGATTGAAACCGCTTTACACCCGTAGCCGGTCCACTACGCCAATAGAACCTCAAGATAATCGAGAGGAAGATTGGTCAAGTACTTGATAGAAACCCAAAGGGAGAGATCAAGTAGTTGGATGTGCCTTGATACAATCCTCGACGATGTCGGAGGGATGGTTCCTCAAAGAGGGATACAAGAGAGCTGAGCTCCAAATGTTCTAAATTCAACTCTAACCCTATATCTGAGAATGGGGGTGACTATATATAGTCTAGTGCCAAAGGGGGTAGGTGGGAGGATAAGAAACAAGGCCCAAGGCCCGCAAGTGTCACGCAGTCCGCACAGTAACGGAGGCTCCGGTGGTTTCGACCGGAGGTTCCGGTGGATGGAGCGGAGGCTCCGGTGGGGTCCGGTGGTGGCTCCGTGGTCACCCACCCGAAGGGGTTCCGCGCGAAGGTAACACCGGAGGCTCCGGTGGCGAGTCATGGAGCGGAGGCTCCGGTGGGAATACCGGAGGTTCCGCCCGGGTTCCGGTGGTGGCTCCGGTGGTAGCTCCGCCACTTTCCACCCGAAGGGCTTTTGGGCGGAGGCCACACCGGAGGTTCCGGTGGTGAGCGGGGAGCGGAGGCTCCGGTGGGAACACCGGAGGTTCCGCTGCCTGGAGCTTCCCGCCTTCGTCTCCTTGTGCTGGTCTTGCTCGTTCGCCTTCCGCGTCTTCTTGGGCACCCGTGGTGGGCTTGAACCTGAGCACACACAGTGTTGCGCCATGAGGTAGCGCACCATCCACCAAGTTACCGGAAGTGTGAGTCGAGAGGAGCGAATTCACCTTATCTTGGATGGCCTTTGCGCGTGATCTTGTCATCGGTGCACTTGGTGTAGTTGGGTGGGCTACATCATCTCCCCCCCCCCCTTGAAAAAGAGTCGACCTCGACTCGGCGTCGTCTTCATCACTTTGGTATCCATGGAAGGGAGAGAGGTCCTTGACATTGAAGGAGTTGTGGACGAGGTACTTGGATTGCGGTAAGTCGAGCTTGTAGGCGTTGTTGTTGATCCGCTTGATGACCTTGAAAGGACCGTCACCTCTTGGCTTGAGCTTGGAGTTGCGCTCTTCGGGGAACCGGTCCTTGCGCAAGTGTAGCCACACGAGGTCACCTTCTTGGAACACCATGGGTTTCTTGTTCTTGTTCATGATAGAGGCTCGGTGCTCGGAATGCTTCTCAAGCGTAGCCCTTGTGGAGTCGTGTAGCTTCTTGATGTAGTCGGTGCGCTTGTCGATGTCCATGTTTGCTCGCTCGCGTAGAGGCAAAGGGAGTATGTCGAGGGCGGTGTTGGGGTTGAAGCCGTAGACGATCTCGAAGGGACTCTTCTTGGTAGCTTGATGGAGAGCACGGTTGTAGGCGAACTCGGCGTGTGGGATGCATTCCTCCCAATTCTTCAAGTTGGGCTTGATCAATGCGCGAAGTAGTGAAGAGAGTGTGCGGTTGACGACCTCGGTTTGTCCATCCGTTTGTGGGTGATAGGCGGTGGAGAATAGTAGCTTGACGCCGAGCTTGGCCATCAATGTCTTCCAAAAGTAGGAGGTGAACTTGACGTCGCGGTCCGAGACAATTGAAGTAGGTACACCATGTAAACGCACAATTTCCCTGAAAAACAAAGTAGCAACATGTGAAGCATCGTCGGTTCGGTTACAAGGAATGAAATGTGCCATCTTAGAGAAACGATCCACAACTACAAAGATTGAATCCATGTTGGTTTTAGTTCGAGGAAGGCCTAACACAAAGTCCATGCTAATATCACTCCAAGGTGCATGTGGGATAGGTAATGGTATGTAAAGGCCATGAGGGTTGGAAGTGGACTTAGCTCGGAGGCATGTGGAACATCTCTTGACGTGTCTCTCAACGTGATGCTTCATCTTGGGCCAATAGTAGTTGGTGGAGAGCATGGCATAGGTCTTGTCGCGGCCAAAGTGTCCCATGAGGCCTCCTTCATGTGATTCCTTCAATAATAACAAACGAAGAGAGGACTCGGGGATACACAATTTGTTAGCCTTAAACAAGAAACCTTTGTGAAGATAGTAATCATCGAAACCTCGGTTAGGCAAGCACTTCTCAAATATAGGACCAAAGAAAGCATCGGAAGCATATAAGTCTTTGATTTCATCCAAACCAATCACATTGATGTCAAGACGTGTAAGAAGGCATTCTTTCCTAGACAAGGCATCGGCTACCACATTCTCTTTACCTTTCTTGTACTTAATGACATAAGGAAAAGATTCAATGAATTCAACCCACTTAGCATGCCTTTTGTTCAAATTGGTTTGGCTTTTTAAGTATTTCAATGATTCGTGATCGGAATGAATGACAAATTCTTTTGGCCAAAGGTAGTGTTGCCAAACTTCTAGCACTCTAACCAAAGCAAAGAGTTCCTTATCATAGATGGGGTAATTGAGTTTAGCACCATCAAGTTTTTCACTATGGTAAGCAACGGGGCGTCCGTTTTGCATGAGAACGCCACCAATTCCTATACCACTAGCATCACATTCAATCTCAAAAGTTTTCTCGAAATCCGGTAAGACAAGCAAAGGAGCTTCGGTTAGGCATTTCTTAAGTGTATCGAAAGCTTTTTGTTGCGCATTGCCCCAAACAAAAGGTACATTCTTTTTGGTAAGTTCATTCAAAGGGCAAGCAATAGTTGAAAAATCTTTGACAAAGCGGCGATAGAAACCGGCAAGGCCATGAAAGCGCCTTATCTCACCCACGGAAGTAGGGTTGGGCCAATTCCTAATTGCCTCAATCTTCTTGTTATCTACTTCAATGCCATTGGACGAGATCACAAAACCCAAGAAAACAAGCTTGTTGGTGCAAAAATTGCATTTGGAAAGATTGGCGAAAAGTTTTGCATTGCGAAGAGCCAACAATACTTGTGAAACATGATCAAGGTGATCTTCCAAAGATTTGCTATAAATGAGAATATCGTCGAAGTAAACCACAACAAATTTGCCAATGAAAGGACGTAGAACTTCATTCATGAGACGCATGAAGGTAGATGGGGCATTCGAAAGACCAAAGGGCATAACAAGCCATTCATACAAACCAAGTTTTGTTTTGAAAGCCGTTTTCCATTCATCACCTAGACTCATACGAATTTGATGGTAACCACTTTTAAGATCAATTTTTGAAAAGATAGTAGCACCACTCAATTCATCAAGCATGTCATCGAGCCTAGGAATAGGATGTCTATATCTAACGGTGATAGCATTGATAGGGCGACAATCCATACACATGCGGGAAGTAGAATCTTGCTTTGGAACAAGGATAACCGGCACGGCACAAGGGCTAAGGGATTCGCGAATAAAACCTTTTTCGAGTAGCTCTTGGATTTGGCGCTCAATCTCCTTAGTCTCCTCGGGATTTGTGCGGTAAGGAGCGCGGTTTGGAAGGGGCGCGCCCGGAATGAGGTCAATACGGTGCTCGATTCCTCGAAGGGGGGGAAGGCCCGGAGGGAGCTCATCGGGAAAGACGTCTTCAAATTCCTGCAACAAAGGCAACAAAGAGGGAGGTAGATTTGTCATGTCGTTAGTTTCAAGTGCTTCCCCTTTGCACAATAGGACAAAGTGAAGTATGGTTGGGTCCTCTCTTAGCGCTCGCATCTCTCTTTTAGTGGCAAGTAAGGCAAAGCCTTTGGCATCACTCGTAATTTTTCCACTCATATTAGGCTTGTGGCTCTCACTCACTTTTTGGTGGATCACTCTCTCACCACTCATCTCACGAGATTTGAGCTCTTCTTGTCGACGTGCAAGAGTCTTGGCGTTGTCGGCGATCACTTGGCTAGGAGACATGGGACGAAGAACAAATGTCTTGTTATTCCACTTGAAGCTATAGTGATTGGTACGCCCATCATGGATAGCACTCTTGTCGTATTGCCAAGGTCGACCAAGAAGAAGATGACACACGGTCATAGGAACAACGTCACAATCTACCGTGTCTTCATAAGGACCAATCTTGAAAGTCACGGAGACCATGTGTTGAATCTTGAAGGTGCCGGAGTCACTAAGCCATTGGACATGGTATGGGTGAGGATGTTGCTTGTAAGGCAATTTGAGTTTGTCGCAAAGCTCTTTGCTAGCCAAGTTGTGGCAACTTCCACCGTCGATGATGACCTTGATTGACTTGCCATCAATGCCGGCTCTTGTTTGAAAGAGATTGCACCGTTGATCTTGCTCATCTTGAGGAGAAGAAGTGAGGACTCTTGTGACCACTAGTGATGGGTTCTTGTCCTCATCGCAATACACACTTTCTTCATCATCGTTGGAGACGTCCAAAGGGTTGAGAGCAACTTGATGCAAGGCATAGTATTCGCCTTCGCTCATAGAATCACGTTCACCATCTTGGTTGACAATCATGATCATCTTGTTGGAACATTCAAAGGACTTGTGTCCACTACCACCACACTTGAAGCAAGTAATAGTGCTTGACTTGACTTGAGGAGCACTTGAGGATGAGGTTGGAGGAGCTTGCTTCTTGAATGGTTGGGAAGACTTGTTGGGAGCACTAGAGGCTCGCGTGTTGCTCTTGGTGGTAGTTGGAGGAGGAGCTTGTGTCATTGTAGTTGAGGATGATGGTCTTGAGTTGAAGAAAGCCTTTTGCTTGCTATATTTGAGATCTTCCGCAATTTGGCGTTCCGCCTTGAGAGCTTGGTGGACAAGGGCCACAATGTTGTCATACGGTTGATACTCGACGATCTTCCTTATAGGATAGTTGAGGCCATTGAGGAAGCGGGCCATTGTTTGCTCTTGAGATTCTATCACATGAGCGCGGATCAAAGATGTCTCCATTTCCTTGTAGTACTCATCAACGGACTTCACACCTTGACGAAGTTCTTGAAGCTTCTTGAAGAGGTCACGCTTGTAGTGAGGAGGAACGAATCGAGCATGCATGAATTGCTTCATCTCATTCCAAGTGGCGATAGGAGCAACGCGATTGCGGACTCGTTCGGCTTGTAGACGATCCCACCATAAGAGTGCATAGCCTTCGAATTCCAAAGATGCTAGAGCAACCATTTTCTTGTCGGTGAAGTTGTGAATGCCGAAGATCTTGTCAACCTTGAGAGCCCAAGCAAGATAGTCTTCGGGATCATTCTCACCATTGAACTTGGGGACATTGAAACGAAGAGCACTCATGTTGTTGTCCTCTTGCGGACGATGGGGGCGCGCATGTTGGCGCTCATGGGGGTCTTCATCATACATGGGAGGTGAATCATCATAGGGGTCATCCTCATTGTCTTGGCGGTGGCGATCATGATGGGGAGGATGACGCCGGTGGTCATTAGGTGGTGGTGGTTGGTGGTGACGGAGCCTAGCTTCACGGCGTGCACTATCATCATGGCCATTGTGATGTTGTTGAGGACGTTCTTGTTCTTGGAGAGGTTGTTGAGGATGATCATGTTCTTGGCGGTCATTGTTGTTGGAACGCGCATGGCGCCTTGGTGGCCTTCGATGTTGACGAGCATCTTCCACGAAATCGTTGTGGCCATAGTCTTGAGCGTGGCCTTGTGGAGGTGGAGGATGATGGTGTTGTCGAAGGTCCGGGCGTTGCGGTTGTTGAAGAGGGTCACCACGGCCTTGGCGATGTCGAGGTGGTGGTGATGGCGAGCTATCCTCATACCGATTGCGTCGCGGAGGTTGTTGATGTTGTGGAGGAGGTGGTGGTGCTTGTTGAGGTTGTCCACCCTCCTCCACGTTGTGGCGATCATGGCGATCGTGGCGACGAGGTTGGTGAGGATCTTTATTGCGGTGGCTTGAGCGACGAGACCTTGAGGACGATGATGAATGACGGCGATTGGCAAGATTAGCCAAGTTGATGTTGATGCGCGTCATTTGATCATTCAATCGAGCCTCTTGCTCTTGGAGTCGACGCTCATAGCGTTGCAACCCGTCCTTGACGAGTTCGCGGAGTTGAAAGTGGTCATTGTGGGTGACGAAGTTGGCGTAATCATTGTCGTTGTAGAATGGGTTGTCTTCGTCTTCCGAGCTCGGACTTGTGAATACTCCTTCCCTAGCCATCTCAAAAACACACACAAGGGTGATATTGAAGAAATGGACGCCTCACTTACCCAATGTTACCTTTCTTGGTCGTATTGAGGCTAGTGGACGAGCCTAGGTGTAGGGCGATATGTCAAGAGCGAATCCAAAAGATCGAAAGAAACCGCAAACGGCAACACACACACTTTATATGGAAGGCAAATAGGTTAGGAAAGTGGCGAGGAAAAATCGACCAAAACCAAAGAAAAGTTTGTTGTCAAACGTGGAGAAAATTCAAAGAAAAGTTAGCACAAAAACCAAACCTATAGGATGGAAATATGGTGGAACACACACACGCAAGGGAAAAATGGGGTTAGTGCGACCAATGGACGAGCGAAGAACGAAATGGCCCTAACGTAGACTAATGCTCAATGCCACACTAACACAAGGAGGACGCTAGCTCAAACCGCAAAGTTGAAAAGGCAACAAGATTCGCACCGTGGCAATCGGTCACTCTTTCTCTTTTGCGACGCAATGCTACACGTTCCTACAATGGAAAGCAATTGGCACCGATCCTTTTGCTTCTTCTTCTATTTTCTCTTTTTCTCTTTTTTTTTTTTGATTTTCTCTTTTTGATGGATTCCAAAGTGCCAATGCCTACTCGGTAGCTAATCTCTCACAAGCGCTAACTTCGCACTCTCGATGCCACAAATGCGATGCCAAGCGGTGTAAAAAGAACTAGTCCGATAGGTAAGTAACACAATGGGATGGGGTGGTGCAAGCGGAAGCAAGTTATACCTCTCTTTTTTGATGATCACGGACTTGCGGCCGTGGGGGAGTCGATGTCGTGGCGATCCGATGATGTGGAAGCGTAGGTGATGTCGTGGGCGTCGCGTAGCAACTCGTTGCACTCAATTTGGATCACAAACGACAAAGAAAAACAAGTTCCAAAATCTGCCGGAGAATCGAAGAGCTGAAATTTTCTGAGTTTTTGGCTCAAATTCGAAATTCCCACAAAATCAAGAAAAATTTTGGGCAAAATTGGAAAAATTTGCTGAATGGAAAGGTGTGGAAAGGTGTTTGGCAACTAATCTATGAAGAAAAACCACGAAAAACTCAACGAGTCAACAGATCGGTCAAATTCCCTTTTGGCTATTTTTGAGGATTTTCGAAATTCTTGGTGGAAAAAGAAAAATTGGTGGATGGGGAGGGGTATGGGTGTCAGATTCGTGTCAACCTGGCTCTGGATACCAGATGATGCGGAGTGTTACTCCTAGATTGGCCCGATCTTCACGAATCGACGGAGAACACGAAGAACACGAAGAACTCGAGGAACACACGAGGGGGAAACGAGGGGAAAATCGAGGGCAACGCAAAAAAACACAAGGATAACTAGTAAGAACCGAAGAACCCCAAATCTTCCGTCAACTAACCCCGAGGGCCGCCTACGGAACGATCGATTCAACTGAGCTCACCTTGATTGAAACCGCTTTACACCCGTAGCCGGTCCACTACGCCAATAGAACCTCAAGATAATCGAGAGGAAGATTGGTCAAGTACTTGATAGAAACCCAAAGGGAGAGATCAAGTAGTTGGATGTGCCTTGATACAATCCTCGACGATGTCGGAGGGATGGTTCCTCAAAGAGGGATACAAGAGAGCTGAGCTCCAAATGTTCTAAATTCAACTCTAACCCTAGATCTGAGAATGGGGGTGACTATATATAGTCTAGTGCCAAAGGGGGTAGGTGGGAGGATAAGAAACAAGGCCCAAGGCCCGCAAGTGTCACGCAGTCCGCACAGTAACGGAGGCTCCAGTGGTTTCCACCGGAGGTTCCGGTGGATGGAGCGGAGGCTCCGGTGGGGTCCGGTGGTGGCTCCGTGGTCACCCACCCGAAGGGGTTCCGCGCGAAGGTAACACCGGAGGCTCCGGTGGCGAGTCATGGAGCGGAGGCTCCGGTGGGAATACCGGAGGTTCCGCCCGGGTTCCGGTGGTGGCTCCGGTGGTAGCTCCGCCACTTTCCACCCGAAGGGCTTTTGGGCGGAGGCCACACCGGAGGTTCCGGTGGTGAGCGGGGAGCGGAGGCTCCGGTGGGAACACCGGAGGTTCCGCTGCCTGGAGCTTCCCGCCTTCGTCTCCTTGTGCTGGTCTTGCTCGTTCGCCTTCCGCGTCTTCTTGGGCACCCGTGGTGGGCTTGAACCTGAGCACACACAGTGTTGCGCCATGAGGTAGCGCACCATCCACCAAGTTACCGGAAGTGTGAGTCGAGAGGAGCGAATTCACCT
This sequence comes from Alopecurus myosuroides, assembly GCA_028641055.1. Lineage (NCBI taxonomy): Eukaryota > Viridiplantae > Streptophyta > Magnoliopsida > Poales > Poaceae > Alopecurus > Alopecurus myosuroides. The sequence goes on along the minus strand of CM054060.1, from coordinate 160,598,985 downwards.
TATCTTGGATGGCCTTTGCGCGTGATCTTGTCATCGGTGCACTTGGTGTAGTTGGGTGGGCTACATCACAGCATCCAGAGGCAAAAGAACATTGGGCCCCAGTATGGGCAGAACCAGAACTACAGGAAGCAATGAACCGACCAGAAAAAGCCCAGAGATGACCAGCAAAGGTTTTACCTTTGAACTAATGAGAGATGGGCCGTGCAGCTACCACACTCGACGTCCGAGTAGGCCGGCCAACCATACTACCACGCAGTGTAGTTGGTGGAACCGGATCAAGAGCGAAGGCTTTGGCCAATTGCCTCCTCCCCCACCTCTGCTAGCTCCGGGTTCCAACATTCAGCCCATCTGGGCAGGAGCCCCAAGACCTACAGAGAACCAGAGGAGGCCCAAGAACATGAATCAAGTGGCTCAGGGAGCCAACAACAACAACAACAACAACAAAAACAACAATAACAACAACAACAACAACAACAACAACAACAACAACAACAACCGCAACAACAACTACAACAACAATGCTGGTGGCAGAGGCCGAAATGATTACCAGGAGCACCACCAAAGCTATATGGTTTTCATCACCGAGCCGGATGACAAGTAGATCTTGTGCAGGCGCGCAAAGAAGGTCAACACGGTGATGTCGGTTGTGCCGGAATACATGTATTGGTGTGACCAAGAGATTGTTTGGTCTCGGGACGATCATCCCAAGATCATGCCGAACCCAGGCAGTTATGCTATGGTGCTGGACCCAACTTTCATTAGGCCCAATATCAATGTGAAGTTCACCAAGGTGCTGATTGACAATGGGAGCAGCATTAACATTCTGTACCAAGATGCAATGGTGAAACTCGGTATTTCTGAGAACATGCTGCATCCTAGTCGGACTACCTTCCACAGTATTGTGACGGGAGTATCTTGTGCCCCTATAGGCAAGATATGGATCGATGTGCTTTTAGGCACCCGAGAGAACCGCCGAACTGAGTGTCTGCAGTTTGAGGTGGTTGATCTTCAGAGCCCTTATCATGCTCTACTCGGTAGGCCAGCCCTGTCCAAGTTCATGGCCTCAAATCATGCGGCCTATCTGAAGATGAAGCTCCCAGGTCCCAATGGCATCATCCCCATCTCGGGTGATTACAAGTGCTCTCTGGAGTGTGCATCAGCTGGATCCCGGTTGGCCGAGTCATTAGTCATTGCTGCCAACAAGAAGAAGATACATGAGGTGGTGGCCATGGATCAAGCAACTCAACTCGGTATGCCCGGGATGCTCAACCTTCAGCACAGTGCCACCTTCCAAGCCTCCCAGGAGACCAAGAAGGTGCAGATCGACCCTGAGTTCCCTGAGCATGTGGCCATCATTAGTGCCGAGTTGGAGGAGAAATAGGAAAGCGATCTCATCCACTTCCTCCGTGAGAATCAGGATGTCTTTGCATGGTCCAATCAGGACCTGCCGGGTTTCCAGAGGGAGTTGGTTGAGCACTCTTTGCATGTGAGACTGGATGCTAAGACGGTGAAGCAGTCTCTACGGTGCTTTGCTGCAGAGAGAAGGAAATCCATAGGTGATGAGATCACAAGGCTGCTAGCAAGTGGATTTATTATGGAGGTGCTACAACCGGAATGGTTGGCTAACCCGGTCCTTGTAGAAAAGAAGAAAGATGACCCAATGGTTTCTGTTGTATGGCGTATGTGTGTGGACTACACCGACCTGAACAAGGCGTGTCCGAAAGATCCATTCGACTCCACAGTCGGGTGTGAGCTATTGTCCTTCATAGATGCTTATTATGGTTTTCACCAGATACCTTTGAACCCGACTGATCAAATAAAGACTACCTTTATTACCCCATACGGGGCGTATTGCTATCGTGTCATGTGCTTCGGTTTGAAAAATGCTGGTGCCACATACCAGAGGTGCATGCAAAAAGTGTTTGCACGAGCAAATTGGTAAAAATGTGCAGGTATATGTGGATGATATAGTCATCAAGACCAAGGAGAAACACACACTCCTAGAATATATCCGAGAAACATTCACAAATCTGCGAACGGACCGGATGAAGCTGAACCCGACCAAGTGCACCTTTGGTGTCCCGGCAGGAAAGTTACTCGGTTTCCTCGTATCTAGCCGAGGTATCGAGGCCAACCCCTCCAAGATAAGGGTAATTGAGAACATGTCTCTACCGAGATCACTGAAGAACGTGCAGAGATTCACTGGCTTCTTGGCTTCCCTTAGTCAGTTCATCGGGAGAATGGGGGAGAAGTCCTTACCTCTGTACCAGTTGTTGAAGAAAAGCGACAAGTTTGTGCTGATGCAGCTTTCCGAGATCTAAAGATCATGTTGGTAAGGGCTCCCATCTTGGCATCTACACTGCCCAAGGAGCCCATGTTGCTCTATATTGCTGCTACCAACCGAGTTGTTAGTGTGGTGGTAGTAGTGGAGCGAGAAGAGGAAGGAAAACCTATGCAGAGGCCAGTGTAATATCTCAGCGAGGTGATCTCCAACTCAAAGCAAAATTACCCTCACCATCAGAAAATGACATATGGAGTCTATATGGCTGCCAAGAAGCTCAAGCACTATTTCCAAGAGCATCCAATCACAGTGGTGAGTACTGCCCCCATCTCGGAGATCATGGGCAACAAGGATGCAAGTGGCCGAGTAGCCAAATGGTCCATTGAGTTGGTACACCCCAATGTATGCGAGAAGAGAAGCCATCAAGTCTCAGTCACTGGTGGATTTCTTTGCTGATTGGGCCGAGATGCAATATGAGCCTCCACTACCGGAAACAAATTACTGGCGAATGCATTTCGATGGCTCCAAGGTGAAAGAAGGTCTCGATGCTGGTGTTGTGCTCACTTCACCCAAGAATGATCAGCTCAAGTATGTTCTGCAGATCCATTTTACAGCATCCAATAATGTGGCCGAGTATGAGGCCTTAGTCCACGGACTAAAGGTGCCAAGGATATTGGTACTCGCCGAATAATATGCTATGGTGACTCGGACTTAGTGGTTCAGCAAGCCTCTGGTACTTGGGACGCGTTGGATGCCAACATGGCATAATATCGGTTCCTTGTCCAGAATATCTCGGGGTTCTTTGATGGATGTAAGTTTCATCATATACACCAAGCTGAAAATGATGCTGCTGATGCTCTGTCCAAGTTGGGTTCATCTCGGCAGGCCATCCCGACAGGAATTGCATTGGAGCATCTCAGGAAGCCGTCCATAAAGCCATCGCCAGAGTCAGATTCAATCTTTGTCCCGACTAATCCGGAACTAGAAGCTGTTCCAGTGGAGGTAGATGTGGGGTGCATCACGGAGAACTCGAGGACTGCCTCGTAGAACCCGCGGACTCGAGGAATCGTTCCTGTCTCGGAGTCTGTCATGTCGGCTGATCCTATGGAGATTGATGAGCCAATTTTTCCTCTCCGGCCGATACCGGGTTGGGCCCAGCCCATAATGTCCTACCTGGCAGATGGAACTTTGCCGAGTGATGAGATCTCGGCCAGGAAGATTCAGAGAAGAGCTAAAGGCTACACCATCGTCAACAAAGACTTGCACAAGAGAAGTACCATGGACGTGCTCCAGCTTTGTGTTGAACCAGAAGAGGGAGAAGAGATTCTCCGAGAGATACATCAGGGGGAATCTGGGCACCATGCCTCATCCCGGGCTCTAGTGAAGAAAGCATTTCGACATGGCTTCTTTTGTCTCACGTCCTTGCAGCAAACAGAAGATCTAGTAAGGAAGTGCAATGGGTGCCAGAGATATGCTAGCAAGATCCATATGCCAGCTTCCGAGCTCAAGACAATTCCTATCACTTGGCCATTTGCAGTATGGTGCTTGGACATGGTGGGGCCCTTCAAGCCAGCTTGGGGCAACATGACTCACATCTTAGTCATGGTTGACAAGTTTACCAAGTGGATTGAGGTGAAACCAATCCGGAAGTTTGATGGGCACATACCTGTGACCTTTCTGAAGGATATTATCCTGAGATATGGCTACCCGCATGGGATCATCTCGGATAATGGAACAAATTTCGCTGAAGGAGCTTTTTCTTGGTTCTGCAAGGAGAAGAGGACCCGACTTGACATTGCGTCGATCGCACATCCGGAATCAAATGGGCAAGTTGAAAGAGCCAATGGCATGGTTCTGTCTAGGATAAAACCTCGGTTGATTGAACCATTACAGCAAACCCCGGGTTTTTGGCTGGATGAGCTACCAGCGGTGTTGTGGAGTCTTAGGACTACTCCTAACCGATCTACCGGATACACACCATTCTTCCTGGTATATGGAGCAGAGGCCGTGTTACCCACCGACATAGAGCATGACTCACCGAGAGTGACCCTCTATAGCGAGGCAGAGGCAAGAGAAGCCCGAGAAGATGATGTTGATTTGCTAGAGGAAGCAATAGAATTAACTCTATCGAGATCAATTGTATATCAACAAAATCTGAGCCACTATCATAGCTAGAAAATAAGCCCACGGGTCTTCCGAGAAGGAGATCTAGTGCTTAGGTTGGTGCAACGCACAACCGGGATGCACAAACTTTCCCCTCCATGGGAAGGGCCATTCATGGTGAGCAAGGCTCTATACAATGATGCATACTATCTCATTGATGCACATGAACCACAGAGGAACATGATGGAGAAGTCCGGAGAAGAAACTAAGCGCCCCTGGAATGTAGTTCTATTTGTCGTTTTCATTCCTGAAAATGCATTATATGTATCTCCTTACCGAGTTGAATCTATGTCGGCACCCCGAGAAGGAACTCGGGAACTTCCTGTGCTTAACTTGCTCTGTGTACTTTCTTTTTTTACTTTGTCTATGTCGGTTAATCATCTCAGAATTTCATGCGTAGGTTTAGTAGTGTGCTTAAACCTAAGGGCCAACTCTTTGACTTTGCTACCGCCCAAAACCCGGCTTCATGGCAAGCAACAGAACAAGCTAAGGGTCAATGATCACATGAAAAGTTACTAAGGAAAGAAAGAGTTAATCAACCGACATAAGTTGTTGTTTCTTTTGTTTTCAGCTAAGTGTTGGGAAGTTTTAATTCCTATCTCAGAGTTGTGAATATTATAAACTTGGTTTTTGAAATCTCATGACTCGACTGTCAAAAAGGCCCAAGTGGTAGGCAAGAGCAGAGAAGAAAAAAATCGAGTGGATATGAAAACATACTCGGGGACTCGACTTAAAGCAATCCGACATTCCGCCAGTCTCGCACAAACTTAATTAAAAACAGAGTGACAAAAGATAAATGTATTTCTTACAACTGCACCCGGCATACCAGGGATCTGACGAATTTAGAGAATATTTGATAAGGTTCAGGCCGCAGCCGGAGGAGTGGAAGCTGTGTCGGTCCTCGCCGGGATGGTAGACTCGGTGGTCACTATCTCGGTGGCAACGGTCTCGGCGGCTGAAGTAGCAGTCGTCTCGGTGATTTTGGCCGTGTCGACCTCGGCCTCGATCACCTCGTCGACTTCCTCGGAGCCCTCATCCTCCTCGGCTTCTCCTTCAACATCGTCGCTCTCCTCATCCCCGTACTCCTCTTCCTCCTCGTCCTCGGTCTCAGGCTCGGGAGGACCCTCAATGAACTCCTTGGTATCGGCATAGAAGGCGAGCCGGTGCGCGGTTTCCTGGAGAGCCCGAACATGGTCTTCATCCGTGGACCATTTGGACTTGGTCCGCATGGTCTTGAACGCGTCGAGGTTAATGGACTCGTACCAGGAAATAACGAACTACAGAGTTTTGTCTGCACTAGCCCGAGCTGCAGAAGCGCGCCACGCCTTGAGGCGGTCCTTGGTCTGGTCCAGGCACTTAGCCAGATCATCAATTGACTTAGGGGCCTCTTTACCCGGCTAGAAGTTCCAGTAAACCCGGGGTGCACTTGAGAGGAGGTTGGCTCCAATAGACCTAAGGGGCATAACTCGGGCCTTGATGGCGTCGACGAGATCCTCGATGCCGACCACTCTCCATGACGACATCCCCAACCTCAGCTCTTCTCTGCTTGGATTTCTCGACGGCCTATAGGGCACTACCTTCCAACTCGGGGAATGCTCCTGTGAGATAAGATGTCCGAGTTAAGTCAACATCAGTACAACAGATCAGATAGAGAGTTAGAAGAAACAGAGAAAAGATAAAGCTTACCTTTCAGCTCCAAGTTGAGTGCGGAGAGCTTGGTCAGCCACCTGTCGGCATCCGAGTTGCCATGTCCAGCTGAGCTTGCGAAGAGCTCGCCCTGGATTCGAGCTCGGTGTTCCGGTCCTTGAGATCCTTGATTTCTACTTCTTGGCGGGCCTTCTCGGCAACAACATCCTTCTCCAGCTCGGCTTTGGCTATCTCGGCCTCGGCCTTCTGCCTCTGCATCTCGGCCAGTTCTAGCTTCAGCCGAGTCACCTCGGCCTTCTCAGTCTGGAGCTCATCATTGAACTTGGCCTCGCAGTCAGTAAGCTGCATCTGCGTCTCGGCCAGAGTGAGACCGTCTTAGTGCTTTTCAGCGAAAAGTTTATGTTCAGCTACACAAAAACAGTACGATTAGCAAGCAATAAGGACCATAGAAATAAAATAAGGATGAGTAAAAGAAACTTACTCTCAAGGGCCGAGATCTTGCTCTGTGCAGACTCAACGAGTGTAGTGCAGTCCTGATGCTTCTCGGCAAAGATCTTATACTCATCTGCATAGAGACATCAGAGTTAGACAACGAGAAAAAAGGGCGTAAACACAAAACGCGAGATAGAGAAGGAAGCGCTTACTTTCCAGAGAAGAGATCTTGGTGATGGACTCCATCAGCTGCTGCTCCATGACGGCTATTGAAAATAAAGATAACACGAGTTAGAAAATCGATGCAGTAACAAGCATACTCGATATCTCGGTGTTATAAAGAAATACCTTTGCCTCCCACTTGTTCTTGGAGACGATGGTTGTGCTCAGTGAGGTCCCGGTGGGTCCAAAGAAGCTTCTGGTACAGCTTGGCACGGGTCACCGTGCAAACCTGAGAAGAGACACAACAATAATGAGTTGGAAGATTCGACCCGAGTAAACTTTAACTCGATCAAGTGATGTCTACTCGGGCCAAATCTCGGGGACTGTATATATGTATTGATCTCGGGTTAACAATTTGCAATCTCGGAAAAAATAGAAAAGGAAAGAAATTACTTACCCGAGAAGTGATCTCGGCATCTTGAGTGGCACAACGCAAGGAGTACATTTTGTGCGCAAGCGTACTGCTGGAGGACGCAACTGCCATTGTCACCGGGCCAACATCGGCTTGGTTCCAATCTTGGCGATAGTGGTCCAGCGGACCCAACCTCTTCCCAGCGTGAACCTCATCGATGTACCCGACGCGGGCAAGGCTCACCTCCAGGTCCTGCTGGCGTAGTCGAAGTCCCTGGTGCGAGACCATTTGAGTATCAGAGTTGATCGCCAGGGTGCCTGCTTTCGGCTATCCCAACGCAGCTCTTTGACCAAGTGGTCTGTGGAAATTTCACGAGGGAAGGATCCTTCCCCTTGGTGCTCCTCTTTGAGCTACCCTCCGCAGCCGCGGAGGCCTGTTTCGGTGGAAGCGAGGGTGCAAACCGGATTGCAGGTCGTTGCCGAGTGGGAGGAGGAGTTGCTGTTGGGCCTGTTGGTGGTGCTACTGTTGCTATTGGAGGAGTTGTTGTTGGGCCTGTTGGTGGTGTTGCTGTTGCTGTTGCTGCTGGGGTTGTAGAGGGTGATGTCGATGGTGTTGGTGCTCTTGGTGGTGTTGGTGGTGTTGCTGCTGGTGGTGTTGGGGCTTCTTCTTGCGCTATCTCTTCCTGCTGCTGCTGCTGCTGCTGTTGCTGTTGCTCTAGAGCCGGCTCCGGGCATTCCGGAGCCTCATTGTTTTCCATCTCGGCTCCCATGTCGCTGGCACCAAGGTCTTCGTCTTCCCTCTACGGGATCTGCATCTCCGACATATCCATGGAGTTGGCTTCCGAGTCCTCGGCGTCAAGGTCGACGTAGCCACTCGCATCCGGAAGCGGGATCACAGGAGGCAGCCTGGTACTCGGTCTCGCCGAGGCAGAACGTCTCGGAGTCAGGGTGAATGCAGGAACCTCTGTGATCTCAATGCCAATCGGATCGCTACAAGAGAAGAAGAGAAACAAGGAAACCAAATTCAACTGAATCAACTCGAGCAGAAAGGCGAAGAGGTAAATAATGTGCAAAGATGAAGCGGTTTGTAAATGACTTACCCGTCCGACATGGGCTGCTTGGACTTTTGGCTGGCCTGGCCCTTGATCCCGAGTTTCTTCTTGGACCTCTTGGGTGGAGGAGCAACTGCGCCACTCCCGGTCCTCTTCCTCGCTTCCACGGGAGCGGCCATAACTACGGGCCGCGCATCTTTCACCTGCTCTCCCGGATCAACTGAGGCCGAGGGCAGAGGATACGCAAATAAGATCGAGGAGGGATCAGGTACCTCTAAAAGAATGCAATAATTATCATCATCTTCTTCGTCCTCGGACCAGTCTCGGATGGAGGCTGGAACTCGGATCTTACCGGCTTGGGCGGCAAGCAGGGCGTCCGGGATGGGGAGATTGTCCTCATCGTCGTACTCTTGCGTGTCGTCTTCGGTCCGGTCCTCACCCCAGTGGTCCAAGGGAGTCTCGCTGTCCTCTTCTAGCTGGCGGGGAAAGAGCTACACATGCGAAACATAAAGCATTACTTTCAAAGTTATGTGATCTCGGATAATACCGAGATGAAAGTAACTCGGCTGAGTGTGAGATACTTACGTTGGGCGCCCGATTCACTCTGTTGTAGGGCTTGATCCCCCACACCCAGTGCTTGCCGAGACTGGTCTTGGCGATCGACTTGACCGAGTAACCACCTCCTTCTTGCTGAGCTCGAAGGTGGTAACTCTGGTGGGATCTTGGCGTCCGCTCATGAAGCACATCTTGTGGGTTATGCGCTGGAATGGCAGAACCCGGCGGCTTACCCAGGTGGCGAGTAGGTCGTCTCCGCGCAGTCCAGCTCGGAGGAGTTGCACGAGTCGGCCGTGGACGAGATTCACTTCGGGAACGCTCTTCTTCGGGTTCTAGCTCCAATTCACCATCTCGGTGGGAGGGTAGACGTGGTATGCAGGGAGCGCTACCAGATCCATCTTGGGGATTCTTGACGTAGAAAAATCCCTGCTGCCACTTTCGGCAGGATTCTAAACCCGGAATCTAAGGAAACTTGGATCCCAGGCACGGGACCACCATCGCGGCCCCGCACCGAGTCATGCGCTTTGGTGCTTTTGGATTCTCCAGGTTGGGGAGAACTTATTTGCGGAAGTTAAAGTATTTGCTTCATAGCTCTACGGTGGGAAGGAGGCCGAGATAGGCCTCCGAGAAGGTGACAAAGGAAGAGAGAGTGGTAATGGCATTTGCGGGGAGATGGTGCGGCTGAAGAACGAAGTGGAGAAGGAATTGATGCATTAAAAGAGAAAGGGGAAGGACAAACTCGCGCGCGAAGTTGCCGAGGAAGACCACGTACTCGCCCTCGAGAGGCTCTGGCTCGATCTCCTCGTCGGGAATCCGGCACACGACGCCTGCCGGGATGCGGCGGGTGTCCAGCAACCAAGTTATATCGTCTTCTTCGACCTCGAAGCCGGCCCTTGCACCACGCGTGGACGCGGGTCCCTCCAGCTCGATCTCCTTCACGGCTTCAAGATCCATGGCGAGGATGGGAGAACTTGGCGCTTCCGAGATGCTCAAGGGCACGGGGTGGTGCTCGGGTTGCATAGGACGTAAGAGCGCGGCGGCGGAGCGGAGGAAGAACGTCGTGGCGGTGCGGGCGCGACGAGAAGCTCGGTGAAGTGTGGCTCGGATAAGAACGGCGCGGTGGCGCATAGATCTGCGGTGCGCGATGAAGAGCTCGAACGCGGTGGCGCTCCGGTGATTTGCGCCGCGCGGGAGCACGACGGTGTCATCGGGAGCGCATCGGCGTTCGTTTGCGCGCGGTGGAGCAGAGCAGTGGTGCGGTCGCGGGCGGTGGAGAGGAAGAGAGTTTGGGGGGAAATGGCGAAGGAAACGAAGAGAGAGGAGAAGCGCGGATATTTATACTTCCGTGGCGTAATAACCGCCACGGATCAATCGTGGCTAAAAAGTTGGGGTCGTGGCATTTACCTCGCATAGAGAAACACACGAAGCGGATTTACCGCACGTAACCGGCGCAATGAATCCCACGATCTCCGCGGCATGCACTTGAGTGCGATGTAACGGACGCGACTGCGGGTGGGGTCCCGCACAGGAGAGAGCGTGGACGTGGTGCTTGCGCTGCTCCGTGCGAGAATCGAGGCGACATGGGCAGCGGTTCTGCTCCACGTGGTGCGCCCACAATGCGAAGAAAAGAAGGTGACACTGCCTCGCACTGTTGAACTTGTGGAAAAATGGCTAAGTGTTGGGGAGGAGGTAAAGAAAAATGCTGCGCAAGCATCTCAGATCTTGGTGGAAAATCCATAGTGGTGGTTGCGGATTGAACCCGAGTTCGAGATGGACCTTGGGCCGAGATAAGAGTACCTCGGTCAAATATTCTGAGGTTTATTGGTTTAAGATGGCACGGCCCACCGTCCGAGTTCGGTGGACCATACCAGCTTCGAGGACTAATATCGGGGGGCTACCCCCGAGTAGGGGCAAGGTTGGTATGAAATGGTATCCAAGGAGTGGATACCGAGATACTGTTTACCGAGATGCATATGGGTACCGAGTTGAAGGGTACCGAGATGGATCTATCTCGGTAAGAAGAGCAAGGAGAAATAATGAAGAAACGAGTGTCCCCCTGGGTTATCCGAGATGCACTTGGAGAATCCGGGTAGACAAAGACCTATCCATCCCGGAGGGAGGTCAACGGAGCAGATGGGATCCCGGAGATCAAGGGAGAGTACGCGCTTGCGGTTCAACTTACTAGGCGTGATGATGTATACACGTACAACGGAGCAGTGCAGGGCATGGGCGATGCCACGCCTTGTCTTTGAGAAGGGGGACAGGACAGGGCAGCGGCTACGGCGGAGACGACTTTCGGCGTATGGCAGGAAGCGTGTGCTACGGCACAATGTATTTCTCCTAACCATGTACGTTCGGTTGGTGGCCACTAGTATATAAGGTGGCCACACCCCTCCTGTGCGAGGGACGATGCTAGACGAATCAAGAGAGTGCAATCAGTAGACATCTTCCTTAGAGAGAGGAGCGGGCTTCTTCTTCCTCTAGCTCAGTGAGCTCGAGGAACCACATTTGTACTCGGTTGCACACTGATATTGATAGACAGGAAGGAGTAGGGGTGTTACCTCCGCACAAGGGCCCCGAACCTGGGTAGATCTTGGTGTTTGCAGTGCAGTGAGCGCGCCGTTGATGCACTTTGTTGGGAACCCCAAGAGGAGGGTATGATGATTAAAGCGGTAGGAGTTTTCCCCTTAGTTAAGAACCAGAGTTATCAATCCAGTAGGAAAAAGAGGACCTTCGGAAGGTTGATGCCACTGACGGTGGTGCTGGCGCTTCACCGGTGTCAGCAACAACGTGGAACCTGCACACAACACAACCAAAATACTTTGCCCCAACGGTACAGTGAGGTTGTCAATCTCACCGGTCTTGCTGAAAACAAAGATTAGACGTATAGTGTGGAAAACAGTGTATGCTTGCAGTAAGTAAAGAAAGCAGGAAAAATGGTGTGGTTTGTTTAACAGTGTGGAAAATGGACCGGGGTTCATAGGTTCACTAGTGGTGTTTCTCCATAAAAGATAGCATGCTGGGCGAACAAATTACAACTGGGAAATTGACAAATAGAGGTTGCACTGTAGTGCACAATACGACATGAAGATTACTATGATATTTAGTGCGGGCATTACAACAAGATACATAGACCGACATCCATCTGCATTTATGACTAATAATCCACCCTCGGGTTATCATCCGACCCCTTAGGTATTAAGTTGCAAGCAACAGATAATTGCATTAAACAAAGTGTGTAATGTAAGCAATGATTATGCACGCGGGCACTCTCACCGTTGTTTTCTCCCTAGTGGCAACAACATATCCCCCTTCAAGTTTTTGTCACTCGAGCAAGGCGAAAAGGAGGCATGAACCCACTATCGAGCATAAATACTCCCTCTTGGAGTCACTAGCAACTACTTGGCCAGAGTAACCACTAGCAACGGAAAGCATGTAAGATCACAAATAGCATATGCAAATAAAGACTATAATCAACTTGACATCAGTTCAATATTCATGGGAACCCAGCAAACACAGCATATAGAATTACATAAGATTAATCTCGATCATGATAGGCAGCTCACGAGATCTAAACATGGAGACATATGAGGAGAAGACAACCATCTAGCTACAGCTACGAACCCGTAGTCTGTAACACCCGGGGTATTTCCCCCCCCCCCCAATTAGATTTGGTTGTTTTGTTTTGCCTTGCATTGCACCATGCCTCATATGCATTGCACATTTGTTTCAAAACCAATCTTAAAAGAAAACTCAAAAAAATTTAAAAATTCAAACAAGCTCCAATATTTTCACATCAAATCATTAACAGAACACATCAATTGGTTTTCAAAAAAAAAATTTGAAGTGGAATTAATTTTTATTTGCTTGGTTAAATAAATCACCTTTTATTAAGACCCTAATTTGTGTTTCAAATTCAAATTCAAACAACCAATAAATATTTGAAATTTTGGAAAACAAAAATTGGTGCACTTGGGCATTCTCAATTCCAAATGCAATAAAATTTATTTCATAATTTTTGCATGCGTAAAACCCCTCTAATTACTATTTCTCTCTTCCTATTCTTTTTAAAAAAAAGGAGAAAAAGAATAAAAACACAGGGGGAGGCAGGCCAGCCCAGATGGGCCAGCCCACCTACAACCCCACCATCAGCCCACCTCCCCTTTCTTCTTCGTACGGACAGGAGGGGGACGTCACCCTCCACCACCGAGCCCCCCACCTCCACCTGCTCCCCCTCCCCTATACCTACCCCCTCCTTTCCCAAACCCTAGCCCCAACCACTCCCTCTCCTTCCCTCCTGTCGCCGCCGATTCCCTCTCCCCTTCCCTGTTTTTCTCTCTGGTTCCCTTTCTCTGAACTGAACCGAGAGAGGGAGAGAACCACCATGGCCGGCCCTTGGAGCTCATGGCGCCGCCGCTACGTTCGGTTTCGGGCTGTGGTTGCGGCGGGAATGGAATCCCCACGGTGCCCTCTTCGTCCTCGTACCCTCGGCCGGTCCTGGGAGCCACCACAGAGCCCCCGCCAAGGTCATCTTCCTCGTCTCCGTCCGAGTTCTTCAGCCCGGTGGGAACGAGATCGACCACGGGGTCCTCGCCGTCTTCCGCATGCTCGCCTCGCCTCCGAGCTCCTCGAGGTGATCTCGCCCCTGGCCTCTCCCCGTCCTCCTTTTCTCCCTCTTGCTCTGTGCGCTCGCCGTCGTGCGATGCTGGCCGCTGCCATGGACGAGCTCGTCCGTCCCTGAAGTCTGCATCTAGACGTGTTTCCGATCTGAAAAATTCAGTTAAAACCGCGAACTACCACCTCATATTCAGTGAGGAATGTATCGTATCACAACCGAGCAGCCAGCCCAGTGGCTGCGCACCCCATCCGCACTCCCTGGAGCCCCGAGTTCGATCCCCTTCCGCAGCAAAAGCCACCCCTTTTTCCTCCTTTTTTCTTTTATTTCTCGAACTCCAGAAAAACAGAACTGAGTCTTTATTTGTAAAATCCCTAACAAATTGAAAAATGCTCCAATTTCAATGATTCAAATTTCTATGGATTCAGAATCTTGTGCTGTTTCTATTAGTCACAAAGTTGCAACATGTTTCTGTAATAATTTTTGCACTAAATAATTAAATACAGAAATGGCTATTAAAATTTGAGACTTTGGGAATTCATAACTTGAGTTCTGTTCACCCAATTTGAGCAAACTTGGGCTCTAAAAATTTGTCTTAACAAACTCTACACATTGGTATTTTATTTGGTCACAATTGAATTAAATTTGAACATGTTTCCTTCTGTTTACTAAAAAGGGCAGAATAAAAATGCTTATGGAAAAATGCATAATAAATTCAATAATGATCCAAAAATTATGTTTAATAGCTCAAAATGTTCAGTGAAACATTTGATACATGTTTTCAATCTTTTCAATACAATTTGTTTACTGTTTTTCCTAATTAAAATTGGAGTAATAATTCAATGCTTTAATTACACCTTTTAAATTGCAAAATTCATAACTTGGGCAATTCAAATCCAATTCCAACATGTAAAATATGTTTTCCATCCCATTTTTCATGAACTTTGAAAATATCAACTTTGTTTTCTGTTTTGAACAATTTAAATTGCTGAAAAAACTATTTCCTATTTAGTGCATTTAAATTGCCAATTTAATAACTTGCTCATCTAAAATCCAAATTCAACAAATGAAATATGTATTCCATCTAAAATTTTGTGTTCTTTCCAAATATAAATTTTGTTATCTGTTTGGAACATTTAAAATTGGTGAAAACAACAAATGTTTGTTTAAATCATTTAAAATGCCAAAGTTCATAACTTAATAAATAAAATTCCAAACTTGGTAAATAACATATCAAACTGAAACTATTGTTGTTTTCTTATTGTTTTCATCATCCATGCATCATTCTAATCAACTTTCACTTGATGGTTATTTGTAGATCATTTATTTCAACATTAATTCATGGGCTTTTCCATATGCAATCCAAATTGCATATGGGCCCATTTAAATATGTTTACCGTGTCAACTGGTTTACTTTGATGCATCAATTAATTGTCATGCATATAAAATAGGATCATGCTGGATCTTTTGCCATAGAAGTAATTGTTGCATCCGGTGTTTGTTCTAGTTCGTTGCATCTTCGCGGTTAGGACGCTGAGATGATGTGAGCAACAACAAGTTCTGGGGATGTACCTCTACTTGCTGGATTCCAGGCAAGTATACTCACTTGCTGCCTATGGCTGCCTTTCATCACTTGTTACCGATTCTTACCGTTGTTCTTATTCGAGCCTTTTGATTCGATGCTTGTGTCACGATCCTATCATATGTTTACCTTGCAACCATGATATAGCCTTCCTTCCACTTCCTATCAACTGTTGTTTGTTTTACCTTGTCGGCCCTCGTGTCGTAGTTGCATGCTTAGGTTTGTTTGCGCTCTAGTCCTGTTGTCCTTTGTTCTATCACCTGTTTAGTCGATAGTTGGGTTTCAATTCAATCAACTTCATGTTAATGTTTTGGGTAATAATGATCTGATGATAAGGCACCGGCAGGAGGCCCGGCGTGGTTTTGAGGCCTGCTAGTGTCGAACTTAATTAGGAAAAGGGTCTTGTCCTCCGATCCATGATGAGCGCACTAACCGCATGTGGGAAGCGAGTATGGGCGCCCCCCCGCAATTCTGATTCGATTCGCATCTCGTCCAAATCGCCACACTTAGTTCGGGCTTTCCATTTGATGCATGCATATGCAGGTGCGAGCCCTTGGCGCCAGGGTGGAACTTTTGTAGTCGGCATTTAGGGCGGCGTGGTCTTCCAGTGCTATGAGGGTCCCCCTTTTCTTCGTGGGGGCTCGATTAGCCGCGCACGCACATCACGTGGTTCTTTGGGCTTGATGCGAAGAAGAGTTGGGTTGTGTTGAGTGCCTCGCTTGGTGGAAGGGCCTTTCCATCTGGTGGGTCATTCTTACGTGTACGGCCAAATTGGTGCATCCCTGTAGGGTTAAATCTTCTCGAGAAGCCGTGTTGTCCGCGCCGCGGTTATGGATGACTTTGTGAAAGTGTTGGCTAACAAGTACTCAGACAACTTACACTTAACGATGATAACTTGACTAGTAATATAGATTACCTCCACCATAAAAATGAATGTCACCTTAATCAACAGTGTGAGTTTCCTTGGGTTGCTTCCTTAGTAGGGGGTGACACTGGATGGGTATTGTTTGGTGAGTAGTTGTAGTTGGTTCTGATACGCTATCTTATCCCTTTCTTTTAGCCGGATGTTGTAGCGCGTCTCTGTAGTTAGTTAGAGCAGCCCGCTGCCGCTCCTTTGCAATAATCCTTTCCTTTCCGTTGTACCCAAAGTAATTGTATCTTGTGATGATTGGTTACGCTGGTATCTTGTGAGTATGGTTTATCCACTTGCCAGTACTTAACCGTACTGACCCACGAATCCATTTCGTGGCTGCATATTCCACATTGCAGTCAACAGGTTTGAAGTCTGACGACGTTAGCTTGGGAATCCCTCCGGCTTGGCCTGGGCAGGGATTGGACGCCATCGGTTATCTTCAGGACTCTTAGTCCAATTTGTATCTTGTCCGTAGTCGGACACTATGTTGTTTCTTCCGCTGTTATTTGGATCTTTGTATGGTATCAGTTGTATCCTTGACTCGTTTGAGTCGTCTTGTATATACCTCCTCTGTTGTTATTGTGGATTATTCGTGAACTGTTGTAATGTTATCACAAGTGGCAACCTGAAATCGGTTATTATGTGGATTTTGGCGGAAATGCTGAAATCTGCATAGTGCCCGATCTCGGGGCGTCACATAGTCCAAGGATGAACTACTCGCGCATCACTCCAGAGGCATGCATGGTGATGTAGAAGCCTCCGGTGATGATCTCCTCTCCGGCAGGGTGCCGGAAACAGCTTCAGAACCCCCTGATCTAGGGTTTATGTTGACGGCGGCTACAAAACTTTTCGGGGATTTTTTATCAGGTGTTTAGGGT
Source organism: Alopecurus myosuroides (assembly GCA_028641055.1). Classification (NCBI taxonomy): domain Eukaryota; kingdom Viridiplantae; phylum Streptophyta; class Magnoliopsida; order Poales; family Poaceae; genus Alopecurus; species Alopecurus myosuroides. The sequence goes on along the minus strand of CM054060.1, from coordinate 160,582,294 downwards.
TTTCCATCCGGGGGCTTAAATAGGCAAAAGGGCAAAGGCGGTGGAGCTCCAGGGGCCCCACACCTATAGGTGGCGCGGCCAAGGGGGGGCGCCACCCTATGGTGTGGCCCCCCTGTTTCCCCTCTTCGAATCCTCTTCGGTGTTCTGGATGCTTCCGGGGAAAATAGGAACTTCGGGCTTTGTGGGGTCCAATTTCGAGAATGTTTGCAGAACAACTTTTCTGAAACCAAAAACAGCAGAAAACAGGGAACTGACACTTGGCATCTTGTTAATAGGTTAGTCCCGGAAAACATATAAAATGCTATAAATAAGGGAGAAAACAAGTAGCGATTGGCAGAATATGATCATGGAGCATCATAAATTATAGATACGTTGGAGACGTATCAAGCATCCCCAAGCTTAGTTCCTACTCATCCTCGAGTAGGTAAACGATAAAACAATAATTTCTAAGGTGACATGCTACTAACATAAACTTGATCAATCTAATGTAAAAGCATATGCACGTTGAGATCATAAAACTTTAAACACAGACATGATAAATAAAACTTTAATAATAAAGCATAGCAATTACTTTGCATCACGAAAAGTAAATCAAATAAAGGATCATGAATAATAATGCAAAGAAAGGTATACGTTTGTTTCATGTATAGAGAAAGCATGGCAAAGTGATATTTCGAAAGTCCTTAAGAGTGGGGCAAAACATAAATGCCAGTACACCTTCAAAGTTCACGAGGAAGACTAGAACAAATAATCTAAGAACAAATGATATCACATCATGAAGTAATTATTGATGCTTATGGGACAAATGCACATAGAACTCAGAATGATAAAAATGCTCTCTCAACTGTGCATAAAGTTAGAAAATGGATACTCAACATAAAAGTAAAACAAAGGCCCTTCGCAGAGGGAAGCAGGGATCACTCATGTGCTAGAGATTTTATTTTATTAAAAAGAGGTATTAAAAGTTTGACACTCCTCCCATCCATCTTTCACAAACCATGGCTAACCAAATCCTCGGGTGCCTTCCAACAATCACATACCATGGAGGAGTGACTATATTTTGGGAGATGTATGCTAATGTCAACGAATGATAAACAGAAAATACAGTACGTCACAAGCCAACTGGATTCACAAGAGCGGCTCCCATGGTGAAGGACGCAACTAGTGTAGAAGGTCATCCCTCTTTCTCTTTTTTTTAAACAATTATGCTTTGACCGATAAATCAGGGGCAAAAATAGTGAAGAGAATTTGTTTGCATTAATTTGGGGCTGGGCACCCCGCTGCCAGCTCTTCTATCATTTGGATAAGCGTATGAATCCACTAGTCCAGGGTGTGAAATCCAATCAACAATTGAGATAAAGATTCTCTATTTACGTCCTCATGAGCAAAAACAGAAACATAAAGCAGGAGTAATTTTGAAGGTTTTAAAGGTAACACACGAGAAATTTACTTGGAGTGGCAGTTAAATACCACATGTAGGTAGGTATGGTGGACTCAATGGGAAAAACTTTGGTTTAAGGGAGTTTGGATGCATGAGTAGAGCTCATACTCAGTACAGGTGGAGGCTAGCAGAAGACTGGGAGCGACAAATCAAGAGAGCATAAGAGCCATAATCATGCATAGCGACATAAGCATCATTAATTAAAACATAAGAAGTATCACAAGTTCAAAAACTAAGTGGTCATGGAGGCTATTCGTGACTGGTTTGTAGTCATAAACATGGTGTGAGCATGCGCCAAGTCAACCAAATAAAATATTCGAAAGAGAATACCATATATTGATGCTTTACTATGACAAGAACAACTCATGAATCTTTCAATGCATATTAAACACTCTCAGCTATTTGAGGCTAATCATACTACTCAATAACCACAAGGCTTTAAAACTAAAATAACATTTAGCATGGCATGAAAAAGTTCTAGCCATAGTCTATACAACCTTCTACTAGTACTGTTATAAATTCTACTTCAAGCAGCAGTTTTCTTTCTCCCAACAAGCACCATACAAAACATGCTTTAACAAAAATACTCTTTATGATACAGCAAGAAAACATGAGATTACTCACATAAAACTACTAAAACTAACAGCTCTAATAAGAGATGCATGCACAACAGGAGCTAAATTACTGCAGCAGCTAGACAAAGATTAAGAATACAACGTATTCTCATGAAAAAGCGGAGCGTGTCACTCTCCAGTAAAAGAATGCTGGGTCCAAACCAAGATTATTGAAAAAGTAAAAACAAAATGAAAGCAAAAGCAAAAGCAAACTGAAAACAAAAATAAAAGACGCTCCAAGTAAAGCACATAAGGTGCGACCGAATAAAAATATAGTTTCACTAGAAGTGACCTGATAATTTGTTGATGAAGAAGGGGATGCCTTGAGCATCCCCAACCTTAGAAGCTTGGGTCTTCTTGGAATTTGCTTGGATGTACCACTGGGGCATCCCCAATCTTAGGCTTTTCACTCTTCTTGATCACATCATATCATCCTCTTCTCTTGACCCTTGAAAACTTCCTTCACATCAAAATTCTCACAATCTTCATTAGCAACGTTAGTGCAATTGAAATAATAAATTCACATGGTTCAGTTTCAACACAGATTTAACACTCAAAAACACATTAGCTACTGTAACAACTTCTTTAAAAACTCTTTTTCTCAAAAAAAAACACCAAAAGAAAGAGATTAAGATGCAAATGCGATAAATGGCAGAAATCTGTCAAAACAGAACAGCAGGTAAAGATCGATTTTTTTTAAAATCTTCCATTGCTCAAATAAAAAAGTGGTCTTCTAAGAAAAGTTGCGTATATAACTCAGGATTAAGAACAAAAAAGCTCAGGTCATTTTGAATTTTTTGTGATATTTAGCAGAATTAACAGTGGACAGCAGAAATCTGTTTCCTTTGCACAAATCCGAAATATAGGCTCAACTTTCTACTAGAGGCTTTACTTGGCTAAAAAAAAACACAAAAAAAAGATACATAGGGGTTGCTAAGGAAATATACAACACCCAGGTGCAAAGCACACCAAAGAAAACGAAGGAAAACGGGTTGAAAACAACAAAATAAAACAGGTTGTCTCCCGGTAGCGCTTTTCTTTAACGCCTTTCAGCTAGGTATAAAAAGGGCAACTCAAGTATTTTCAAGTAAAGAAGCTTATTCTATACCTTACTCTAAACCATTATTTGCAGCAATAGGCACTCTAGATGTTTTTGAAGATTCAACATGAAGGTCACTCTTAGTCTCATTAATTGTTTTAGCAATTTTCAGCACATATTGAGATTTGGGTTTAGCCATCGTAGCAGCATACATGAATCTTTGTTCCTAACCACAAAGGCTTTCTCCTTTTTGAATTTAAGAGATGAAAAGGTTGAGCTTAAAGTTCCCATGGCATCCTCTAGTTTACCAATCCTAGAACTTTGATTATCATGAGTGTTGCTAGCTTCTAGAGCAGTGATTCTTTTATCAATAGTAACTAGTAATTCATTAACTTTGCTAGCATTATCAAGGAAGATTGATAAGTTCATTTCCAAAGAGTTTAGTTTATCAATAACATCCTCCAAAGTGATCTCAGTTTTAACAGTTGTAATGGGGGGGTGCTCCTACTAAACTTTCAATCAAATTGCAGGCTTCCAAAGCAGGAGTTCCTAGAAAATTTCCACCCGTAAGAGTATCTAATACATGCCTATACCAGCCAGAAATACCAACATAAAAATTTCTCAGGAGTATCAAGGTAGAATATTTTTTTTGTGCACCTCTTATGAGCATCATTTATTCTATACCAAGCATCTTTTAAACTTTCTCCCCCTTGTTTCCTAAAAGAACGAACCTCTACTTCAGGAATACTCATTTTAGTAGAATAAAAGCAAGCAAGCAAATAACAGCTATGAAGTAAACTAATTTTTTTGTGTTTTCAATAAAGAGAAACAAAACAAGACAAAAATAAAAACAAGACAATAAACAAAATAAAGAGGTTGAGAGTGAGAGACTCCCCTTGCCAGAAGACTTCCTTTTCCCCGGCAACGGCGCCAGAAAAATCCTTGATGCACTTTGTTGGGAACACCAAGAGGAGGGTATGATGAGTACAACGGTAGGAGTTTTCCCCTTAGTTAAGAACCAGGGTTATCAATCCAGTAGGAGAAAGAGGACCTTCGGAAGGTTGATGCCACTGACGGTGGTGATGGCGCTTCACTGGTGTCAGCAACAACGTGGAACCTGCACACAACACAACCAAAATACTTTGCCCCAACGGTACAGTAAGGTTGTCAATCTCATCGGTCTTGCTGAAAACAAAGATTAGACGTATAGTGTGGAAAACAGTGTATGCTTGCAGTAAGTAAAGAAAGCAGGAAAATTATTGTGGTTTGTTTCACAATGTGGAAAATGGACCGGGGTTCATAGGTTCACTAGTGGTGTCTCTCCATAAAACATAGCATGTTGGGTGAACAAATTACAGTTGGGAAATTGACAAATAGAGGTTGCACCGTAGTGCACAATATGACATGAAGATTACTATGATATTTAGTGTGGGCATTACAACAAGATACATAGACCGACATCCATATGCATCTATGACTAATAATCCACCCTCAGGTTATCATCCGAACCCCCTTAGGTATTAAGTTGCAAACAACAGATAATTGCGTTAAACAAAGTGTGTAAAGTAAGCATTGATTATGTACGCGAGCACTCTCACCGCTGTTTTCTCCCTAATGGAAACAACACATCCTCCCCCTTCACGTTTCTGTCCGTCGAGCAAGGCGAAAAGGAGGTATGAACCCACTATCGAGCAAAAATACACCCTCTTGGAGTCACTAGCAACTACTTGGCCAGAGTAACCACTAGCAACGGAAAGGATGCACGATCACAAATAGCATATGCAAATAAAGACTATAATCAATTTGGCATAAGTTCAATATTCATCAGATCCCAGCAAACATAGCATATAGAATTACATAAGATCAATCTCGATCATGATAGGTAGCTCACGAGATCTAAACATGGAGGCATATGAGGAGAAGACAACCATCTAGATACAACTATGAACCCGTAGTCCAAGGATGAACTACTCACGCATCACTCTGGAGGCAGGCATGGTGATGTAGAAGCCTCTGGTGATGATCTCCTCTCCAGGAGGGTGCCGGAAACAGCTTCAGAACCCCCTGATCTAGGGTTGACGGTGACGGCGGCTGCGGAACTTTTCGGGGATTTTTTATCAGGTGTTTAGGGTTTTCCATCTGGGGGGCTTAAATAGGCGAAAGGGCAAAGGCGGTGGAGCTCCAGGGGCCCCACACCTATAGGTGGCGTGGCCAAGCGGGGGTCGCGCCATCCTATGGTGAGGCCCCCTGTTGCCCCTCTCCGACTCCTCTTCGGTGTTCTGGATGCTTCCGGGGAAAATAGGAACTTCGGGCTTTGTGGGGTCCAATTCCGAGAAGGTTTGCAGAACAACTTTTCTGAAACCAAAAACAGCAGAAAACAGGAAACTGTCACTTGGCATCTTGTTAATAGGTTAGTCCCGGAAAACGTATAAAAATGCTATAAATAAGGGACAAAACAAGTAGCAATTGGCAAAATATGATCATGGAGCATCAGAAATTATAGATACGTTGGAGACGTATCAGCCGTCTAGGCGTGCAATCCCTCCCTGGATACCCACAGTGTCCATCGGCCCCAAACTTAAGCCATTCTATGGCATCTGTCTTTACCTCGCCACGACAGATTGCCACCGCACGTCCCACCCCCATACCGAATTCCTTAATCGGTCAACGAGAAAAAATACACCTCGAACTCTTTCCCCTTCCCGACTCCGACTCCTCCCACCCCCACCTCCACCGCTGCTCTGGCAGCCCTGCCTCCGGTCGCCGGCCCACGCCCCATCCCTGCACCGTCGGATCCCGCCCCTCAACCACCTTGCCGAGCTCGTCTACCACACGTCCTCCCGCTCGAGCCCCGAATCGTCCTGATGTGCATCTACTGGATGTGTTGGTGATTTCCTGATCTGCATGTTGAAATTTATATGCTAGTATGTTAGTGGTCAAATTTTGTTAAACTTGAACTGGAGTGCCCTACTGGATGCGTTTGTGCTCTCTATGTTCATAGATGCAGTGCTAATTTTAGTCCTGTTAATGTTAGGTTTTGACATTTTCATCCAGTTGTGACGTCTAGATGCACAACACATGCTCTGTGTTAAATTTAGGGGCACGAAAACATTTGACAAGTCATCCCATCAAATAAGCCAAATCTTCAGATACCCAAAACAACTCTCTAGACAATTTCTGGGAGCTTCTGCCCACAGCAGTTTCTCCCTTCCAAAATTCAGAAACTTTCTTATACATAAGCAGAAACTTAAAAGAAGTCACCCTAAGACGATCTACACACGGTAACTTTTACTTCTCATCGAAAAATTTGGCTCAATGTTTTGCAGGCACGCACCGATCGAGGCACTCCCTTTCCCTTGATGTTTGTCTGCGCGCGAGCTAGCCGTCTCACGTATCTTGGCTTCAAAGAAGATCCCCCCTAATTTTTCGCTCTATACTTTCGACCCCGGGGGAGCTCTGGCGAAACCATAGCCGTCGCCCCCGCAGCTCCTCCATCCCATCCGCTCGCCTCCGCCGGAGGAAGCCACCGAGGGCACAACCCTTGTGTGATGGCCAGCGGCCGGCGAGCCCTTGTCTCCTCGGTTCTCGCACCCGGCGTTGAGAAAGGAGGCCTTTGGCTCGATTTGTCCGTCGGCTATGGATGGTGGGCGTGGACGGCGAAGCTCGGATGCTAGAGCGGCGGCCCTGGATACATCCGGTGGTGGTTGGTTGTCGTGGTTGCGTGGGCATCCGGAGCTGGCCTGGCGGTGGTGCCGACGGTGTGGCGGCTTGGTTCCTCGGGCCGGCGGGTCTCTAGAGCAGCCTGGCTGCCTTGTGCGGCGGGTTTGGGGTGGCTGGACCGTCAACGAAGATGGGAGGTCAAACGCGGTTGACCAGGTGGCGCGCGCGAGGGATTCAGATCCTTGTGCCCGGATCTGATGGTCGCGACGGCGACTGCCCGACGACAGCGGCTGGCGTGGCGGTAGGTGCTCCCTGTAGCGCCCGGAATTGGGGCGGCAACCCTTCTTCTTGACGGTGACGGTCTCTGGAGTCGTGTGGGCGACTCGAAGACTGGGTCTCGAGGTGGTGACGGTCTTTCTGAGGCTGGCGGCGGTATGAGACGTCCCCTCCATCAACAGACTGTGTTTGATACGGATCGGCATGTGACACATGTGTCTCTTTCGAACGAGTCAAGCAATGTCTGCCGCCGGCTATTGACTCCTCCAGCGGATGCGCCGCCGGGGGATGCTATGCATGGCGCCTCATATGGAGGCGTCAAGTCATGCTTGCTACCGGCAGGTGTTGCATGGTGGCTCTGGCAGAGATATCATGTTTAGCCTATTGATGCTGAATCGAAGGTGGTGCGGCAATGGCGGGAAGCAGGAGGTATGGAACGTCTGGTGTCTCTTCCAGAGGTATCCGGTTATCGTGCATCGGTAGCCGGTTAAAGGAGGATGGTACAGACGGCTTCGAAGACAGCGTATGTACTCCGATGGAAACACAAGATCTTTGATCAGGCTCGTATCTTTACCGAAGGTGGTGGACTCAAATCTGGGGACGACAATCTGGAGTTCGGCCTTGTATTGGACTCGTCACCATCGACGCACGTGCGGCAATTTCTTCTTGAAGGCGTAGCCTAGGAGTTGTGTATTTTTCGTTTTGTTTTCGTCTTATATCATAGGGTTAGTGATTGTCTCTTGGAGTCGCGAGGCATGTGGCCTCGGGGTTTCTTTCCGGGTTGATGGTGTTCGACAGCTGGGTTTTACACCCTTGTAATATATTGGTTGTTCGCATCGTCTCGATGCAGAGGCCGGTGCTTTGCTCCTGTTTCTAAAAAAAAAAACCTATGTTAGGCTTCGTGCTGGACGGCGTACCAGCAGTGACCCGAGTCTCCGGAAGTAGGGGAAACCGCCATAGCGTGTGTAGATCCGAGGCCACTCGCGCGTGTGGAGCCAGACATCAGACATGCATGCAGCCGGGAGATAGTAACACTGCGGTGTGCGTGTGATGTATGGTAATCCTGGGGCAGCGTTTCCGCATGTTTGCCGCAAGTAGCCCGGTGCGCGTCCAGCAGCGCCGAAAGGATCCGTTTCGAGGACAGCCAGAAAAGAAAAGCCAAGCGTGGACGGTGCGCGCTTCTCCCCATCAACACCTTCGACGTGCTCTGTTCTGCTGACTGCTGGCGCTGGCCGCTGGGGGATGATCCTCGTATGACAAAAGGAAAGCAACCAACGAGTATCAGCGTATGCATATGCATCGGGCTGGACCATATTCAGAGACCGCCACGTGGCCACAACAAAACTCTTTTTTTTTGGGTATGCCACAAACAAACTGAACGCAAGTAAAAGCTGTCTTCCTCATCTAGCCACACACCGACTGGGAGACGCACTCCGCGTACGTTCGTACTAGAACCTCTCATAGTGTGAGAGGGCTGATCGAGGCGACGATAGTACGTAACCCACGACGCAGGTAGATGCGGGCTCGAAGGACATGCACCTGCGAAGGGACTGAATTGGGGAAGAAGGCCGAGCATGCTTTCAGTTCAGATTGGTGAAACCGGTTGTATTGTCCCTCCCTCCCTGCCTGCATGCAATGTACGCCACATGCTGGCCGAGGGATAAGTCGTTGCCACATGGGTTATTGAAGCGGACGATTGGTAAAAGAAGGATGGCTTTTCTCCGGGGAGGTTCGGAGGGAAAGGGCCGTGTCTGGTTGGTTGGAGCAATGTTGGTGCCAAGATCTCGTCGAGGTCTAGGGATTTATGATGTAAAATTGATGTGTAGGATTAGGATGCATCTCTTTACTACAGTGTGATATGCAACGCAATTGTGGCACGGTGCAGAAGAGAAGAGAGAGCCAGTGACCAAAATAGCAGAGGCCTACATTTTCAGGCCACGGAGCTGCAGGGAAAAAGGATTTTTTTGACAAAAAAGACCACCTCCGAATGCAATGCCAAAAAAGATTACCTCATAAAAAATTTATCAAAAAAAACCACATCTCCGTGGCGGCAGGACTCGGTAGGTGACACGTGTCACCCGCCGGCCTGCCTTCTGGCTCGGAGGCGGCATGTGCTGCAACCTATACACATTACCTAGGCATGCATAAGGATGACAATTTCAACCGTGGGTACGGGTATTCGTGGGTATTCGACCCGTATGGGCAGGGTATATGTACACTTTTATACCCATGGGTAGTATCCATACCCTATCCGTCAAGTCATGGGTAGGTTATGGGTATCGTGTTGTACCCGTGGGTATACCCTTAACCTACCCATTTATAATGACATGTGGACCACTTTGGTCATAAGTAGCCTAGACGGAAGCAGCCCACAAGGCCATGACTCAAGGGTAGACGAAGGGTCGGTCAAAGTGTCCTTCTAATCCCCTCATCTCTCAAATCTCCCCAAACTGCAATCACTCCTTAATCCTCTCATCTTCTAAATACTCAAATTAAGAAAATAAATTCCCAGCGATGAGGCATACAATTGATCGAACTGATAATTTTGTCAAATATGTCCGATAAATATAATATGTTGTGTACATGTTGGGTATCCAATGGGTACGGGTATCCGCCGGGTATGGGTATGGGTAGAATTTCATACCCATGGGTACGGGTATGGATAGAGTTCTCTACCCGTTGACTATACGACTATGGGTGTGGTATTGCTCTACCCGCGCCATACCCTACCCATTGCCATCCTTAGGCATGGATGGTTTAACTTCCGGCTACACGCAACGGCAGACATAGGAAATGCAGCTAGCTAGCTAGAGATTAGCACTTGCCGCCTGCGTGCTAGCTAGAGATTAGCATTTGCCGCCAAGATTAGCACTTGCCGCCTCCAGGCCAGGCGGCAGGTCGCCAGCATCACGTGCCACCTCCCCACCGTGGCGGCATGCGTCGTCTGGCGAGGCCTGTCGTCACGGAGAGGTGATTCTTTTTGACAATTTTTATAGGTGGTGGTCCCTTTGACATTGCATTTTTTTAGGTGGTCCTTTTTGTCAAAAATTCGGGAAAAGGACGGTTCGGAAGCTTACTATGGACAAAGCGGGTGGTCATGGCAGGACTGCTGCAGAGCGGCGACGGCGACGGCCCTATTTATTTGGAGCTACCGGACTAGGGGAGGGAGTCAGGGCGGTAGATGGGGCGGACGGTGAACAAAAAAAAATGCTTGTGCGCGGCAAGAAATAGCGACAGCAGAGGGTCAAGGTGCACTACTTATTGCGCCGCCTTGTGTGTTCATCTCATTTCGGCAGCGCTCTGCCATACCTGCAGCTGGTAGCAGCCGCGGTGCTGCCGCTCCAAATGCAGAGAGCTAGGAGCTAGTTTTACCTAGTGTGAACCTTCTCCTTCTGTCTGCCTTGTTTTGTGGTGTGCATATTTCTCAACATACACATTCGGCTCCTAGGTAAAAACTAAAGCTGTGTGTGCACCTGCATGATGCAAAACCGCACAATCAGATGAACACACTCCAAACTCCTTCATGATACGAGGGGAAAACGGTACGAGAGGCTCATACATACAAACATGTTCAGATTTAATAAGCATAAAATATTATACTAGACAAAATAAAAATAGTATATTGTTGGAGATTCTTAAATGTGAGCCCAAAGATATCCGAGTGTAAGATTATTTAACTCACATTATATATGAGGCCCAGCAAATAATGCAAAAATGGAATTACATATTCTAGCCTTTAGTACTAGTACTACTTTTCAAAATGGGTGCAGCATTACCACAAGTTTAACCGTTTAACTAATTAGTACAGTATAATCTACACAGAGGTAGCTCGGTTGATCACAAGGAGATACTATTGGTTAGATCAATCTGTCATACAAAGTATTTCTTGAATAATATTTGTGTTCTTTTATAACCTGTATTGCCACGCTATTATGGAAACTGATACTGGCGGCATTCCCAATTGCCTCATCCATTCTAAAAACGGTGCATTATTCGAAAAAATAGTTTGAGAATTCTTTATGCAACTCTAGCATAGCACCATTCTTCTTTCTTTTTTGTCACTTCTAGGAAGTTCATCTCATAGCTGCAAAAGGATAATAATCTATTGTCCATAAGTATTGAGGTTATGAACCACATCACCTCAATCTAGCCGTGAAATATCATGTGCAATTTTTTTTGTACCACATGCAATATATGTAGTATGAAATATGGTGTATAAACCATCCATATTATATCAATGACTTTCCTTATCTCCTTCGTATTAGCTAGAACATAATATAAGCAGCCTTTTGATGCACCTACATATCACCGCGTCCATCATTCCAGCGCTCAGTCTGTCAGGTCATCGCTCATATTGAACAGGTGATGCTGCATGAGATGATGGCCTAGATATGCAAGCATTGTTCAGCGTCAACCTCAATGTGACTAACAGCACGGCGGCAGCAGCAACAACTACGACGCGAGACATGGTCAGCAGATAGTGAGCGCACACAATGTATCTGCATCAAACTTGTTTGTACAGCGGCAGAAATCTGGAACAGCATGCGTAAGTCAGAAATATTCTACCCTCAGAGCAAGAAATGTAACTGTTGCATACCTGAGTGCAAAGTAGCCCAATGGTTACAAAATATCCAACCAATGAAACAGAATTTCCATGAAACATTAATTGCAGCTATCCAGAGGAGACAACATGGATCTGCTTACAGCAGCTGCAAGCGCAAATCAGTCTACAAGCAACGATCAAGAAACAACAGGACATCTGTTACCATAATTTAGGCCGAGACTACTGAATGTACAACGGGCAAACCATTATCGCATCAACTGATAACTGAGAACAACATTTCAGATTCTGTACACATTGAAAATTATGAAATGCCAGAAATTAAGTAGTTGAATCAAATGGCAGATATTTTACAACTCCTGCAAACTGCAGGACTTTGAGTGCCCTGTTCAGTTCAGCTCCATCCAACTACGCAGGTAGTGGCTCTTCCAAAACTGTTAATTCAAAACACATCATCAATGCACCATAAAATATATTAGATGCAAAATGGAACAGAGTAAACTTTGAGAAGGAAAGGAGCATGGTCAAAACCTTTTGTTTTTTCTGGAGCTTTTGGCCTCTCTGGCGCTTTAGTTGGTACATCAGGAAGCTCAATAACATCATCAACGTCTTCAGCTGGAGCTTCAGTGTCAGCCGGTACATTAGATTTCTCTTCAGGTCGTACTTCAGTAACTGGAGCATCAGGCAGAGACTCAAGGGAAAGCTGCAATGGACGGAAACAATTAAGATTTAGCAGAGAAACAAATGTTCATTTAAGTTGAGAACTCGAAGCTTATCATGTTGTTAATTTTCTCAAAATGAACAATGTATGGATAATTTTGAAGCTTTTTGGGAAAAAACCTCAGCTTCCAAGTTTTCGAATTCGGCCATGACAGCCTCCTCGTCCTCAGCAGATAGCTGTTCGCCAAGAGCGGCATTTATTTCCTGCAATCAATATCGGTTCATAAGCGAAGTAAGAAGGTAAGCAGGTCCATGCAATTGTAGTTAGGGAATACCACGATGTAGAAGTTAAGATTTCTAATGCAGAGATCCCAAAAAGAAAGTGGTAAAAAAATGGATGCAAGTGTAAACAACTTCTCCAAGAGAAAGCAAACAGCTCATCAAGAACAGGTGCAACAAATTTTACAGACATTGATCAACAAACACAAAGACAACAATTCAATATAATAGATATAAAATTGCTTATTGTATTAGTGTGTCTTGAATAAGTCACAAGTACAGCGGCGTCATACATTGTAGATCACTACATGTTTAAGCTGCAAACTACAAAGCTAATTACATATTTAAACAATGTAGGAATTAAGTCAGTAACGTCACATTCCTAGATAACTATAACAGTCCATGAGACGTATATAGTCTAACTAATTACACCCAATAGATGAAAACAGCTTTTACAGAGATCTGAGGTGTCACTAGAAGTATTAACTTAGAATATCGTAAGACAAATTGGAATAAAACATTATAAATGTAGTAACCAGTGGACAGGTAAATTTTGTTGAACTTACATCCTGATAAGCCTTAGCTTCAGCTGTGTCATCCATTAACTTTTGGACATCGTCGATGTTTATCTCACTCTGTATAGACTTAAGGGCAGCATTTCCAGTCTTTAGGCTTTCCAGCACAGCCTTTTGCTTACTTGCTAGTTCAATGTCTGCTAGCTACAACAAGCGGAAAAGAACAGACTGTCAAATCATACCTCGAAACTAAGAGACTCAATGCTGGTGAGATCCAATGATGTAAAGCAGAAAAACAAACCTTTTGTCATATACATTAACATGCAATTCATTAAGAGACATAATTTATCCAATGAACTACTAACCTGCTGTTCAACATTCATTTGCCATGTATCAACTTGTTTCAGCAGCTCTTCCTGGGATTTCTTCTTCTTCAGTGCAATCAAAGCTCTGTCTCTCTTCTTTTGTTGAACCAACTGGCGTGCAGCTTCCTTTTCTGCTTCGATCACCTTCTCAAGCTGGATGAGGGAAAAGTGAACCATACATATACAGAATCAGGACCATCTTAATTGTCATAAGAAATGGCATACTAGTGGTTTTATGTGAGACAAACAAGCTCCATAGTCCATTCAGAATAATAAACACTTCATTAAAGGTCAAAGCCATATGGCAAAACCATTTCTTGGCACAACATGCCACTACAGAAATCAGATTGTTTGCACTAGCAAAACGAATCCAATACTGTTAGCATTGATAAACCAAGATAACTGTGACACGCTATTGCATGCACTAGAAGCCAATCTGGTTTTCACAATATGCTCTGGAAAGTAAACATCCTCCCTAGTTGATAATCTGAATGCGTAGTTCTCCCTGGCATTCACCTTAATTCGCTAGAATCCGACCCAAGACCTTTACTCTTATCCTGATTACACCGCAAGGCATTCTAAATCTGGATCGCTGCTGCGAACCTAAAATGACAAACAACAAACCAATCTGAGAAAAGCAGGTTGTCTCGGGTTGTATCTAAAACTGGGCCCTCCTGACAAAACTAACAGGATGGAAAAAGTTCCTCTCCACCCAATTGTAGATATAAACTTTATGCGGAACCTAATCCCGAATACGCGCAGACGCGTGATGGGCGTGGGCACCAAATCTGATATTATCTAGTTCTAGGGGCAAAATTGGAGAATTGAATCTCAAACGATCAACAATATAAACTACAACGATTCGATGGTATAATAGGAACGGGGGCGGGAAATAGATCATCGGATTGGGCAGGGCGGGAGCGGGAGACCTGCTGCTGGAACTGCGCGAGCTTGCGGCGCTGCGTCTTGAGGGCGAGGATGGCCTTGTCAACCTCCGTGATCTTGGGCTTCTTCACGAACACGTTCCCCATCTTGTTCTCCCCGCGTCTACCCTTCCGAGGACGGTTTCGCCGCCGGCGGGGTAGACGACGGCGTGAGAGGAAGGAAGAGAATGAAGGAAAGCTGGACAGCGGAAAGAGACGCCGTCACGGCATCGCAGTTCACGGGTAGGGTCGGGAGAAATTGGATCGGTATGATTTTTTATCTTTTTTCTTCTTTTGCGATAGTATGACACAGTAATTGCTTTTGCTTAGAGCATGTCTAACGGGACCCTTAAAATTTCGCCCCCTAAATCGCATGTAGAGAGCCCTGCACACGAAATCTAGGAAAATTTGTGCTCAAATTTGCAAGTTCATCTAGCAGACCCCCTATCTCCGCCCCGTATGTTTGAATTTGAACTTCGCGGGAGAAAAGATGAACTCGATTTTATTCAGATGATCACCATTGCTACATGAAATCGAGCTCGAGCTCGTCCTAACCTAATCTAGTCTAGGAAGACGACGGGGCCGGAAGCCTCCATCGCCTTGAACTGCTCGACGTCGGCGACGGCCTTCGCCTCCTCCTCCGCTTCCGCCCGCGCCGCGGCCGCTGCTTCCTTCTTCGAAAGCTCGACCGCCGCCGCGAAGGCGGCCTCCTCCTCCTCCTCTGTCGCCGGTACCTCCTCCTCCTGCGTTGTCGCCGCGCCTCCTCCTCCGCTGCCGCTTGCGCCGTCGCCGCCGCGCTTGCACTGCTGGTGCAGCTCCCAATCCGCGCGCCATTTCGCGAATTGGGGGCCGCTCATCAGCCGCGGCGGCGGGTCGACGGTGTGGTACCTCCCGCCCGCGGCGTAGTCCGCCAGAGTCGGCGGCATGGCCGCCGGCCACGCCGCGTACTTGCAGGCGGCGCGGCGGCTCCCTGCAACGGAATGTTTGCAGTGGAGCCGCCACGCCTCCTCGAGCGTCTCCGGCTCGCGGCGGCGCTTGGAGCGGGCGGTGGAGGAGCCGGAACCGTCGGGGGAGCTCATCGCGGTGGAGGCGCTTGGAATGGGGCGGCGGCGCGCGCGTAATTTCTCACCGGAGCTGCGGCGGCGCGCGGCGGAGCTAGGGTTGCGGGTGGGGGGTTGGACCCCCACCCCAACCCTCACCCACTATAAGTACGGGGCGGAGGGGGCGGTTTCGCAGGCCCCGTAAAATTTTAGTACGGGCCAGGCCGCATACGGGGGCTGCTAGACGGCCGTTTTGGCCCGCACCCCGTATGCCGCCGGAATTTTACGGGGCGCTCGCGTTATAAGGGGCCTGTTAGACATGCTCTTAGACCCGTTATTGCAAACCGCTCGATCCGTATTAAACTATGACGGACGACCACGGAACCGTTTAGACCTAACGCCTCTGGCGATTAGGGTTGGCTCGCCTCCGCACGCCCGGAATCCTATTCCGGCGCGGAGTTCGTTGTCCTGGCAGGATCCCTGTTGGTGTTCGGTACGGATTTGGCCTCAGGTGCTCTGGGGCTGGCTTTTAGTGCAAGGTTTTGGCGATTCTGGACGTGTGCTTGGAGACCGTGGCGATTCTAGACGTGTGCTTGGAGATCGTGATCGATCTAGGCGGCGCCTATTGCAGGATCTTGCGGGAACAGCGTAGCAGTGGAATTTGTGTGCGATTGAGGAAAGCAAGATGGCAGAAACTAGTGACTCACAATCATCTACAAGGATCGGATTGACTGGGAATAGAGGAGAAGGGTTGGACGCGATGATACAGAGGCTTGGTATTGAGGAAGATGAATATGACGATCTAGTCTTTGAGGATGAAACTGATATCCCAAAGGAAGGGATTAAGTGGATGGCATTGGTTCGTGTTCATACAACAAATCCGTTTAGCCCGCAGACTTTTGAACAGCATATGAGGATTGCTTGGAGCCCGGCAAAAGAAATTAAATTCACGAAGCTAGAGGATGATCTATTCACAATACAGTGCTTTTGCTTAGGGGATTGGCTAAAGATTGATCAAGGAGGTCCGTGGCACTTCAGACAAAGTGCGATTAGCATTGAATCATATGATGGATTTTCCCCGGTGGAATCAGTGGATCTCAATTTCATTAAAATATGGATCCAAATACATAAGCTCCCAATCGGTTACCGTGATAAATCTCTCATTACAAATTTAACGGAGAAGAGGGTTGGCAAGGTAATTGAAGTAGCAACAGATGTCAAAGGGGCTGGGAATTTTGTTCGGGCTCGCGTTATGCTTGATGTTAGAAAAGCACTTGCTCGATTCGTATCAATTTCAGAAGGAGGACAAAGAGAGGTTTATGAGATGAGATATGAGAAAATACCTAAATTTTGCGGAGCTTGTGGTATTCTTGGACACACCTTGCTGGAATGTGGTACTGGGGAGCACACAACTGATAAAATCAAGTGGGGTGATTTGCTTAAGGCTGAGTGGGCTACATGGAAAGGAAGGAATTTTACTGGATACAGAGGGAGAGCTGGTAGAGGACAGGGAAGCGGGGGTAGGTTTCCATCCGAACCAGTGCATGGTGTTGGCCGTGGCAATAACAATGGTAGTTGGCGTTTTAATGCTCTTGCTACAATTGGAAAGGAGGCAACCAATGAAGATCCTCTAAAGGATACTGCATCGAGTCCCCTAAAAGATCAGGACAGTGAGATGTCTGACCGTGAGAGCTCAGAAGTGGGCGTCCGGAAGAGGCTATTTTCAGATAATAAGGAACAGATAGAAGAAGAAGAAGCAAAAAAGGCGAGTGGAAAAGAAGATGACTGGGAGATGGAATTAGTAGAAAAAGGAGTAGGCGGAGATGATAGTCAGAAGGGATTGGAAGTTTTACGGCAGAAAAGAACTAAGAAGGTTGGAGCTGTCTCCCCTTCACTCGGATCGGCGGGCTCCCGTGAGGGGTCCGTCCGGTCGCAATGAAAATTTTATGTTGGAACTACCGTGGCCTGGGGAACGCCGCGGCAGTTCGAGCCCTTCTGGATGTGGTAAGGCGCTATAATCCAGATGTGATATTTTTGTCTGAGACTCATTTAGATATTTACCCGGCTGAATGTTTGAGAAAAAGGATTCACGTGGACTTCTCGATAGTCCAATCTAGTGATGGGAGAAGTGGAGGAGTTCTAATGGCTTGGAAAAGGGAGTCTAGAGTGACTCAAATTTTTTCTCATCCCAATTATATTGATGTGAGAATAGAAGATGACAATCAAAAAGTGTGGAGACTAACAGGGATGTATGCGGAAGCAAGGTGGAGAGACAAACACAAAACTTGGGATAGATTACGGTGCATTCATCAACAAAACAATCTCCCGTGGCTTGTCATGGGTGATCTTAATGAGATACTTTATAATCATGAGAAAGAA
This sequence comes from Alopecurus myosuroides, assembly GCA_028641055.1. NCBI lineage: Eukaryota > Viridiplantae > Streptophyta > Magnoliopsida > Poales > Poaceae > Alopecurus > Alopecurus myosuroides. The sequence continues at coordinate 160,564,542 of CM054060.1, read as the reverse complement.
GGAGGCAGGGCTAGGCCAGAGAAATATATGAAGGCATTCCACGAGGTGTTAGAGGAATGCGGCCTCCATGACATGGGATTCATCGGCGATAGCTTCACTTGGCACAGGGGGAGGCTGCGTGAGAGTTTGGACAGAGGCTTAGGGTCTTTGAGCTGGAATCAAATGTATGAAAATGCAGCAATTATTCATCTCGAGTACAATCATTCAGATCACCGTCCTATATTGCTTGACACGGATTATTTCGCACCACAACAGACTGCCAATATTGGTAGACCTCTTATGTTTGAAGCAAAGTGGCTCAGAGAGGAGGGATTTTCGGATACAGTACACAAGTCTTGGGAAGAAGCGGGTGATGGGAGATCTCCCACGGACATACTTGGAAGATTGAAGACCATGCATGAGAATCTACATGCATGGGATCAGACGGTGATCAGGCAACCAAAGAGAAGACTTCGGAGAGCGCAAAAAGAACTTGAACAGGTTATGAGAGGCCCTCTGAATACTGAAACTGATTTGAAAAAAGTGGAGCTCTCACGTCTAATTGAGAAACTATTGGAACAAGAGGAGATTAAATGGAACCAGCGTGCTAGCGCGAATTGGCTGAGAAACGGAGATAAAAATACAGCTTACTTTCATAGCTTTGCCTCGGCAAGACAAAAGAGGAATTATATCAAGAAGCTTAGGAACCAGGAGGGTGAATTTGTGGAAGGTACAGAGGCACTTAATCCTGTTATTCGAATTTTTTTTACTAACCTGTTCAACTCGGAAATTAATGTGACAGATCCCCAATTTCTTGAGAAAATCCCTGCTCAAGTTACTGCGGATATGAACGATAGACTCTTGGAGCCGTACACTAATGATGATGTAAAGAAGGCTGTGTTTAGCATAGGGGATCTTAAAGCCCCTGGTCCAGATGGTTTGCATGCAATATTCTTCAAGAGATTTTGGCATATTGTGGGAGATAATATCTCTCAAGCGGTGTTAAAAGCTATTAATGATCGGATGATCCCGGATGGGTGGAATGAAACAGTGATCGTCCTTATTCCCAAGGTGGATGTTCCGGAGGAGGTATCACAATTTCGTCCTATATCTCTCTGCAATGTGGTGTATAAAATTATTTCAAAAATGATAGCTGCAAGATTGAAATCAATTCTGCCCGAGATCATTTCACCGTCTCAAAGTGCCTTTGTTCCGGGAAGACTGATCACCGACAACGTGTTGGTAGCTTATGAGTGCATCCACAAGATTAAAAACAAGAGGAGAGGTAATTCGGGTCTTTGCGCTATTAAACTTGATATGCATAAAGCGTATGATAGAGTAGAATGGACTTTTCTGAGAGATATGTTGAATAAATTTGGGTTTCATCCAATTTGGATTGATTTGGTCATGGCTTGCGTCACTTCGGTGTCCTACTCGGTGAGATTTAATTCTCAGCTCTCTGAGGGGTTCTCACCAACTCGAGGCATCAGACAAGGGGACCCTCTGTCCCCTTATTTATTCTTGTTATGTGCAGAGGGCTTGTCAAGAAGTTTAATGCATGAAGAAGAGGTTTGTGGTATTGAGGGGATTAAGGTGTGTAGGAATGCACCATCAGTTTCAAACCTACTATTTGCTGATGATTCCTTGATCCTTTTGAAAGCAGATTTACATAATGCAACCTCCTTGCAAAGAGTTCTTGACGAGTACTGTGCGAACTCGGGACAAATGGTGAGTGTCGCAAAATCAAGTATTTATTTCAGTCCCAATACTGATATCGAATTGAAGATTGGAATTTGTGAGACATTAAATATCGATAATGGGGCCTTATCTGACAAATATTTGGGGTTACCGGCAATTGTTGGGGCAGATCGTAGTGATTGCTTTATGCATTTTGTTGATAGAATTTTGCAAAGATTAAAGGGGTGGAGAGAGAAGCAATTATCGATAGGAGGTAAAGAAATTCTTTTGAAATCCGTTGCTCAATCAATCCCTGTATATGCCATGTCTGTTTTCCTTTTACCAAAAAAGGTGTGCAAGAAGATTACGGATGCGATATCGCAGTTTTGGTGGGGCGATGATGACCAAGGTAAGAAAATGCATTGGTACTCTTGGTGGAAGATGTGCTTCCCCAAGAGGGAGGGTGGCATGGGTTTTCGGGATCTACACTCGTTCAATCTCGCATTGTTGGCCAAACAAGTGTGGCGCTTAATCTCAGAACCTGAAACTTTGTGTGCTCGGGTTCTCCGGGCTAAATATTTTCCCTCTGGAGATATCTTTAAAGCTGGGCCTAAGGCGGGAAGTTCTTTCACTTGGCAAAGCTTGTTTTCGGGTATTCAAACTTTTAAAAGAGGTTATATCTGGAGGGTTGGTAATGGGAGGGCCATTGACATATGGTCGGATCCCTGGATTCCACATGCAATTAATCGGAGGGTCTCTACTAATAGAGGTAACTGTTTATTGTCAAAGGTTGATGAGCTTATTAATCCCGACACGGAGCATTGGGACCATGAGTTAATTCATAGCATCTTTAATCTTCAAGATGCTAACCGTATTCTACAGATACCTCTGAATTTTAATGCTTTTGATGATTTCATCGCTTGGGATGCGAATCGGAGTGGTTCCTTTTCGGTAAAATCAGCCTACTATCTAGAATGGAGACACCAACATAATGGGCTTGCCTGTCAACCTCTGATACAAGGAAATGCTGTTGATCCAGTAGCATGGAGAATTCTTTGGAGGTTAAAAAATTCAGCTAAGGTAAAAATTTTCTGCTGGAGGGTCATGCACGGTATTGTTCCTATTAAGAAGGTTTTGGTCAATAGACACATAGCTGATTCGGGTTTATGCCCAGTATGTGGTAACGCCGAGGAAGATATGATGCATTTACTATTTGAATGCGATCTGGCCGTGAATATTTGGAGGGAGCTGGGAATACTAGAGATCATTAATCAATATCGTAATGGTACGACTGAGGGAGCTCGAGTTCTTGAATTAATCCTATTATCGAATCCCTGTACTGTTCAGGGGTATTCGGACCTGCTACTAAAGGAGTTGATGGTCACGGGAATGTGGTATATATGGTGGCTAAGAAGGCAAAAAACCCACGGGAAAAATATTCCACCTGCCCATCAGTGCGCTGTCTCAATCCGGGCATTGGCTCTTAACCATACAAAGGTGATTTCGGATAATTACTCGGTGCCTAAACCAAAATGGGCTATGCCGAGATTAAATGCGTGGAAGATGAATGCGGACGCCGCCTTCTGTGAGGAATCAAAAACAGGTGCTGTTGGGTTTATTATTAGAGATGATCATGGGTCCTTTGTCGCGGCGGGGGGGGGGGGGGGTCTTCCTCCCTCATGTATCCTCTGTGGAGTTGGCCGAGGCTCTGGCGATGAAATATGGTATCGAATTCTCACATCAACGAGGGGCAAATATTGTTGAAGCCGAATCAGACTCGGTTGAGGTGGTTAACAATTGCTCAGGCCATGCCCAAATTTGGAATGAGGGGGCAGCGGTCTATTCGGAGACATTCTACTTCGCTGGTCTAATTGGCTGTGTGGAGTTTGCTCATTGTACTAGGGAATGTAATATGGCAGCGCACGACATAGCTAGACATTGCTTTAGATCGAATAATAATTGTACCTGGGTCGATGAACCCCCTAGTTTTCTTTTGCAAACTCTTCTAGATGATGTAACTAGGGTGTGATTGTGGTGGCAGCAAGTTTCAGACGCACTCTTTTCCTTACCAGGGTACCTACGGGGACTGGAAGGTTTTTAATGAGGCGGCTTGCTAGCTTAATATACTTATTATGGTTTCAAAACAAAAAAACCGCTCGATCCGTCATCAAGAAGCTGGGTATGTTGCGGGAGAGATTTTGGCACGACTGTCAGGGGAACCGGAAAACTCCTTTTTTTATATAACCTGCGGCTCTCAGCTTTTATTCCACAGGCGTAAGCTTCTCTGATTGAATAATTTCAACCAGGAAGCCAGGGGTTACATCATAGTTCATTACAGACTCGCACACCAGAGCCTCTTTTGCACACTTATGAGCCGCCAAGTTGGCAGTGCGCCTAATAAAAAGAAGCTTAAACCCCTGAAAATGGTTTGCTACCTCGTCCATTTCCCTAATAATATGAAAACCTACTGACTTCCCCAACCTTGGAGAATTCCACATCGCCTCGACATTCTTGCAGTCACACCCAATCTCCACCTGCTGGAAACCATGTTCATGTGCTAGGACCATCGCATCCCTGCAAGCTAGCAGCTCCAGGACCTCGGGATCCTCGATCCCCTCATACTTGGTGCATCTCCCCGCAAGAAATTCCCCACAGCTATCTCTTGCCACTACACCTGTACCTCCATTCTGACCAACCATGTCCACCGCACCGTCAACATTCAGCCGTACCCATCCATCGACGGGTTTCTTCCATCTCTCCACTGGTTGCAGCTCAACCATAGGTTTCTGTGGAATTTCCAGCGAACGAACAATATCCTCAATGATCAACATCGATTGTTGTGGCTGGTATTTCTCCTCCCCATGAGTAAATTTATTTCTGCTATGCCAAATCGCCCATATCACCGTGACCACCACTGCTGCATGGTCCTTTGATATAATGTGTGGATCTAGAATATCCTCCGCCCATGTATACGGGTGTAATCTTGGTAACTTAACTTCAAACCTCGATTCCGCTGCTCCCCAAAAATTCAGAGCATGTTCACATACCGTCGCTGCATGAAATAGCGACTCCTCTCCATGTCCACATAGCGGACAGGTAGTACTTGGCCGAATGTGCCTCCTCTGCAATTCGCCATAGCTTGGTAGCATATTGTTAAGCACTCTCCACCAAAAGATACGGATCTTGGGTAGCACGTTTAATTTCCAAAGCCTTTTCCATGTTATTTCATGGCCCTGCGAGTTGCCTACCTGTAGATCTTCCTTGTATCTTGCTTCGACCATTTCTCTGTACGCGGAGCGTACTGTAAATAGTCCGTTGCGCTCCTAGGCCCATGCCCATATGTCCGGGCCAGAACGCCGCGGTCTCGGCATCGCCAGGATAGCTGCTGCATCCGGAGGAAAGAATACCTCACGAACCAACTGTTTGTTCTACTGATCAGATAAGGGGTCTATGAGATCGGCAACCAATTGAACCGGTTTGTCACTGAGTCTGCCTATTGGTCTCATCGTTGTTGTACCATTAATCCATCTGTCATGCCAGATTTCTGTTTTGGTACCATCTCCCACCCTGCGAATCAGTCCTTGTCGCAAAACTTCCCTTCCTTTGATGATCGCTTGCCACGTCGGGGACGCGCCAGCAGGGCATCTTGCTGTCAGAATATCACCATCATGGTAATACCTACCCTTCAGAACTCGTGCACAGAGACTATCCGGGAACTCTAGCAGCCGCCAAGCTTGCTTCGCAAGCATAACATCATTGAAAACTTGCAGGTCACGAAAACCTAGTCCACCATGGGATTTGGAAACAGACATTTCCTCCCAAGACTGCCAATGCATCCCCTTTTTGTCAAGAGATCCCGTCCACCAGTATTTTGACATTACTGTCGTTACCTTTTTGCATAAACCTTTTGTGAGTTTGAAACAACTCATAGCATAGGTTGGTAGAGCCTGAACCACTGACTTGAGGAGCACCTCCTTTGCCGCACATGCAAGTTTCTTTTCACACCATCCTTCCACCTTCCCTCTCGATCTTTCATAAAGATATACAAACTGATCTTCTGTTAATCTTCCATTGGCCGTTGGGAGGCCAAGGTATTTTTCGGATAGGGCTTCTCTCTGATTATCAGTAGCATTCCTCACCCTTCTCCTGATAGACGCCCCACAATTTGGGCTAAAGAATATTGAACTCTTCTGTTTATTGGCTCCCTGACCTGAACCAGTGCAGTAGCCATCTAGGATCTCACATAACCGTGATGCACTCCTCACATCCGCCTGTATGAAAATCAGGCAATCATCCGCAAAAAGAAGGTGTGATATCCAGGGTGCCCTTGTGCTCACCCGGATCCCCCTATCAATCCACCCTCCATCGTAATTCTTCAGCATACTCGACAATCCTTCACCACACAATAAGAATAGGTAGGGAGAGATGGGGTCTCCCTGCCTGATTCCTCTCGACGGGGTAAAGGACGGCAGCAGTTGTCCATTAACCTTGATCTGAAAATTGACTGCCGTGACACACCTCATTACCAAGGAGATCCATCGATAATCAAAGCCTAGTTGCTCCATGATTCCTTGCAGATATGGCCATTCTACACGGTCATATGCCTTGATCATATCAATTTTCACCGCGCACCAGCCTTTCTTGCCTTTCTTCCATCGCATTGAGTGGATGCACTCGTATGCAGTCAGTACATTATCTGTAATGAGCCTCCCCGGCACAAACGCACTCTGCTCCTCTGCAATTATCTCATCCAAGATCTCCCGTAGCCGGTTAGATAGGACTTTTGAGCAAATCTTATAGATAACATTGCAAAGTGAGATAGGACGGTACTGGGTAATGTTCTGTGGATTCTTAATTTTTGGAATGAGAACAATTACCGTTTTATTCACCTCTTGTGGCATAATGCCTCCATTGAGAAAACTCAACACCGCCTGTGTAACGTCTTCGCCAATGAGCTCCCAATGATGTTGATAGAAGCCTGCATTAAAGCCATCAGCGCCTGGCGCTTTCGACGGGCCCATTGCAAATAATGCTTTCTTCACCTCGTCGTTTTCGAACGGACGAGTGAGTCGGTGATTCATCTCTGCCGTCACCGAAGGCGATACATGGTGGAGAACAGCATGCACGTCGATCCCTCTTTGAGCAGAGTAGAGGTCCGTATAGAAGCCCTGAATCTCCCCTTCTATTTCCTCCTTTGTCTCGCAAAGGTTCCCATCTCTATTGTTCAGACACGAGATACGGTTCTGGCTCTTTCGCGCAGCAGCACGCGCATGAAAGTAACGCGTATTCCGATCACCTAATCTGAGCCAGTCTACCCTTGATCTCTGTCTTGCCATCGTCTCTTCACGCTGTAGCAATTCCGACAATTGCCTAGCCAGTGCTTTCTCCCTGTTAGAGGGCCCTCTAAACAGTGAGTTAGCTTTTTCCTTCTCAAATTCTTTTCGTATTTTCTTAATCTTTCTCCTGACATCTCCAAACACTCTGGTTTTCCAGCCACCGAGCTGTGTCTGCATCTGCATTAGGGCCTCATTTAGTCCTAGCAGTCCCTCTCCTCCCGATCCCTTAGTCCACCCATCAAGAACCGCGGCATCGTAGGATTCTTCTCGTCTCCAAGCATCTTCATAGATGAATCTCCGGGTGCTACCTTGACCCGATTCTCCTGTAGATCTCCGAACTGTGCCAATAATACAGCAGTGATCAGACTTGACCATTGGTACATGTCTAACAAAAGTACCATCATAAGTTTGGAGCATTTTCTGATCCGCTAATAACCGGTCTAGCCAAACCTTCACGTTCGCTACCCCTTCTTACATATTATCCCACGTATAGGGAATGCCTTGGAAGCCGAGGTCATGGAACCCACATGCATCCATCGTCTCCCTAAAACCTTCCATCTTCCATTCGGGCCTGTCAATCGAGCCGAATTGTTCAGAGGCATCCAAGATTTCATTGAAGTCCCCTCCGCATAACCACGGATCATCACTCTGGCTATGCAACCACTTCAGCAAGTCCCAACTTCTGTTACGTTCACTCCTCTTTGCCTTGGCATAGAAGCCCGTGAATCTCCACGATTTCCTATCTCCTCCAATATTCTTGACCAATACATCAATATGTTGGTCCGAGAAGGTTTTCAACGAGACATCCACCTCCTTCGACCAAAAGAGAGCCAAGCCTCCGCTTAGGCCATCACTATCCACCGTCAAACAGCCTACAAAGCCGAGCTTTGTTGCCAATTCTCGCACACGTTTACCCTCGATCTTTGTTTCAGAAACAAAAACCAAGGCAGGCCCTTCACTCTTCACCAGATTGTGAAGCTCCAGAACTGTCGCTGGGTTCCCAAGCCCGCGACAGTTCCAACAGATACAACTCATTGCTCCCGGCGGGGCTGCGCCGCAGCCTCCGCCTCATAGTGTGCCACCGCCACTGTCTTGTTCTTTTTTGAGTCTCTGCTGTCACTTTTTGATTCAGCCGATGCTGCTTCCTCACTAGCTCTCTTCTTATTAATCGTCTCCTGGTCCTCAAGCATCAGGACCTTGTTCTTTGCCACATAAGTTCCTTGGCTCTCAAAAACAACACGCCGGTAAGGCTAACGCCTACCCAAGCCTCCACGGCGTCCTCCATTCCCCCTACCAGCACCTACATTGACCTGATGAGGAGTGTGTTTAAAAGGTCCCTGTTTTGCTGGGGATGTCACTTCGGCACCCGGTTCCACTGACTCATCTTCTTCAGATTGTTCCTTGCCACCAACCGGCCCGCCAAAGCCTCCTGACCGTGTCCCCGCAGCGCCACCCCACCCCTTAGCTTTAGTAACGAAAAAACGGAGTGATTCCGGGTACGGTGGCCTGCCATTAGCATCTCTCCCAGCTGGGTTTGGGCACATAGCCTCAGCATGCCCCAAGACTCCACACGAGAAACAGAAATATGGGAGGTTTTCATATTGTATGTGAAACAGTTCCTTTCCCCTTGATTTTGATAGCTCCAATTGGATCACCCTCATGAGCGGTTCCTGGACTTTAATCCAGACTCTAGTCCGAAGACTTTCTCCCCATGCAAAACCTTTCTCATCGGCATCAATGTGAATAACATCACCAATCATAGCTGCTATTTTAGGTGGCCAAGGCGGGCACAACAGATTGAACGGTAGGTTTATCACCCTAGCCCAGACCTTGATCCTATCAAACTTGAGCTCCGAGGGTCTCGATCTAATGTCAAAAACCTCAAGCACCACACAATGCTTCCCTACTGCCCAGGGCCCTCCGTCCCAGATGCGGTCACAATCGCGCTTCACTTCAAATCTTGCCACAAACATATTCTCTCCCATTGATCTGAACGACAAACCCCGTGGATTACCCCAAGCAGGCCGGAGTGCCTCCTCAATAGTACTGATATGGAGGACCCTCCTATACAGTACCTTACCGATCAATGCATGCATCTGATCCGTTTCCGCTGCAGCTTCTTCATCCACCACGAGTGTTGCACTTTCCCTCTCCGTCAGATCCAGCCGATCCATCATTGATTCCACGTCCTTGGTCTCTTCCCCCTTGCCGCGCCAGGAATTGCTTGATCCTGACATGGCAGTTGCCCTCGAGCAAAAGCCCCTTCCCGAGCCTGCGCCAAGGGTGGGCAGGGATGCAAGATCCCCCCGTAGTCACCCCGAACGCTGGAGAGGGAGAGGAGCGATCGCCAGGGACAGAAACTCGAGCGATCTTGACGAGAACCTCACCCACGCGCCTGAGGAAATCACGACCGCCTCCGCGCCGCCAGGCTACTCGAAACCCTAGAAAACGTTTCGGAGCTCTCCCGGGGTCGTACATGAAAAGATCTCCAACCGGAAAACTCCTTGACCATCGGTCTAATCGTCTAGAAACAGGGATAGCACAACATTTTTTTTAAGGGTAGAGTCACTATACTCCCTCTGTTATGTTATGTACGACTAGCCATAATAGGGGTATCGTAGGTAGTATCATGGATGCCATGTTGGCAAAAAACTGAGGTGGCAGTGCAATTAATGAGGAGAGAGGTGATGGTGGAATCATAGATAGATACTGTAACATAACGCATTACGAGACAAGACGAGTCTATATCACAATAAATGCAGCACTATATGGTACCACAAACATGTTACTACCCATTGTGGGAGTAATAACATAGACTAGTATCATGTGCATGATACTAGTGTATGATACTCCCTTCGTCCATGGATAAGTGTACATCTACTTTACGGTTAGTCAAAAAAATTAAACTTTGACCACATTTCTAGAAAATTGTAGCAATATATATGACATCAAAAGGGTATATTTTCAAACTTTATGACAAGACAAATCTATTGATACTAATTTGCTGTCATAAATGCTAATACTTTTCCCGATAAAATTAGTCAAAGTTTAATAAATTTGACCGACGAAAAAGGAAAAAGTACACTTTATCGTGGACGGAGGGAGTACTCCCCATTGTGACTAGTCTACAAGGCCACAAACTCACATCACATGTACCAAGGTAAACAAACTAAACTGATTAATGCATGGCAAAGCTAACTTGTTTAGCTTCGTTTATCAGGTTAATAAATGAGTGCATGCAACTCTTTTTTTCTCTATAGGCTGCATGTATGCACACATGCTTCGTGATTGGGTTGGGTAAGCAAGCAAGTCGGCTCATTAAAAAGTTTTCCCTTACAAAAAACGGTTAAGAAAAAGAATGAGTCAGAAACTTGCTGCGTTTAAGAGTTTGTTTAAAAGGAAATTAGGGGCTCATCATTCCAAATACAAAAAGTTTATTAGAAAAACTAACACTAGCAATCTCGTGAGCCACTTTGTTTACTTCCCTCGGACGGTGATTAAAAGAGACTTTGCTAATTGAGGTCACTAAGTCCATGCAATCTGCGACAATCGTTGTTGTTTCACTCCACCAAGACTCTTCACCTGTGTAGCCCTCAATTCTTTCAATGGAATCAAATTTTGCTTGTACATCGTTGTAGACTAGTCTACATGCAAGTGATAGCCCCTCCTTCATCGCTCTTGCTTCAACCATTCCTGCCGAAGGAATGTGGGGAATATGGATGAATCTGCAACAAAATTGCATTTGTAATCACGTAGCACGACTCCAGTAACACCTTCTCGTACATCCTCAGGAAATGAGGCATCTACATTTAACTTTATTTTCCTAGGAGTCGGCCTTGTCCAGGTGACAACTTCCCCGTCTGCTTTTTCTTCAAAGCCTTGGCATAATTAGCAATTATGGATATGATCGAAAATTTGCATTTATTTAGTGATGGTGCCTCTTCATCATGAGTTTGTTGCCTCCTCATACACCATAGATACCAAGATGCCACGGCTATATTTTCCTTCAACCGTATTGTATCAAAACCTAGAAGGACATTAGTTGGTAAACGGAGTCAGTACTTGATGCTGACGTGATCACACACTCGTTGGGAGACCCCAAACGGAAGGTATGATATAATCTAGTATAAATTTTCCCCCCGGTGTGGAACCAGAGTTTATCGAACAGTAGTACTTCGTAGTCTTGAAGAAGGTTACTTGTATCAACGGTGCCAGAAATATACTGGTGCATAGTTGACGAAGCGTGGAACCTGCACACAAGCACAAACTTTCTCTTGACCCAACTTTCCGGAACGTTGTCAATCTTCCGGTCTTGCTAAAACATGAAAATTAAACATATAGAGTTTTGGAAAACAAAAGAAAACAAGGAACAACGAGGAAATGATGATTAAAAGTGCTTAAAAGAAGGTTTTCAATATGAGAAAAATAGGACTGGGGGCCATATGTTCACTAGTGTTGTCTCTCCAAAGAAAAAAAAACATGCTGGGTGAAATTACGGTTGGGCAATTGACAAATCATGAACGTATAACAATATTATTATGATGAGATAAAATTCACGGGTTCTAACATTGTAGGCATTACGTCAAGGCATATGGACCGCTATCCAGCATGCATCCATATATAAAAGTCTACCTCAATAAAACTATCCAGCAAATCCCTTGGTATTAAGTTGCAGCAACAAAGTTATTTCTATGTGTGCAACTGGCAAATGCATTAAGATCAATACGTAATGTAAGCAGTGGTTCTCATCGTAGACAAGAGCACCACTATTTTCTCCCTAGTGGCAACAACACATGCTCCCTCTGCACGTTTCTGTCACTCGAGCGTAGCCAACAAGGAGGCATGAACCCACTATCTAGCATGAAAACAACTACGTGGCTAAGGTAATCATAAAAACTGGAGAACATTGCAAGACAAGATTAAAACTCTCTACAAATATAAGTGGAGCATCTCAGATTGACATGAACAAAATAATCATAATCTCATGATTTATCAGATCCCAGCAAACACAACATGCACAGTTACATAAAGGTGGTCTCGATCATGTGAGGTGGCTCACGAGATGGTTGTTACCTAACTTTCATTAGTTTCCCACTTTTTGATTTGAGCAACAGAAGATTTTCGAAAAAAACAATCATCTTTACCGATTGTTCAGTTTTGACGGATTTCTTCCAATATTTGCATTTGCGTCTTAATCTCTTTCTTTTGGTGTTATTTTGAGGGGAAGGGCTTTAAAAGAAGTTGTGACGGTAGCTAATATTTTGAATGGAGAGTTAGACTTGTGTTGAAATTGAACCAAGTGGATTTATCATTTTGATTACACTAACATTGCTAATGAACATTCTGAGAAGTTTTAGGTGGAGGAAGTTTTCAAGTGTAGGGAGAGAAGTATGATGTGATGAGATGAAGGATGGAAAAAGCTTAAGCTTGGGGATGCCCATGTCAACTCAAGACATATCCAAGAAGTACAAGCGTCAAAGCTTGGGGATGCCCAAGGCATCCTCTTCTTCATCAACAAAAATATCAGGTTTCTTTCAAAACACTATATTTTTAGTGGTTCACATGATATGTGTTATTCTTGGAGCGTCATTTTATTTTGCTTTAATTTTTTTTTGTTATCTTTTCTGTAGCTTTTGGTTGGATCCTAGCACATCTTAGTTTGGAGAGAGACACGCTCCGTTTTCATTGTTTAGAACACTCTAATTTTCACTCTTTTTGTTCTGTGAGTGTTCATTTTTTGCTAGTACTGCATTTGGCTCTTGTTTTTCGCTCGAATTTTATACAGAGCTTGTTGGTTTGCTTCAGTTATATATGATTAGCTCTTTGGTCTTTGATCATTATTTGCTTTGAGAGTTGTTTCAAATAAGTTGATTGGTGTTGGAGAAGAGTAGATTGTTTCATGCTTATAGTGGTGCAATGGGAGGCTTGTTTTGACCGTGGCTTAGGCTTTGACATGTCATGTTAGATGTTATATTAATTGTGTGCTTAGTAGTATATGATGTATCATGACTAGTCTCAAATAGCCGAGAGTGCTTAATGTGGCATTGAAATTAATCATGTGTTGTTTCCTCATATTGAAGCATGGTATTGTGGTATTTCTCCTTTGAATGATTTATCTGGATTGACTTGGTGCATGCTCACACCATGTTATGACTACAAACAAAGTCACCTCTAACCTTGATGATCATTTAGTTTTTAACTTGTAATATCACTTCATGCTTTGATTAATGATGTTTTGTCGCTATTCATGATTATGGCCGTTATTGCTCTATTCGTTGGTCGCTCCCAGTCTTTTGATAGACTTCACCTGTACTGAGTATGATATCTACTTGTGCATCCAACTCCCAAAAACCAAAGTTTGCCAAATGTGTCCACCATATCTACATATATGTGGTATTTCACTGCCACTCCAAGTAAATTTCTCGTGCGCTACCTTTAAACCTTCAAAAAATATTAACATGTTTTGTGTCCCTGTTTAGCTCATGAGGAAGTAGTTTAAAGTTTATTATGGTTTATGTCAAGCAAAATTCTTCTTCCTTATTTCACCCGACGAGTATGGAATCTATGCTCATCTAAATTCATCGAGAGCTGGTGCCAAATTATATGAATTCAAAATAATAAAAAGGAACTTCCCCATGGTTTGATGAAATCTTGTGGGTATCCATGGATATGGCTAGCCATGATTTGTGAAATAAAGGGGGGGGGAGTGCCAACCAATAAAAAAATGCCAATGGAAACTGCTCTCAAAAGTCTAAACACTTTGCTTGCCATGGATTATGATAAGTTTTTAATTACCTTTGGTTGACATAGACATACACCTCTCTCAAAATTGTTTTCAACACCTATGTTTATTAAATAAAAATCTCTCGCACATGAGTAATCCATGCTTCCATCTACGAAGGGCCTTTCTTTTACTTTTATGCTAAGTCTTCATCTTCTTACTTTATGCACCCGCTAAAAGAGCATAGTTGTCATTCTGAGTATAATGTGCATGGTCCCAAAATTTATTATTGATTGATTCATGATTGTGGTATTGCTTGCTCTCAAATTATTTGTATCTAGTCACCATTTAAACTTTGAAGGTGTATTGGCATTTATGTTTTTCTGCCACATAAAGGACTAGCTAGATACCGCTTTATTATGTTTTTCTTTATGATTGAAACAAACATATCACTTTCAATGCTTCATTATTTATTTCTTTTGTTTGTGTTACTTTTCACGTGCAACATAGTTGCTAAGTTTACATCAGTTTAAACAATATTTATCATGCTTTTGTTAAAGTAATTTGATCTCAGCTTGTAATGCTTTTACATAACGTTGATCAAGATTTGTGTTGGCTTCATGTCACCTCAAAAATTATTTTTTTATCACTTACCCACTCGACGATGAGCAGGAGTTAAAATTGGGGATGCTGATACGTTGCGGACGTATTTATAATTTTTGATACTCCATGCTTGTTTTCTACCCAATAACTTTTGTTTTCGATATGTTTTATTTCGTTTTCCGGATGTTTTCAGAGACTAACCTATTAACAAGATGCCGCATGCCAGTTGCTATTTTCTTCTGTTTTTCTATTTTAGAAAAATTCTTAAGGAAATATTCTCGGAAAGGGCTGAAAATCCATGGAGATCATTTTTTACCTGGAACGGAGACGGAGTCCAAAGAAGAGCCGAAGGGAGCCATGGGGCCACCAGGAGAGTTCCAGGCACGGAACCTCCCTAGGCCATGCCTAGTGGGCCCCTGGCGACCCTGGCCGCCGCCTCTCGGTGCCTCTTCGCCAACAAATTGCCTTCAACCCTAAAAATCACGGGGACGGAGTTATTTTCCACGAAACATACAGAGAGGCGCCGTCTGACGTGGGGGGGTACCCGAGAGACCCTCCACGATGGGTGCACCCGATGTGGCCCAGTAAGGGGTGCCTTGGCAGTCTCCACGAGTAACTACACTAAGACCCATGAAAGAGGCCTACGCAGTAGCAGAATAAGGAAAGACTTAGGCAACAAGAATTGGAAAGAGTAATAACCGACTCAGAATCGATTCCACCTCATGTATGCCCCCCAGGACCCGGCTACCTATATAAAGCACGTAAGGAGGTCACAGAAAAGACAGACAACCCTAGATTCAGAGTTGCACCAGATTCAATCTAGAAACAACACCCCTGTAATCGATACTTTTCACCTCGTCCGAATAAATTTCGGCGAGCAGTAACCCGTCAAGTCGAGTAGTCCACCAGTGCCTTTTACTTCACGAAACCCTGGGTACCATGGGGATTGTTGAGGTCACTCCCTCTTCATTGGTGCCGTCTGTGAGAATCCGGGGCGTTGGATCCGCGACTTCTTCGACTTCCTCGCCATCGGGCTATGACTCAGTGATCTGGGCGGACTCGGTCCGCTTCAAGTCAACCGACTTCACCAATCACTCACCAGCGTCTCGCCCGATGTTTGACTACCTCGACACAAGCATCAATCTCAAGATCGGTGACCTGAACTTCCGCGCAAGTCGCACATGAGTATTACGCCTGGAAGATTCCACTCGGGCTGAGCCAGAGGAGTCAATCATACCGGATTTTTTGCTGCTGTCACTCGAAGAGGCGAGCCCCGAGTACTCTTATCTTGCCAACCCTTACGTCCACTTCGTTGCAATGGAAAGACGCACTGAGTCGTCATCCTCGAAGAGTGGCGAAGGAGATGAGATAACCGACTCACCCAAGGCGACTAGCGTTGACACGACTGGAGAAGACGAAGATGAAGGTGAGGAAGAGACCGACGAGGACCCGTCATAATCCCCGTCACCCGAGGATGAGGAACCGGACGGAGATGACAGCGAACTCGGTGAGCTCCCTCCACCCACCAACTCCGAATCTGCGACTAAAAGCAAGAGGGCAAAGTTGAACGCCCCTTGCTGCGCGTATTGGTGGAAACAATGCTATTGGTCACTACTTTGGTCGAGCAGGGCCGTCCCCTCGTAGCAGATGCCAACACAGAGGAGCGGATGGCTTACCGGTGGAAGCTAGCCCAGCACAAAAAGAAGTTGAACAACATGTACAGAGAGCTAGATAGCACGGGTCTCCCAGGGATGCACTCCGTTGAAGTTTCAGGCAGCTGGTTGCATAAACCAACTGCTCCAAAATGACAGTCTCGAACGACAAATATGACTACCGATTCCATGAAAGGAACTCGAAAGGTGTTGGACTTCGCACGACCAAAAGGAACCCAGTCCGCCGGAGAAAATGGAACCTAGAAAAAAGCTTTTACAGGTCCAAACGTACCTAATGTCCATAATACCAACACCGGGTGACCCCCATGGAGAAGTACACGAGGAGAAGCTGGGATGCCCGAGCATGGCAAGCGTGGAACTAGGGAAGGAACCCATCCCACAAGCGGAAGCACCCGCAAAGCCAACAAAAGCAAGAGCCAAACCAACCCAGGTGCCATGCCAATGAGGAGGACCCGTAAGATCTACAGAACCAACTCACGCAAAATAAGGTGGATAGGTCGCGCAAGGAAAGAGCAGCAGAAGTGCCACCGCCAAGGACAACCAGGACTCGAGTGAGAACCCAAAGTAAGATTCAACTAACTCGGATGACAAGGAACTCTGTGGTCCTCCTTATTTCACTCGAAAAATCCGTCAGGCGAGGAAGTCGAATTGATTCAAGCTAACAGCCGAAACACCTAAGTACGATGGCGACCAGGAACCCTGGGCGTGGTTATATGATTACCTGACTGCTATGAGATTCCAAAAGGGTAGCGAGGTGATAAAAATGCAATACTTACATCTACAGCTCGTAGGAGCAGCGAGAAACTGGATGAAGAGTTGATCTAGAAACAAGTACAGTTGCTGGGAGGATTTTGAGTTTGATTTTATCCAGAATTTCAAATCTACTTGCAAACGACCAGTAACAGTCGGGCGGCTAAGGGCATTTAGACAACGATCAGACGGGAACATCCGCGAGTACATACATAGGTGGACCGCATTAAAAAAATAGCGCAGAGGGCATCTGGGATGAAACAACAATTGATAACTTCAGATACGGGCTCCACCGGATGGACCTGCGGGAGTACATCGGCTGTGTCTGAGTGATAACGGTGAGCAAACTCATGGAAGTAGTGAACAGTTGGGCGGAGGGTGAAGAATATGCGCGCAACACCCACCCACCCTCACCCGAGGAAGATCGCATGGATACCTCCTACGCACACGAGGGAAACAGAAGTTATAAAAATGACCAAAACCGGCAAAGAAAGCGCAAGAATCGGATCTTCGATGAAATGGACCTGAGTTAGTGGCGGCAGAATTCCCGGGTGGTCGCAACAACGACTACCGCATGCAGGGGCGAGCAGCCGCGTGAACAGGAGCGCGAGCGTGGGAAAGAGCACAAACACGAGTGGCAGCCACGGAAGATCCGGGAAGGCGGGTTACGTCCCATGTCAATTGAGCATCAACTCGAAGGTTCGTGCCCAAACCACATGTACGATGATGACAACGGAGTCCGCAGATCCAGTCACAAATTGAAAGATTGTCGCAGATTCAATCTCCTCATGGAAGCATTATACATAAAACAAGGAGAAGCCAACAGTCAGGGTTACCGGCTGTCCCAGGGGCATTGGCGATAGGTGCGCCACCACCACCCCTAGTACCACCAGTCACCCAACCTCAGCAAGAACCTCAAGCACATGGAGCACCCAGAGCACAGCAGGCTGCAAAAATACAACATCAATATAGAGTGGGTTACCCGGAGGAGGACATGTACCCGGAGCCAAAAGGAAAGGTGCACATGATACAAAAAGGTGCCCCCTCTAAAAGGAGTCAAAACCTCATTAACAAGCATGTGAACCTAGCGGAAATATCACCCCCTGCAACACCTGAGTTCCTGGACTGATCCGATGCAACTATTGCCTTTTCCATAGCTGATCATCCGCTTTGAGTCCCGTTCCCAGGAAAGGTCGCGATGGTACTCGAAGCTCAAATTGGGGGCTATGATCTAAACCGAGTGTCCATGGATGGAGGAAGTGAAATCAATATCATCTACACAGAAACGCTGAAGGAAATGAACATACCAGTAAGAAACCTGAAGCACATTCCACGACATTGTGCCCGAGAAAGCAGTCAACCCCTTGGGTACAATAACACTCGAGGTGGTCTTCGGAGAACGCAACAACTACAGAAAGGAGAAGCTCGACTTCGAAGTAGTCGACTGGCCGCCGCGATACAACGCAATACTTGGCAGAACAACGTTCGTGAGATTCATGGCGGTCCCCCACTATGCATACCTGATGCTCAAAATGTCAGGACCTAGGGGAGAAATCACAGAATGCGGAAATTACAAGAAATCTGGCAGTTGCGACGTTGAAATCAACATAATATCACAGTCGTTTGTGATTCAGCAGGAACTAGCAAACATAGCAGCCATGACCAATCACTCGATTCTCCCCCTAGCCAAGAAAACAACACCTAAAATGGAGTTCAGTGTGAAGAAAGACACAAAAGCATACTAGGTCCACCCGACTGATCCAGCAAAGACAATACTCGTGTCCAACATGCTGCCTATCTCATAGGTAAGCGCGCTCGTTGAATTTGTCCGTGAGCACTGGAAAATATTCGCATGGGCCTAAGCGGAGATGCCAGGAGTACCCAGGAAATTCGTTGAGCACTCACTCAAAATCTAGAAAGATACAAAGCCAATATAGCATCCTACTCGTCGTTTCTCAGAACTAAAGCAAAGAGCAATAAGAGAAGAAATCAACAGGATACTCACATCAAAATTCATTCGGGAGATCAAAATAGCAACTTGGCTCGCAAATCAAGTGTTGGTAGCCAAGAAAAACACTAATATACTACGGATGTGCATAGACTACACTTCATTAATTAAACACTATCCCAAAGACTGATTCCCACTGCCATGCATCAATCAGATTATTGATTCGGCTGCAGGCTGCGAGAGGCTCTCCTTCCTCGACGCGTACTCCGAGTACAACCAAATCTTCATGAAGCGAGAGGATGATGAGAAAACCGCGTTCATCACCCCGTTTGGTGTGTACTGCTACACCACGATGCCCTTCGGGTTGAAAAACGCAGGTGCTACGTATCAACGTATGATGCAAAAAAAATTGAAGGCGCAAATTAGCAGAAACGCGCAGGTCTATGTTGATGATATTATGGTCAAATCAAATAAGGTAGAAAGCCTTATTGATGACCTTCGAGAGACTTTTGCAGCACTCGACGAGTACCAGATCAAGCTGAATCCAAAGAAGTGCGCATTTGGGGTACATCAAGGAGACTTACTCAGATTTTTTTATCCGCCAGAGGCATAGAGGCCAACCCGGTAAAAATCAAGGCTATTGTTTCAATGAAGGAACCAGCGAATGTCAAAGGAGTACAAAAGCTAGCAAGAAGAATCACAACACTCGGGACGTTCATAGCAAATCTTGGAGAGAAAGCACTCCCCTTCTACAAACTACTGAAGAAGTCAGATCAATTCGAGTAGACACTTGAAGCCAAGGAAGACTTCCACGCACTTAGGCAAACCTTGTCAACTCCATCTGTCTTAGTGGCACCTCAGAAAAAAGAGTCAATGTATTTATACATTTTAGCAACAAGACATGTGGTCAGCATGGTATTAGTAGTCGAAAGACCACTGTAAGGGTTCATTTATAGGGTGCAGCGCCAGGTATATTACCTCAGTGAAGTACTATCAACATCCAAGAAATAGTATCCGCACTACCAAAAGATGGCATTTGGAGTTTATATGACGGCTAAAAAGCTGAGGCACTACTTCCAGGAGCACCAATCACCATGGTGTCCAGCGCACCTCTATCAGATATACTCAACAACTACAACGCAACAGGACGAGTGGCCAAATGGGGGATCGAGCTTGACCCGCGGGATATAACCTACGAGATACAGAAAGCAATCAAGCCACAAGTACTCCTAGAGTTCATCTCAGAATGGCTCAAGCTGGAACAACTCAGATTGTCGGGCATGTCGAGTAGCTGGACAATGTACTTCAATGGGTCCAAGAGAGCATCTGGAGCAGGAGCAAGAGTAATACTCACTTCCCTAGAGGTGACAGACTATTATACGTACTTCAGATGAATTCCAAGAACGCATCAAACAACAAAGGCGAGTACAAAGCACTCATCCATGGGATGAAGATGGCTAAAGCATACAGAACCACTCCACTCGTCATTTATGGCGACTTGAAGCTCGTGGTACAGCAAACCATGAAGGAATGTGATGCGCCAACAAAAAACATGGCAGCATACGGAGAACTATGCAACAAACTTGAGGGAAAATTTGACGGATGCAAACTACAGCATATTGGCAGAGGAAGCATTTCAGAAGCGAACGCTCTAGCAAACATCAGGTCCACTAGCGCGGCGATACCACCCGATGTTTTCTACGAGAAAATTGATCAACCCTCAATTAAGCGTAAAGAACAAGCTACATAAATAGCTAAGGACTCGAACACCGACGTAACAAAGAAGTCGGAGGAAGAAGCAGAACCCACACCCATGGATATTCCAGAGCAAGTAAATCGGGTATGATCCACCTGGATGCAGCCACTGATAGATTACATGACTCGAAACAAACTTCCTGGAGATCAGGCAGAAGCACGCCGAGTGATGCGTGGAGCTAAGGCGTTTACAATTCATGATGGGCAACTTCACAAGCGAAGCATATCAGACATATTACTGAGGTGCGTCACCCCAGAAGAAGGAAGACATATACTTCTAGATATACATCAAGGAACTTGTAGACATCATGTAGGGAGCATAAACTTACTTCGAAAAGCTTTTCGAGGCGGTTTCTATTGGCCAGCAGCAGAATATGACACCAAGGCGATTGTACATAGTTGCGAGGCATGTCAAATGTTTGCAACACGGCCAAACGTCCTAGCTACAGAACTACACATGATATCACCCGCATGGCCCTTCGCGTAGTGGGGACTCGACATGGTTGGGCCACTCAGTCGGTCATCCAATGGCGGATACACTCGAGTACTCGCAGCAGTTGACAAATTCACCAAATGGATTGAACCTATGCCAGTAACATCACAGGACGCAGAGTCGGCAATAAAATTTACCAGGTCCATAGTACATAGATCTGGAGTACCGCACAACATCATCGCACACAATGGAACAAGCTTCACAACAAAAGAATTCCGGGACTATTGCAAAGAGTTAGGGATCAACATCAGCTATGCATCAGTCGCACACCCGCAAACCAATGGGAAGGTAGAGCGATCAAACGGGTTAATTACAGCAAGACTAAAGAAGCGTCTACTCACACCACTCAAACAAGCAGTTGGTGCATGGACCGAGGAACTATCTTCGGTACTTTGGAGCCTGCGAACAACACCAAACAGATCCACATAGTACACTCCATTCTTCATGGTCTATGGAGTCGATGCAGTACTACCAGAAGAAGTATGATATAATGTTCCTCGAGTCACCTCCTACACAGAGGAGGACTCAAATAAAGCACTCGAGGACGCATTCGACTTGACAGACAAGGCTCATAATAAAGCACTCGCGCACACAGTCATATACTAGCAAGGCGTGCGTAACTACCATGCTCGCCGAGTGCGTAGCAGAACCTTCAATGTAGGGGACTTGGTGCTGCGCCTGAAACAGGGAAGCCACGACAAGCTGACATCACTGTGGGAAGACCCATATGTCATAGGAGAAGTACTCAGAAACGGTGTGTACAACCTCAAGGACAAAAAGACTGGAGCTTCTACAAGAATCCATGGAACGTCTCGCAGCTATGTCTTTTTATGCATAGTTTATAATTCAGTACAATTAGAATAAGCCTATTTTATCCATCTTTGTATCCCGTGCGAACAAATCAAACAATATTACCACTCTGTTGCGAGGATTTTTCCATGTCAGTTTTACAGTTACAATTACGAGTCAATCGTAGCCATATCCGAGTGCAGATAAAAGCTTATGTACTTAGCCGCACTCGGGGGCTGCCAGGAAAGGACCCAAACAAAAAATAGGGGTGACTCCCAGCCGTAGTCGCACTCGAAATATTCGGGGGCTGCACAGCAAAAAGTTCAAACAGAAAATAGGTGTGACTCCTAGTTGTAGTCGCAATCGAAACACTCGGGGGTTGCGCAGCAAAAGGTTAAAACAAGAAATAGGGGTGACTCCCATCCGTAGTCACACTTGAAACACTCTGGGGATGCGCAACAAAAAGTTAAAACAGAAAATACGGGTGAATCCCAGCC